>OX183141.1:6436316-6776495 GCA_945261195.1 Cryptosula pallasiana | reverse complement strand
AGCAGTGGTGAATTACTTCTCATACTTTTACATAACAATTATTATGATGAATTATTACGTTGGTGTATTATTTTGTCTAATCGGTGGAATTTTGTTGATAAAAACATGTTTTTTTCAGATCATTTTTGGTCATGCAATGCTTCAATAGCCTGAGATTTTACTACCCGTGATACACAGATACGGCGGGTAAAACAACATTCCCAGATGGTTTTGGTGAAAAACACATCTACATTATCGCTACCACTCGGCCTGATTTAATAAAGCAATGAGCTTGTGTCAAAATCTTTTTTGTTTTTGAGAATTTTAACAGTTTTACAAGTAAATAGCTGGTAGTAAAATACTGACTGTAGCCTCTCAGGCTATATAGATTGATGATGTAATAAAATGATAATGGCCAAGATAAGGACACATCAATTTTTGTTTTATTTATTAATTGTTTGATTTATAAGTTAGACTCTATTATAACTTACCCCTGTGGGAGGTCCTCTAGATAGCAGAGTGACAACTTGAGTACCTCCAAGTTACACAACTGAGATATCCCTGCAGGCAGGCCTGCACTGAAGTTGTTACAGGACAGATCCAACTCCTTAAGTTGAGTGAGTGAGCTGAGACTGTAAGAATATAATGTATTATATAACATTATAGTTAGTTATAGACTATAGCTACACATTGGTGTATTATTTTGTCTCATCGGTGGAATTTTGTTGATAAAAACATGTTTTTTTCGGATCATTTTTGGTCATGCAACGCTTCAATAGCCTGAGATTTTACCGTGATACACAGATAGGGCGGGTAAAACAACATTCCCAGAGGGATTTGGTGAAACATATATTGTAATGGATTCCGGTTTGTTACCACGGACATCCACTATTCTCAAGTATTGCACCTCTCTCCAGAGGGGACACTCTGCTGAATGACAGTGACAACTGTGCAGGGTAACCGAATTACCCGGTAAGGCAAGAGCCCATGGCTCAGACAAACAGTACAGCGTACTGCTTGTATAAGTGGCTTTATACTCAAAGGCAAGATGCTAGAGGGTAATTATTCCTCTAGCATCTTGCAGTGAGAAAGAATGCAATGAATATACAAAATGTCTCTCCTTTTATAGGAGAGCTCACAGGTATCATACATATAACAGTAATAGTACAGGAAGTAATTAGACCAATGTAAATGCTCATATAAATAGTCAACCAATTAGGTAATCAATAGGGATTAAATAAGGGAGGTGCCAAGTGGCTAAGGGTGGAGTCCTATCTCCTGCTGGCCAATCAGGCTGTCCTATAGGGTCCCAAGGCTCCAGTTAGCTTGTGGTCCGGGGTTGTCGCAGATGTTAGGGTAGGTAGCTTCGGTTCCTGGCTTGGTGGTAAGTCCTGGCTAATTTCGAAGTTCCTCAGCTATGGCAGCCATCTTATACCGGCTCTGTGTCAGCATACCGGCCCTGCAGAGGTCACTACCGACCCTGTAGAGGTCACTACCGGCCCGGT
Source organism: Cryptosula pallasiana (assembly GCA_945261195.1). NCBI lineage: Eukaryota > Metazoa > Bryozoa > Gymnolaemata > Cheilostomatida > Cryptosulidae > Cryptosula > Cryptosula pallasiana. The sequence goes on along the minus strand of OX183141.1, from coordinate 6,775,011 downwards.
ACCGGCCCTGTGTACTGTGCTACCGGCGCAGTATGGCTTTGCTACTGGCACAGCATCATACCGATGGCTGTAGGTGCATTGCCAGCGCATAGAGTGGAGAAGTGGTGTAGCAAACTATGAATATTCACCAAAATCTACCACAATATCTATATTTTCGCTACCACTGGGCCTGATTTATTAAAGGAACAATCTTGTGTCAAAAACATTTTGTGATTTTTGAGAACTGCGAGTTTCACAAGTAGTTATCTGTTAGTAAAATACTGACTGTTGCCTATGAATAATCAAAAATCAAACCAATACTTAGTTAAGTGACAGAACTGTATGCCACTTACTAGCATCACAATAGAAAATACACCAGTACCAAACCCAAAGTACCTTAGGCTAAGGCCAAACAAACAGGAAGTTAAGGAAACGACTGAGCCAAAAATTACAACACAAATGACAAAATTATTATAGTTTGTGTTATGAATCTTAAATCCCTGTGTTATTTTCACATTTTTACTTGGACCAATTGAAACGGTCGGTTACTTTCAGCACATATAAATATCATCTGCCTATAATAATGACTGACAAGTTTTGTATCTTCACTTCAGTTAAAGAATTCACAAAGTCAAGTTTACTGAAACACATCAACATTCAGATTTGGTGAGAAGCCTTCGATAAAGCATGGCTTTTCCTTGCTAAACACATTTTCGTATTTGTGTAAGTCAGAGATCTACACAACTAAAGACCTCAGGCTAAGTAATCTACTAAAACTTTAAAAGTACTCGAGACGACTCCTAGCCCATAAATTTCAACAAGCTTGTTTTTAGTGAGTGAAATGAATGTAATCTTGCGGTGTAGCAGAGATCCAAGGCTAATTTAGCATGTTATCTAGTCACAGTTTTCATCAAACATCGATTGTAAACAACAGCCATGGAAAACGCAAATCTTACAATTCCAAGTCAATGCAATCTAAACCCGTTTATGCAAGATGATAGAATAATGCTGTCCTTGTCAGTAATTAGTACTCAGTATTATTATTGTCGCTAATTGCTAATATATTACACTAATTGATTCATCTACTCAGTATTATTATTGTCACTAATTGCTAATATATTACACTAATTGATTCATCTACTCAGTATTATTGTCACTAATTGCTAATATATTACACTAATTGATTCATCTACTCAGTATTATTATTGTCAATAATTGCTAATATATTACACTAATTGATTCATCTACTCAGTATTATTATTGTCACTAATTGCTAATATATTACATTAATTGATTCATCTACTCAGTATTATTATTGTCACTAATTGCTAATATATTACACTAATTGATTCATCCACTCAGTATTATTATTACATTAATTGATTCATGTCATTTTTAATTGTTTGGGATGAATCATAACTATAATGAGAAAAATTCATTTTACTTCCCTGTCTCACATGTGAAACTCTGGTTGTTGGCATTCAAAGTTGTCAGACATTACACATAGACATGGAGATTTGTTTCTACTACATAGTACATGAGTTAGATAATTAAATCAACAACCAATCAAATAACTTCATAGATACGGTACAGAAAAATTTCCATTATACCTATAATATTACAAAATTACTTACAATTGTAGATCTGATTGGCTGGTTGAACCTCTAATCTTTAGATGAGTTAGATGAGTAAGAATATCTAATGCAGGTACAACTCCATTGTTTATACACAAATGTGTGATACGATGTTCTCTTACATCACTCCTTATCTCTCCCTCATCTACTGACCTACACATAGCTTTGAAAGGCATTTCATCAATCTCAGGTTGACCTGAGTGTCTATATCCTACAATGGGTAGTTCACCTGTAATATACAATAACATATATAGTACATATTCTATGGAGAAATCATACATACATAAAGATTTAGTAGACAATCTATATAATACAAACAATATAACATTTCTACCAGAGTCTATTAACCAATCACATCTACGTATACAACTATTTGTACCTTTAGTCAGTTAAAAACCACAACTGTTACATAACCTCCAGAGAACAAACAACAAAAACAAACACTTCAACCTTGTCTGCTGGCAGAGGATTGTGTACTTTCAGTGCCATCTCTATTTCTCTGGCGTTTTCTGGGAGTAGGAACTGGAGGTTTAGTGAACCTTTTGTGGTCAGCCATCACTTGATACACCAAATGAAACTATAATATACAATAATATAGTCAACACCAAAATACACAATATAGTATTATATATAGATACCACACAAGCTACATACACAAATGTATAATAAAAAATCTTCCACCTGTCTGGTTGTTTGACCATTTATACAATTGTGGCAGATTTTGGTGAATGGCTGTGGTAAACTGCTTGTTTCTTACTAAAACATCCCCATAAGTGTGCTGGGATTCCACCCAAAGCCATCGTGTGAATGTTCTATTGGTGGAATACCATACTGTGCCTTTGGCACAGCATGCAGGGTGAGTAGGGACCCCTGATCAACCCAGTATGGTGATACTGGGTCGGTACAAGATGGCCGCGTTAGTTGAAGACCTTATAACCACCTAGGAATTTACTCGAACTCAAGAGCCGAAAGTACCCTTCCTCAGAGTAGCAGATATAACAACCACAAGATAAATGTAGCCTTGGAACCCGGCAGAGCCTACTATTGGACAATAGAGACAGGACTCCGTCATTTAGCCACTTGGCACCATTTACGTTTAATTTTTATTCATTGCATGATTTGTTCCCTATTTATATATTTGTTCTAATTGGTTCATTTTTCTTCCTGCGCATTAAATCTTACATAAATTACGCAAATAAGTTCCTGTCAGCCTGCCTATAAAAGGGCTGATTCTGTCCATACTCATTGCACTCATTCATTGTGTCTTGCCAATTACCCTAGTGGATAGCCACCCTAGGACTTTGGTTTCTGATGAATAAAGTCATTATTCAAACAGCACTCTGTATAGTTTGTCTGAGCTGTGGGCTCTGTGCTTGCCAACTGATCCGGAAGTAACTGATCATAGTTGTCATTGTCAAACCGGCACAGTGTCCCCTCTGGAGAGAAGTAGAATACTCGGGATTAGTGGAATTTAGGAATAACCAGATCGAAATCCATAACACAATTATATTTCCACAATATGTAGCATTTGAATTCAATAACCTTTTGGATCTGGCACCACTTGGATGATTTGAGAAAATCTTTCAGCAAATATTTGAGCCGTGTGCTGAATTATTATCAGTATGTTTATTCAAAGCACATCATATGCGATGGTTTCTGCATTCCGATGGTTATGGTGGCCCATAACGTTCGGGGCTTTCATTTTCAAAAATATATGACAAATTGAAAAATGTGTTTTACATTGAAGATAAATGTGTGAATTTAGTAAAACAGCCAAAGAAACTGCGTCTCAAAACAGTCTTAGTGCTTATAGTAAATAAATTTTGGTCTTAGCAGTTGTGTGACTTCATACGATAAAACAGTATATCTTGTCTAACAGCACTGAAATTTTACTAATTGTATAGTTGTTTTGCAAATAGTCTAGACGAATCTGAAATAATTCAGACGATTAGGAAAAGTAGAAACAGTATGAATGCTTTACAATATGGACTATCTACCAAGTATTTTGAAACAATCTGAAATGTTTTAAAATTATCTGAACTATTGACAGAAAGGTTTGACAGGTTTGCAAAGCACACGACTTTCAAACCAACAGTAACTCTCATTTTCTTTATAACCTCCAAGTAAAATATCTAACAGAGTCTTATTGATCAATAGACATCAAACCAAAAACTTAACCAGTGCTGTCATTAGGTCACAAAACTGAAAGTTATAAGTACTGTGGCGCTCGGTGCTGCGTGGTCTATGTGGCCCCTAGTGTGCCCTTTACTGTGTTTAGCCAGCTACAGTGGTTAATTGTCCTGCTTGTTTCATTGCTAAATACTCAGTTATTTGCTCCAGCTATTTCATGCCCTTTTATTAGCTAGCTATTTTTGTTTATAAACATCAGCCACCTGGTCATTTTCATCGTTACTATAAATGTTCATTAGAGTGCACCAGAACATCATTTTTGTTATCTTATTAATGCTCAGCACTGATAGGAGCCAATAGAGGTTTGTTGCTACTTATACTTAGTGGGTTTTTACAGTTTCTTTGGGTACTTTTTGTTTATGTTGACTGCAACTGTATTTGTGATTGAAGTTTGGTTTTTGTCTGATTGCTATTGACAACACATTTATTTTTGCAGTTTACGATTTTCATAAATAAACAACCAGTAAACTATCAAACTCTAGTGCGGCATCACAAGTACTTTAAGTCATTTAACACAAAGTCACAAGTCAAGTACTTTTATTGTGAAGCAATTCAAGTTAAGTTTGTCAAGTAAAAATAAGCGAAAAAATACTTGACTTGCGACACCTCAATTTAGGTCAGTTACATCTTCCATTCAATGCAATAACCGAGTCAATTTTTACTTGCTTGAATCTTCACGTGAGCCATCGCTTTAGAAAGTAGTAAAGGAAAATTCTCATTGGCATTATAAAACAGAAAATCGGTAAAACAAAATGACAATATAGAACACTGTACGAGTGAAATAATGTACAACAATAGAAATTTAAAAAAATTGTCATTTAGATTAAAAGTTTGCAAAATCAATCCAAGTTAATCATAAAACAAGTAAGTCAGAAGTGATTTTTTAACTCAAGTCACAAGTATTTTAATTGAGGCTGTAAGCAAATCGTTATTTAAAAAGATAAAAAGTTTCAAGAGTATTTAAAAAAATTGACTCGAGTCGTGGACCTTTGATTTAAGTTATCAGCACTGGATTTGACCATGTAACCTATTATTGTTCTTAGTCTCAAAACTAATTTCTAAGAATATATTTAATTTTCATCAATTATTTGTGAGAATTAGAAGTAAATAATTAAAAAAACTCTGTCCATTCATTTCAATTTAGGTTTTCTGTTGAGTATCTTTTAAAAAACATATCAGTCGTAAGTGGACTAAAAATATATCATAATTAAAGCAGACCAGCAAAACCGCTCAGAGTTTTAAAGCGTATAAACAATTTGACAAAGTGTTGAAAGGTTTCCAAAAATTTTAACATTTTCGAAAGCTCTACGGCGGTGTTCAAAGCGTTCAGGCGTGTTAAAAAGTAAAAAACAAAATGCTTCAAGCCATCACAGATGGAGCTGTTTCAAACTATAAAAACTAAACCAACATTAGTAACTTAATAATCCATAAGTTATGGTACTAGTAACGAAACTAGTGTAAAGCTAAAATACAGAGTCAGAGCTAAAATTAGACCAGCCTAGTTATTGCGCAACGTCATCAACAAAAAGAGCCTTGATTAACACCATAGTTCAGAGTTCTCAGTCTAGATGCCACTAATATTGTGGTGGATTTCAGCGTACACAACTTCTGCCCAGAACTAGTATCACATTCTGGCTTCACTATAATAGCCATTAGATGGCCAGAATTACTAGCAGCTACTAACCAAGTGGACGGTAACTATATTTATGCCTATACCGACCCTGTGTACAACTATACCGACCCTGTGTACCACCTATACCGACCCTGTGTACACCTATACCGACCTCACTGGGCTGGCAAGAAGTGAGTCAGTGGAACCTGAGATCTTAGAAGTAGCCTGGGAGGACCTAAGAGCCATCTGCCGGAAGTATCCACCCTTACCAAAGATGATGGACTAAGAGCTAGAAAGACCTAGGACCCAGAGACTAGCTGTGATTGGTTTATGAGCCTATGACTCCGCCTACTATCACAGGGCGCCTATTCCTTTTAAGCCCTTTACTACCATCTCATTTGCTATGTATTTATATAATTACTCTCATTGGTGTGTATTGCAATATTGTACTGTAATTGGATGATTGTTCCTGTGCACTGCCTATAAAAGGCAGAACTTTGGTCATAATCATCAGTTGTAATTGGGATTGTTACTAACTCGTTTTATTCTGAATGAATAAAGGCATGTGGACTCAACTACTTTGAGATATGCGTCTGAGCCGAGGGCTCACAATTGGTTGTAGAGTAGCAGTACTCTATCTTGTATACATTCGGTATCTTACCGACCCTGTTGTTGTAAAAGGTTAATTTAACAACTGGTGGCAGCAAGCTACCAACCTCAGTTAGTGATTTTGCAGCCCCCAAAATCCACTACATTGGTGGCAGCGGTGGGATCCATTGCACACCTCACTCAGCTACGTTATCCTGGCTCTGCACTAAACAGAACCAGCTCCCGGCTCCTGTATTCACAGTACAGGACGAAAAAAGGACACTCCTGCAAAAGTAGTCGACTTCCCTCCGACTGCAGCAGTGTTCCCAGCAATTGACGTTGAGTTTCACTCCGTCTTGCGAATCAACACAGACATTACTTGTCAAGCAAACAGACTTGCACATAGGCGTCGACTACCCTCTGCCTGCAACAGTTTGTCACAGCAATTAATGTTGAGTTTCACTCCATTTTGCGAAGCTTCACGGACATTCTTTTGAGTATTAATGAACAACTACTGGACAGCCCGACCCTGTACAGTCTATACCGGCCCTGTATAGCATCTATACCGGCCCAGCAGCCAGTACTACCGACCCTGCGTTCGCTAATACTGACGCAGCAATCTGCTAGATAGCCCCCTTTGTACATTTAGAGTTGATCATTCCTCTTGTCGTAGCAATGACGGCCAACAGAGCTCGTAGTGCAGGCAGAACCCCTGCTGTTAACCCTGAACTAACTGCTATGGATCGTTTGGCGGAAGCTTTACAAGCAGCCATGCGACCAGCTAATGGCAACGCTCGCCCAACTTTTAAGGCACCCAAGTACGAAGGCGAAGGAGATGTGGAATACTTCATCGCACGCTTCGTTGAGGTGGCCGAGGCTAATGACTGGCAAGAGCAGACTGCCATGTTGCACTTGCGTAAGTCATTGAGAGGCAGCGCATTGGAGTGTGGAAAGCCCCCACAAATACAAGGGATCTTCACCACGTTGAGAGCACGCTTTGGAGTGACCCCTAGAGAAGATATGTCGAGGTTGACTAGTCTTCGAAGGTCTTATAAGACCTCCCTACAGGAACACGCTAATGAGGTAGAGCGATTGATTCGTCTGGAGTACGAAGATCTCCCACAGAAAGCAGTGCAACGCATGGTGCTTGACACGTTTAGTTCCACTATAGGGAATGCATATCTGCAGAGGCATCTCTTGGCTATTCAGCCAACATACCTTGCAGACACTGTAAGAGCAGGCAACGAATACCTGCAGATCAAGACTGCCCATGAAGAGCACCCCACGCATGTGCGCGCTGTAGGAGACGAAACGGACAATGATGATGAGTGTGGAGGCGGTATTCCTCCGTTGCCATCTATTCCGCACCCCCACCCCTAACTCTCCGGTGCAACAAATCAGTGCACCACCCAGCACTGGACAGGACCCGATTCAGCTGGTGATGGAGACTTTGCAGACTTTAACTCAGGAGGTAAAGTCATTAAGGAAGGACAGCTCCCAAGCTCCCACTCCATTACCGAAAGCCACACTACACTGTTGGGGCTGTGGTGAAGTCGGACATGTACAGAGGAACTGTACGCCACAGCCTGAACAAACCAAAGCCAGTCAGCTCCCACGAGGAAGAAGCAACTATCCAGCACTTGTGGCTAAACCCAAAGCTGACCCGCCAGTGAAACCCAGAGACAAGGAGGGTCAACGCAACCAAAAATACGCCCGGCAGCTCACCAGGGTGCGACATCACTGTTCAAGGCGATCGGAAACCTCCCAGCGCTCAGGATCCCCAACAACCAAGTCACCAGGAAGGACGCCTCTCCCGCCTTCTGCCAAATTTTTACTAGCAAGCGGCCATTACCTGTCAGGAAAGATCGATGGAAGGTCTCTGTCTGTACTCATAGATGGCAATCACCCATACAACTAACGGTCTCACCACATCTACCAGTGCTTACCTCCATCCGTGAAGAGTACTCTAAGGAAGAGCGCCCCTTATGCCATCATGAGCGATGGCTCCCACGTCCCCTTCTTTGGGACAATCACTCTCCCCCTCCGGCTGCGTGCTTTCAAAACAGAGGTGACATTCACCTTAAAACGTATACGGAAGGATGCCATTATTGGCGAACCCTTCTGCCATACCCACCAGTGTCACCTAAAAGTTGGAGAAGCCATCGTTGTCATAAACGGTCAGCCGCTCCTATGCACCGACCAAGCCGGGAAGTTACTTACTAATAGTGTACAGGTGGTGAGAACGGTAACCATACCACCCCTGCTCGGAAGTTGCATTGACATGTAGACTTAATGCCAAGAACCACCGACCACTCGACTTGGCGGAAGGCCGCACTGACGCCCCCCAATAGCCACCAGTATCATCCACCCTGACGGACAAGGCCGTTTAGCCGTGCGGTGCCTGAACCCCACCGACCAACCCTTGTAATTGAAGGCTGGTCAAACCATAGGCAGATATACTGCCCTGAAACCCGAACAATGTTCTGCTCCAGAAACAACTCACCCCTCTCCTTCGGCATGTTGACCCAAAGGGGCCCAATTCCATTCAGTGCCAGAACACCTCCAGAAAATTTATCGGAAAGCACGCCCGAATTGTAAAAATCTAGCAGAGGAAATACAATTGAGCAAGCTATTCGAGCAGTATGGCTCGACATTCAGTACCGGTGACCAGGATATAGGGTGCACAGACCTCGTAGAGCACAGCATTCCCCTGGTGCCCGGATCCAAACCCATACGGCAACCCCCACATAGGCGAGGTCCTCAGAAAGAAGAGGAAGCCGAACGGCAAGTAGCTCAACTACTAGAAAAAGGCTTGATAGCGCCCGCTCACGGAGCCTGGAGCTCTCCGGTAGTTCTTGGAAAAAAAGAAAGATGGGTCATGGCGGTTTTGTATTGACTATCGACGCCTCAATGCCGTCACCCACTTAGATGCTCACCCACTCCCTCGCATTGACGAGAGCCTCGATGCCCTAGCGGGGAGTAAATATTTCAGTACGTTGGATCTCGTCAGTGGGTACTGGCAGGTGCCACTGGACGCAGATGCCAGTGAGAAATCTGCTTTCTCTACCCGGGTCGGGTTGTTCCAATGGAAAGTGTTGCCATTCGGCTTAACTCCCGCCCCGGCAGCTTTTCAAAGGCTCATGGAAAAAGTACTACACAGGTTACATTGGAAAACCCTGCTCTTATATCTCGACGACATTATCGTCGTTTCCCCTGACTTCTCAACTCACCTTGAAAGGTTAGCCAAAGTATTCGAGCGACTAAAAAGGGCTGGCTTGAAACTGAAACCCAGCAAATGCGTATTGCTGCAGAAACAGGTACGCTACTTGGGACACATAGTTAGCGAGGACGGGGTAGCCACCGACCCTGACAAGGTTGTCGCTGTTAAGTAAATGGGGAACGCCCTGGGATCTGGAGGATCTCCAAGCATTTCTCGGTACTGTTGGTTACTACCGACAATACTTGCCAAGTTTCTCCACCTTGGCCAAACCCCTCCCCAAGTTGACGGGAAAAAATCACCCCTGGCAGTGGAGAGCTGAACAAGAACACTCCTTCGCTCAGCTGAAGAATGCCCTAATCACCGCCCCCGTCTTAGAATATCCGGAGCCACACGGAACCTACATACTGGACACGGACGCTAGCAATGATGGCCTCGGAGCCGTCCTGTCACAGTTACAGGGAGGGCAAGAGAAGGTGCTATCTTACTATAGCAGAACCTTAAGTTCCACAGAGCGCAACTATTGCGTTACCAGGAAGGAACTCCTGGCTGTGGTAAAAGCAGTACGTCACTTTCGCCCGTACCTCTATGGTCAAAAGTTTAAACTCCGAACTGACCACGCTTCCCTACTTTGGCTCTGTCGGAAGAAGGAGCCCACCAGCCAAGTAGCCAGAAGGCTCGAAACGTTAGCAAAATTTCAATATACCATTGAACATCGAAAGGTGACGCACCACGGGAATGCTGATGGCCTAAGCAGGCATTGCCCAGATGACTGCAGGCAATGCCAACACATCCAAAAGAGAGACGGAGGCCCCTCCAAAGAGGAAGTAACTGGAGAATTGACTCCGGGTGGCGTAGACTCCCCGGCTTCCCTCACCTAAGAATTCACCCTACTGGTAATTCGGTCCGGGCCATACACTGGCAAAACCCCTCCCCTACGAGGACGGAGCTGTCTCAGCTCCAGCAGACAGGACGGCACCCAGTAGCTGTGATCTACAGGGCCATACAAAACCACCATGTGCTAACCCAAGAACAATTGGATTTCGGGATCGAGAGCTGCGGATCCTGGCACGTCGCCAGTCATCCATGAGGATCACGCAGGACGGTGTCCTAGAAATAAAGATGGTGATCAACAAAAGATCCAGATGGTGTGCTCTATGCCCCCCTGGATTACGGGGGACCACAATGTGGCGGACACACGCATTGGCTCACCAAGGCGTCAAAAGGACACAACAGAGGTTGTTGCTAACCTGGTATTGGCCAGGGATATACGCTGATACTCGACGACTGGTTCGAAGTTGTGAAATATGTCAACGTGCAAAAAGCGGTGAATCACAACCAAATCCCGGTTGGCAGCGTATGTACGCTGGCTGCCCATGGCAAAAACTGGCAGTCGACCCGGTGGGCCCCCTGCCCGAAACGGAGAGAGGGAATCATTGGATTCTAGTGTTAACTGATCACTTTACAAGATGGCAGGATGCATTGGCCTTACCAGACGCCACTGCTGCCGTAGTAGCCGTAGCCCTGGACGAGAGGGTCTTCGCTTACTTCGGGATCCCTGAGCAGGTCCACACGGACCAGGGAGCACAGTTTGAGAGTAGTCTCATGCAGGAACTATGTTTTCAATGGACCATAGAAAAAACCCAAACTACCCCGTACCACCCACAAGCCAAACGAGTGGTCGAAAAAAATCACCGGATCCTGGGAGATTCCTTGAGGTGGTTACTACTCAAAAGACAATCCAATGAGTGAGATTTACTCCTCCCACAGCTTATGAGAGCATTTCGGGCCACCCCTCATACAGTAACGGGGGAAACGCCTAACTTTCTGATGTTAGGAAGGGAGCTCCGCTTGTCGGACCAGATCACTTATCACTCTCCGCTCACAGATAACCTTCCTGTGCACGTATATGCCCAGTCACTCAAGAAGCGACTAGAGGAGGTACACCAGACTTTACGCGAAGAACAAACTAAGATAAGGACAGAACAGGGCAAGGAGCCTACTCTGTTCGCCCCTGGCGATCAGGTCTGGCTACAGCATTGCCGACGCCGTAAAGGCGAAAGTAACAAACTCCCAGCCAAATTTGTGGGCCCCTTTGATTAATTTTTACCTTATTGCTGAGAGTTCTAGTAGTTGTAGTAGAGGTTTTTCTTCAGTCACTGTTGCTGGAGTGGATGCTTTTTGTGTATATACCGAAACTCTTAAATAACTAAAGTTGCACTGACTTATCTGTCCCTACAGCCAATGAGAAGCCTTGCGTGAAAAACACATAACATAGAAGAAATTTCGCGGGACTAATAAAACTTTTCTTGCGCGACAGATGCTCAACCTCAGACGCGACCACCATAGAGTTTCCTGGAGGCAAATACAACCCTACTGTCACAATTTTTGACAAGCTAAAAGAGTAATTTGGAATAATCATCAGCGCGGACGACCCTTGGAGATTTTATCTGTTATTCGTCAAGTACGACATCAATTGCTACCCGAATGCGAGGACAATAGAGATACGGACACCACCTTTTACGCTGGCGAACATAAACTATTGAGCATTTCTGTTTTTTCAAATGTACCCGGTTTCGAGACATCGCGATGCAATATCAACAAAAGCGACGATAGAAAATGCATTGAAAAATTTATTCGACTTATGAAAAACATCACCGAAGAAGCGGACATCTGACTGAGAAAAAAATTTCATAGATCATCGAGCAAGTAAAATACAAAATACATAGCTTGAAAAAAGCCGAACCAAGATTCCTCAACCACTCACCTCTCGAACAAAAAATCTTTAAACAAAAACTAAGGACCTCTAGAGCCCTGGATGAGTTGAAAAAGTATATGGAGAAGGTCCATATTCTAGGAGTCGTTTCGCAGAGCTACGATATCAATGCAATAAAAGAAATTTTGCTACATTATTTGAAAGACGTCTCCGATAAAGATTTTGTTTTCGTCATCAAAAAAGGAAGCAAGATGTATAGGGTCTGTTTTGCTTTTGGATTGCACAAACTTTATCACACCAGGATACAGCTATGAATTGTATCTCAAAGCATGCACATGCGAAGCTGCGAAATGATTTTTCCCTTAAGAGTGGATGAAATATTGGAATAAACTGCAACAAAAATATTTACCACCAAGACAAGCGTTTTACAGCTGGTTAAAAACAGAAATCATCAGCGAAGAAGAATAAGCGATTTGTCAAAAAGCGTGGAAAGACAAAAACATGAGCACCATGAGAGATTTTTCAAAGTGGTACAACAACTTGGATGTAACCCCATTCGTTCAAGCTTTGGAATGACAAAGAGCTATCTACAGGGAACACGGGATCGGATCAACATGTTGAAAAACGGGATATCTTTACCCGGTTTGGCAATTCGCTGGATGTTTAACAAACCTCCCTAACAGTCACCTGTGCAACTTTTTTCCTATTTGGATTTTCAAAAACTCATTGAATCTTTTCGACAGGCACTTCCAATCAGCGTGAATGACAAATGCAATGCGGATCTGTATCCCTTGATGAAAAAAACATAGGTGGAGGGCCCAGCTTGGTGATGCACAGATGCCACGAAAAGATAACGACGAGAATTAGAGGACATTGACTTGGAAAAGAAGCGATAATTTGCGACAGAATCTACGGAATCGACGAGAATGCTCTCTACCTAAGGTGTATGATGCAGTTGATGCCTACCGGATATCACCAAAGGAAAAAGTTGAAGAATTCCTTCGTCGCTGATTTGATAAAATTTAGCAAGTCGGCTCACAGCTGGTTACAGTATCAAATTTTTGCAAAAAGGCACGGACGTGATTGCTTTTTCAGCAATGCAAGACTTCAGAAGTTTCACCCTACTAGATGAAAATCAACGACACGACTGTATAAAGAAACGCTGAAAAATGAAGAAAATCTCCGAACGCTGGGCTACACAGTCATCTCGATTTGGCAGTGTGATTGGTCGACTCCCGTAAAAGCTCACACGAATCTACGAAAATTTGCCGACACATTTTATGAATCTTTCTATCCGAAACAACTTTAGAAGAAACTGAAACAAGAAGTGATGGAGAGAGTTTCATCAGAAGATCTTTGGATTCATCGAATGCGACAACAAAGTTTCAAAGAAACTATAAGAAAAATTTTCCAAAATGCCTCCAGTTCTAAAAACACGATGGTAAACAGAGAGCACTTGAACGATGAGATGAGAGATTTTGCCGAGTCCAAAGGTTTCCTAAAAACCCCCCAACGCTCGCTAGTTGGAAGCATGTTTAAAAAGAAGATATTGCTAATGAGCCCGTTGCTAAAGTGGTACTTGAAACGAATTGAAAATCACCATAGATTGTCAGCCGATAGAATAAATCCCTAGAAAGGCTTTTGGAACATCGGTTTTGGATGCTAGGAGAATGGAAGAAAGATATCCTAGAAAAGAGTTCCTAGTCACCACCAGTAAATTGGTAGTGAAAGCTGCCTATGGAAAAACCATCACCGACAAGGAAAAATATACAAAAGTCAAGAACATCAATGGCAAAAGAGAAGCTTTATTCCGCACCAGAAGGAGCAAATTTGTTTTCATGGACAAGATATCGAAAAATTTTTACGAAATCATAAGAGCTAAAAAAGATGGTATTTTCTAAAACCTAATCAACACTAATATAAAAAACTATTACGTTTTTTAAAGTTTATCCCATTAATCGTTGCATTATTTTTTTTCAGCTGAGCGTGAATGTCCCGATGCACTTGGGTTTCTTCATACAACAATATGCCAAGCTGAAAATGTCGCAATTTTACTACGACTTCATGGACAAGTAAGCATCCTGTACTTTTTCTCTATTAACTTGATAGTTATTGTAATAATCACTAACTTTTTTATAGATACATCGAAAAAAAGGATTTTCAGTAAGTAGAAATGGATACAGATAGCGCTTACATGGCTTTAAGCGAATCGCTAGAAACTTTGGTGAATGCAGACATGAAAAGAGAGTTTTACGTCGATTAGGCCAATTAGTTTTCAAGTTAATACTGCGATAGACACAGGGATGATTTTTTGAGGGTTAAAACTTTGGGTATAGAATGGACGGTGCATGTTTGCTGCGACAAAGAGCTAAAACATGGTAAAAAACCCTTGGATTGCTAAAGAAGAATTCACGGGAGATGGAATTGTTCAATTCTAAATCCTACTACTGTTGGGGTGAAAAAGAAAATAAATGTAGCTCGAAAGGTTCAAACAAGAAAATTAACGATTTAAACAAAGACAATTATCTGAATGTGTTGAAGACGAGCAAATCATTTAAAGGAAACAATCGCGCGAAAGATGGGAAGATGCTAACTTACAGACAAATAAATCGAGGACTCACATATTTTTACGCTAAAAGACGAGTATGCTCTGACGGAAGGTCAACAGAACCTACTAGAGCGTAGTAAAAAAACCGAACATCTCGCTTTATCTTAAATTTCATCTTTCTTGCATTAGTCACTGTATACATATTTTTGTTCATTATAACAGCCATTAGTCAATTTCATGTATATATAATCGTTATATACATTTTACCTATTGTATTTTACATATCTGTACGTTTACTAGAATGGATTGTTGAAGTAATTAATGAATATCTACCATAATTTTATGTCTTTATTTTACACATTGTATATATCCATAATAAAATGCATACTTTAATAAAATAATTCTCTACACAAACATAACGTTAGTCCGACAATCAAAACCGTAATACAAACCACAATATAAACAACTGCTGGACAATAAATACTTAGATAATAATCATAATCATGTACAATATTGTGAGGGACGCCAGTACTCTCCCTATTTTTATTATTAACATTTACTCAGTAAGACATTATCTCGCAATTATCGTCTAAGCTTATATCTCATTGTCCGTATTCCTTTGTATAAGATTTAAGCTGGTAACTCACTGTCTACAACATGTCTACGTTTGCATCTCAATATCTACTCACTACGCATGGTATATGTCTGTGTACGGTTCTATTGTTTGTATGTATCCACGATACTAGAGTCTATTTCAGTGCGTTCTATCTTATACACCAAATAATTATTTATCACATGTTATAGTTTTTCCACGATTTTAATTATTGCAATTGGGTGCTGTTGTAAGGGCAAGGCGTGGCTTGTACCAATATTTTTACTAAGGTGTGGTTTATTAATGTGTACCCGCCTTCTGTGTATTTAAACTGATGTAAGAGTAATAAAATTCAGAGTTAGCCTGACTCTCAGAAGATTCTCTCTCTTGAAGCAAGCACTACTAGGAGCAACATAACTACAAGCGCTGGTCGACTATTAGCAAGCACGAGGCTTGGCGGAAAGTGAGATAGTTCGCTCTCTTACTGCGTATTCCCTCGACTCGAGGTGTACGACGCAAAGCACCTGGTGCCCTAGTAGTTTGACCCATACTGAAATCCGAACTGTGGAGTTCGCAGCAAAACTAGCACAACAATAATCAGAGTGTAATTATTGTCGAACTCGACTGAGTCGAACTAGACGAATAATAATTACTGCACCATTATTGTCGGTGACCAAACGTTCGCAACAAACGCTAAACTAGACAAGTAATTCCTGAGGAATTAATGTCAGAGCACAGTTCGAAACAAACTCTAAACTAGATAATAATCACGGCCTTGATTATTGTCGAACCTTGGGAAGGTTCAGAGGCAGCCAATAATTCGAGCATAAATTATTGTCCACTGCCAGCAAACACATACGCCAGATTCGGCCGCACCCATAAATGCACAAACCAATAAATGCTCTCCAGATAAATACGAACAATAATAGCAGATTATTGTGAGTAGACTTGGGCAGAAGCAGAGCACGTCGGGAGTGTGTACAGGTGGCTACCACCCAGACACAAATTCCTGTACAATATTACAAACACTACCAACTGCGATGATTAACACCTGGTGTGCACAAAATGGCAACTTAAATGGTTCTCATGGAGCTGGTGCTGAAAAAAGCACTTTAAAACCAGAGGAGCCTCATCGTCCTCAGACACCATGATGCAATTCTGTTCCTATTAATATGCTACCTGTATGTATTACAAAAAGCGGGAAGTTATTATTGTTCCAATTATTCGAAATTTTGGTGTGCAGATATTTGAGTGAATACCACAAGTAACCACCAGTTAGAAATTGTAATCAAAAAGCTTTACAAGCTGTTGATGTTTGAAATGTGAATTCCAAAAATCCTGTAAAGTTATTAATGGTTGCGCTATGTTACTCAACATCTAATGATTTTTTTATAAATGAAGGATTGTTATGCACATAGCACCCATTTTCATATATAAGTATATATAGACAATGACGCCGTGATAAGTTGAGCAGAATCATATTTTTTAACATTTTTGAGCAGAACTTGTAGTACACCGGCTTTTTAAAGGTAACTCCTTAGGTTATCGAGAATGATGTGTTCTGTTATAACTTTACCGTTGATTTTGCTGGATGCAAAAAGCTCGGTAGCGAGCAGCTGGTGCTACTATAAAACTAACCATAACCATTTAAGATATGGTGGACTTCACATTAGTTCAACCGAAAATAACAGCAAACAGCATATTGTTGCAACTGCAAAAGTAAAACCGCATAAAGAAGTTGAATCCATTATTTTTTATTGACAATTAGTACTAACCCGATTATAAAGACCATAATTTGGAGTTGTGACATTCTGCATTGTGGGAAGATAATCACTAATTACAAAACTTGATTTATAGTTTATCGATACACTATATATTATTCACTGTTTAAATGTCAGTTTTTCTAAAATTTAAAGTTCAATGGGATGACCAGTCGGCTAGATATGGCTAAGACAATTCATTTGCACAAGAAATAAGCGATGGCCATTTAAATCATCCAGTTTCGTGATAAGTCAATGAGAGAACAAGCTGGGTCAATCAAAATGATTACCAGCCATCACCAGTTATGGAACTTTATGAATGCTGTAGAGACCCTTAAACTCCAAAACAAAAGCAAACTACAGTGCGAGATTATTATGAATATGAGAGTACTATTATTTTACCATATACCAGAGCTCTAGAGAGTTTGTCGGCGAAAAAAACAATTGCAATAATTTTACAGGACATTGTAGACGTAGTCTGGGACAAAAAACATTAGAAAGGCATTGTGTACCAGAAATAAGTTTCTCATAATTATACCTCAGTAGATTCTCCCCCACAAACATTCTTGATAATAAAAAAAATTGAGAGGATTTAGAGTTAACAATTCCAGAGCTAAATAATCTGATTGGTAGACAATCAACATCATTGATCCTTCCTCGGAGAACTCTGAATGCAATAAAACTGCTTAAATTATTAAACTGTTATAAAATCTACTACACAAAATTTATTAACCAAAAATGTTGAGTGATATGGCTAATATGATTATCTAATGCCAAGATATCCATCCAGACACTTACCTTACATGCTTATTAAAGGCCACTTATGATAACTAGTACGCCAAAATTTAGAGATCTGATTTGTATATACAACTACAAGGGGCAAAATGAACATACTTGGATATTTGACGCACTGTAGACCCAGCTACCAATATAGAGCAGGGATAAAATTCTGTATCTAAATATCCCAAAATACAAAAGAAAAAGCAACTTCACAGAGCCCAATACTTTTGCGAAGGGATATGATGGTGACTTTGAAAACAAAATTATGCGTACAGAATAAGCGCATGCTTAATCAAAGATAAACTATTCAAATCATGAATGATGCTCCAAATAATAATAAACAGCTCTCAAAATGATCATAATCATATTGCAAACACTACAAAAGTAAACTTTGAAACTATAAGAACATAAAAAAGACAGAAATCTTGCTTTGAGCTTTCAGGGGAGTTACGGGCTGTCTCATTAGTGAAAAAAGAGTAGGAACAACATTTACGATTCGTATAACACATAATACCTACGCAGAGAAAATCTTTGAACACTTCAGCATGACATACTGTAGATGTAACACAACCTTGCGGACAGAAACTAACAGTATGGATGCTTCAGAGATAATATGAAGCATTTCGGAATTTTTTAAAATTATCAGAACTAATTTGAAAGAGCTTGAATGGTTTTAATTTAAAGCATGCTTGTCAAATAAAAATTAGTTCCCTCAATTTTTTTATAATCTGTGCGTAAACCGTTTATCATAGACATATGATCAATAAACATAAATGTAGCCATGCAGCCAAATTATTTGTTGTAATAATAAATTCGATGCTAAAAGTGATTTTTGTATTTATTTGATTAAAATTTTTATAATCAGTGGTTAGTAAGACGAAAGTTTAAGCCATTAGTGGACGTAGAGACATATGCCATTTAAGTGACTCAACAAATCAGTCTGTGTTTTTAGAGCTATCGAAACGTTTGCAAATTGTTCACAGGGTTTGCAAACAATCAGACTCTTTCAAAAGCGTTCAGATGGTTTAAAAGTATTCAGTTGTTTTAGAATGCAAAAAAACAAAATGTTCTGAGTGAGTCATCATTCAAAAGCCTTTCAAATCAACTTGAAATAATCTCCATTGTTTTAAACTTATTTTAAATATTCAAAAGAATTGTAGGTTTAGAATAGAACATTCTGTTAGCACACAAAAAACATATGCAATTAATTCTTGCTTATCCATTACGTCAAACATTTACCAAAGGCATAAAATTCAAATAGACCTCAAATGTATCAATCAATGATGTAAACGATTGCTGAAAAGTCGACAAAAATGAAAAATTTTTTTGTTATTTGTAACAAAAACATCGGTTTGGGTTTTCAAAGCATACAAAGTATTTGACAAAGTATTGATATGGCTTGCAAAAGTTTTGACACTTTTTAAAGCAATCAAATGGATTCGGAAGCATTCAGAAGTTTTAAAATGCAAAACACAAAACATTCTAAAGCATCATAAATTTCCATAATATTATTAATTATAACCAACAATAATCATGATGATGATAACAATAATAATAATGAGCAACAAAGGTATATAGTATTATAAACATGCGCATATATATTACTGTAATTATTATACAAAAAAATGAATATCACTATTAATTTATACAACAATATCTTCAAGTCGATTAATTCAAGTAATAAAATGAAACAATGATGTGCAAGAAAAACAAATGTTCAACCTCGACACTTGTGGTAAATTTGGTCGGCAAAATGGCTACTAGGACATTTCTACGTACACAAACTATGAGACAATAATATGTGCATGATTTTACTGGGCCAACCTTTTCTGACAGCTCGATATATAATCGCTGTAAATAGTATACGCATAACTAACTAATATGTGTGAACTTATGGTGCACCCAATAACTATATCTATCATGTGATACCTACGGTTACATAACTTTTTAGATATATAAGCTGGCTGCTATTCTTCCTTACTCGTAGGAGGAGTAGGAGGGATACAGCTAGAAGAAGAAACAATGAAACACTAGAAGAACTACTCCCACACAGCGTTTTTCTTTGGACAAGCAAACAACAGCAAACTAGAATAAAATACCAGAATAATCTGTGCCTACAAGTAGAAGCATAAACATACAAGCAGTGAACAACCGGCCTTGTCACCGACCTCCAGTAGCATACAGCCTTCTGCTCAGCCGGCCAGTGACTGGACTTCGACAGTAATGCCAATTATTTAGAAATGCCTTGAAGGGTCAGATGTCTACTGTCGGCTGGTAGGAAGGAGCCCCACATCACAGTCAAACTGTCTGAGAGTGGTGCAGGTGAACAACCACTAAGACAAGAAAACACAGACTACCAAGGCAGAATCCTGCACATTGGTGGCAGCAGCAGGATACTGACAGATCTCAAGACAACCCTTAGAAGTCAGTAGACTGAAGAACGAGCATAGAAATCAATTGAACCCAGTTGTGAGTGTAGATCGGGACCCCTCTACAAGAGTACAGGGAGCCCTCATCGACCTCCCAACAACAATGAATGATATGTCAAACAGAAAGCACATCAAAGCCCAAGAGCTTGAGGGGACAAGCAACATCCAATATGTCCTACATTGCTTTAAGGATGTATTGGAAGCCAATCAGTGGCAGCCGGCACCGCCAGTCATCCACTTAAGTCCATCTCTAATAGGAAAGGCTCAGCAGTATGGCCGAGGGGAGACATTATGGACCGTTACAGACTCACTCAGAGCTAGCTTCGGCCTCACATGACCAGAAGCAAGAGCTAAGTTATCAAAATACAGGAAGGATCTAAAGCATTCCCTCTGGGATCATTTTATGGCCATAGAAACAATAAACGAGACAGTATACGGAGACGCCTCCAGGGGTCAACAGCAAGAATATGCTTTGGAGTGCTTCCAGAACTCCTGCTAGCCATCCAGCATTGATCAGTAGAAAATGCTGTCAGGGCCTGCAATGAATACTTTCAAGTTCAGCCAACCCATAATTCAGGATGCAAGATCAGGGTGGTAGAGCTTGACAGTGAAGAGGAATGTCAACAGGTGAAGACAGCGGCGGAGGAGACTCAGAATCCTCATCCCGACTACAAATGAATTAGCTCGACAGGTGGCCAACCCGAAGCCAGCAAGTTTTGTCAACACACACCCACCCAAGAAAGCCCCCAATTTGTGGGGATACCAACAGAGGGGAGCCACTCACAGGGAGTGTAAGGAAAACCGCTGGCAAAGCAACAAGGGAAACAGGACCAGCCAGCAGCAGTAAGGCAACTTGTTTTCCACAGAAGGGCACATGGGAAAAACAGCAAATGGACCAAGCCCAGAAAGAGAGCCCAGAAAGGATAGCAAGAAGCACAGTGGACTGTCTGCCCTGAGCCATCAATACCGTTTACAACAGTATCAGCCCAAAACCAAGACTCTGACCTATCTCACACCAAGAGTAAACTACTTGAGCTAAAAAGGAACGCCTGCTACCCACAGTAGAGGTACCCAGGAAAACAAAAGGGGCCACTGCTTCCTAAAAGCGACTCACCAAAGCCACCTAGGTCGGCAGTCTCACCCGGCTCTATACTACCCACCACTTCCTACATAAGCCAAGTGGAGCATCTCTACTGTGCAGTTATCACTTGTCAGGAAAAGTAGAGGGGCGCGTCATAAACTACTTGGTAGATACAGGATGTAATACCAACTTGCTGTTGAAAAGAACTTGGACTGTCTACCAGAGAGCTAGAAGGCCGGACTACAAGACCATGATTCCAACAGACCCACAGCCGATGAGACAAAGTTAACATTATACGGATTACACAGAGTAATGAAACTGTCACCTATACATAGATGTTCGTAGTAGTAATGCAGATCAGCGAGGACGTCGTTTTGGTTAACGTGATTTCCTGCCAACCAAAAGGGCTGCCTGGGGTTTGACCGACCCATTCTCATAGTGCAAGATCAAGAGCTGGTCTGTATCAACCGCTTTGGGCCAGCCCTAGTCTCTAAAGTCCAGTTGCTCTGTAGGACAAAATTCCCACTACAAGCAGAGGCCACCACCCCCTGACCCATGGCAGCACAAAGTTATTAACCGCAAGAGATAAAAAAGCCTGCCTGGTAGCTTATCCTCAGCCACCAACGTGAACGACCCTGATTACCAAAAGTGGGTATTGATGCGTTGCAGCAAACTCACAGAGGACGCAAAAACCTACCTGCTAGCGAGACAATCAGAACATTCATACGGATAAGAGCAGGAGCCGTGCAGCCACAACCTACACCTGGAACCCAGACCAGGTCAGGAGCACCAGACTTATTAGTACAAGCAAACCTGAAAGCACTGCTCCAGCAGGCATGTAAAGGGTGCCATATCAAGCAGCAGGAGGAGCAATTAAAAAGACTAATTGGAGAGCACCAATCAGTGTTTCGTGAACACAGTGGAGACATTGGATGTACAAACCTTGTAAAACACTCCATTCCCATCACAGAAGACACCAAACCAATCCAGCAACCTCACCACAGGTTTGGGCCAGAGAAGGAGGCTGGCATACAGATCAAGGACTTGCAGGAGAAAGGACTGATAGGGCCCGAGTGGTGATAATCTAGGTAAAAAAAACTATCATCATCATGGATGGATCATCCATCTTTTTATTATTATGAATTATCATTCATAATTATTTATCATCAATTTATTACTAACAATTGAATTTAGTAATAATTAATAAGTACTTGGAGTCACAGACGGCTCCAAACTACTGGCCTGGTGGTAGGTTGGTGGATATCTAAGGTAACTTTCCTTCCCCACCGCAAGGCCAGTAGAAGATTGAAGCCGCCTGTGCTCTCAGAGTGATTCTTCTTCTCCTAATTAATAAATATATTAGTTTCTAAGTTTGCACGCAAAAAAAATAATAAATAAAAGTAATAGATGACAAACAATATGAAAATCATGCAAAACTACTGCGGATTTAATGGGCAACTTTTGCACAGCAAAAGCCATTAAAGTTATCACTTAAAATAATATAATAATTATGCTAATATATGTAATAATAAGTAATTATTACTTATTATTACATATGTATATGTTACTGTAATAATAGAAGACAAATGGCGAACCAGGTGGGCGTTGACGGCTTCGTATCTATAATCCATAGCCCATGGACCTAGTAGGTCCATAAGAATAATACATAGACCTATAACTATAACCCTATATAAGGGGGGGGCTATAGGTCTATTGATTAACATATGTACGTAGTAAAAATACTACGTCTATGGATTAACACAACCATGAACTAACCACAAGCAACGATATTTACGGTAAATGTCGTTGCCACAACATTGTTATTTTTCAAGGGTTCAAGCCATGGGTTCAAGCAGAGTGTATTGAGTGTAAAGCACTTTGGGTTCAAGTATCTATCGCTTTATCGCGTTATAGCTTATATGAAAATAATTCCATGTATGAACGATCCATAAAGCTATCTTGCTCTTTAGGAAAAGAAGTACAAAGCTTAATTTTCCGCTCAAAAATGTGGTTTCACTTTGAGCAAACCGTAGAGAAAATATTGACTGTGTGTGGCATCATCATAGAGTGGAGTAGTATTTTCATTTTAATTTGTGAACTATGCAAGCTATATCTCATTTTGCGTCCCCAGAAGAAAGATCATCAATCCGAAAATTACAGCATAAATTCTCTACTCCGCCTTGGAAAGATGTTTATAAAAAAGTAGGAGGATTTTTTTGTTTGTTTTTTTTTTTACACCAACAACAACTACTACTACTACTAGAACTACCACCAAGAAGAACTTGAAGTAGTAGTAGTAGTCGTATTATTATTATTATACTTCTTCTATCCTTTGTATAGAAAAAGAGTCTTAACTTTAGTAGTAATAACAGTGCTAAAAAGAAGACTAGGTGGTGGTCGGTTATTTTGTTATTATTATTATTATTGTTATTATTATAATTTATTAATTAATAAATATTATTATTATTATTTATTTTTATTATTTATACTTATACTACTTACTACTATTATAGCTACTATTATTATTATAAGTTTATTTATTAATTATAATAATATAATATTTTTATAATTATTATTACTTATGCTACTTACTACTTTTTACTACTACTACTACTACTACTACTACTCCTGCCTACAAATTCTGTCCAACACTGATACTCAGACTTGCCAAACTTGGAGGGGGCAATTGCTTGAGATGGGAAATAGAGGAAAATTATGAATTGAAAAGGAAATTATTTTCGTCATGAAAATATTGTAAAGGTTTTCGTTATGTTCTCGAAGAATCTTTACCGACACTGTAGAGAGTAGCCCGTATTGTAAGTAGAGACAACACGGTGTTGCAGAATGCAAATCAATTGGTAGCGTAACTCTCTGTGCAAGGCAGTAAATCTCAACTCTCAAATGCTACCGGTACAGTAGTAATGTCCTTTATCATAGAAAGTAATGCTTACAGACTAACAGCAGGCGCTACTGGTATGTTAGTAAGGAGGTAGTAATGGCTCTCTGTTATAGGAGATCTGTATTAGCAGACAGGTCCAGTGAAACGAGGTATGCAAACTTAGCGTTACATGCAACTTAGTGTTACAGGCGAACCAGCCACACTAGCAAAATGAGTTTCTGATTAATAATAATATATTATCAACAAGAAATACAAAACCTTGCGAAATAGAATAGTTCTAGAAGTGTACAGTAAAAACTTGACGTCGATTAGATCCCGTTAAGACAGTCCAAGAATAACGCTGATGACACCCCCAGAGCAACAACTAACGTTATCTCCAGCAAAGCTAAGCAAAGTCTGAAGCAGTGGGCGATCTGCCTCACTATTTATAGAAAAAACACTACAGTTGAAATTAGATATCAGTGATTGGCTAACATACAAGCAGTTGCGTTAGAAATCAAAACTCAACAGAGATGGATTATAGAATATAATAATAAGTGCAAGCGAACGCCCTAGGAAAGTCGCTGAAATAATAATAAATGTAGGCGAGCGCCTTAGGGAAGTCGCTAAATAATTCACAAATTGTTACAATTATTTAATAAACATAAATGGCGTCACCAAAGTCCTTGACCGGTATTCCTTAGCTTGGATCTTTCTCTGTAATGGGTCCTGCTCATCTGGCTTGCTCATCGGGTACGGATCTTGGCTATTCCTTCATCGCTTGCTCTTTAAGTCAGTCCACTGCAGCTACTGCGGTAGTATCAGCTGGCATCAATCTGGATCAAGGCCACTGCGCATTTCCATTACAATTTCCTGTGTAACACAAATAGGGCTCTTTTTTATGTAAATAATGTATTTGTTAAAATAATATGATATTTCTCATCCTTGAGAGAGCATTATTATACATTTCTCATAAAAGTGGTAGTTTTCAAAAGCTTTTTTTGATGCTGCTTATTGATGTGAGTGAAAATGAAACGAAGTCGAGTCAAAACAGAATTTAGAAATTGAAGTGGAACAAAGCATACAAACCTATGTTATACCAGTATCTAAAATATGTTGGTATGCATATAATTTATAAACTATTGAAAGCTAATCAGTAGTCATGTAGTTTCCTAGCTCAATTTAACAAGCGATAGAAAAAAAGTTATCCAAATGTTATATATTATGATGATGTAGTGGTACTGAAACTCACTACCCTTGGTTTGAAACTAATAGTTTTGGAGCACACTTGCTTGATTAAAAGTTTTTCAATCTTTCACAGGTGTGCGTCAGAGCCAAAATCTGACTCTATAGACTGTGCAAGAGCCAATTTTCTTGCTAATTCCACTAATTTTAAGCTTTCCAGGTTGCTGAAAATCATCTGCCAAGCTAACTCATCTGTTAATCATTAGATTTGTTTAGCAATTGTGCCTTGCATAGTCTCTTGTTAGACACTAAGATTATGGTTTATCACCGAAAATGCTTGATTACCAAGCAACTGAGTTTCCAAAACCAATGTCCAGGGTTTCTAATCGAGCACCATTTTGCATACTTATTTATGTATCACAACATGTCTGGTAGAAAAAAACACCACACTTTATTGATATCTATATAATAGCTTACACAACAGCTGCAATAAACACTGATTGATATTTCATGATTTGCGATAGTTTTGCAAATATTTGGTCAAATCTTGTGGAAAGAGGCAAACCAAATCAAATCACTAGTTGTATCAAATATTTGAGTCACCAAATATTTGAATCATGGCGATTTGGTCACAGCTCTGATAATAACAAACTCTTATGACCATCACCAAGTGTACCAAACATGTGGTGTGCCCTGTGGTATGTGACTAATGAATGGCAGCAATTAATTAATAATTTTGTTGACTTCATAATTTTATAAATAATATATTTAATATAATCATAATAATTATTAATTTAAATAAATAAATTAATCGGTCTCAAGGTTGTTGAGTGAAACTTGTAAGTTCCTAATCACAAGTTGTATCAAACTTGTGCTTGAATGAAAATTATTTAACACTGAAATGAAATAAATGGGGTTAATCCCTGATGGCAACACAAAATAATTAAGTAAATAATAATAAATGGGAGATAACTCTTACGAGTTTGCTCTATATCTTATATAGGGATCTATTGTCAGTATCGTTAGTGTTCGTAAAAAAGTGGTTATTCGAGTTATTTCTTGTTGTTTATTGTGCCAAAAACACTAATTGAGCTATAAGAGACACTGGAGCTCATGCCATTCAAATATATCAGTGAGAGGAGAACTCTAAAGCAAAGAAAAAAGAATCAATTGGTGGATTTTTGAAAATTTTAATGGTATTATAGTAAAACCGCAAGTAAACTTCTGGTATCATCAAGTTAGCGCACCATGGTCAGCACCTAAAATTGGCCGGGTCCCCATTGCCAAAACCAGTGTCCAGGATTTCTAATCGAGCACCATTTGCATGCTTATTTATGTATCACAGCATGTCTGGTAAAAAAAAACACCACACTTTATTGATATATATATATTAGAGCTTACACAACAACTACAATAAACACTAAATGATATTCTATTGTTGTCTCATTCATCAATAGACAACCTAAAACTCAAGTTTCAAAATTAGAAGTGTTTAAAGCATGGGTGCCCAACCTTTTTTTCAATTAGGCCACATTTTCATTATCCACCTTTTTAAAAGGCCGCCAAATGATTTCATACAAATATGAAGACTTGTTTTTGTGTAAAGCTTGTAACTTTTCTTCTTTTTAAGATGAAATGCATCTGAGTAAATGGCTATTTATTGAGATGGCTGACATTTTATAGTGGCCAAAAGAGTCCTATAATCTGGTTGTATATCTGAGGCCGAGATATGCAATATGTCGGTCACGTGAGAGTCGGTTAGTCGAGATCTGAATCTGTTCTTTGCCTAACCCATTTTGGAGTGTGACTTTGCATTGGCTCGTTTAATGGTTTTTATGGTATTGTTACATTCTATGCAAATCATCCCTCCAGAAGGGAGAGGTACCATTAAGAACTCATCTGTCCAAGTGTCGTTAAATTGTCTGTTTTCCTGTTCAATTGTTGGTATTCTTTTACTTGCACTCACGTTGCTGACTAATTGGCTAGTTATCTAATGATGCTCACTAATGATGATTAATTAGTACTGCAGGTTGGACCATCTAAGCACGAATTATGGGGATTTCCCTATTCTGGAAATGGGAAAATCTGAGATTGCTCTATTGACCCAAGTCAGAGATTATTTTACTTATTGCATGAGTTTGCAAATGAAACGAAACCGTTTTTTTTTATTTTTGACATCATTCAAAAAGGCCGCATTTCACAACTCAAAAGGCCGCCATTTTTAAATAGGCCGCACGTTGGGCATGGCTGGTTTAAAGGGATGGTCTACAGAGAAAACTAAATTTTGATACAAATTTTGAATAGCAGTAACAATAAATAAGGGAGTATCTTTGTTGTTTTTAACATTTTAGTTTGTGAGATTTAAGGGAAAATGCGAAATCGCATTTTGGATATCGGCAATACATTGTTTGGTTCGTCACCGGGATTGGCGTACACCCCAAACGCGTTCATTTCCTTATATGATTGAATTGTCATAATTGTCAAGCTATCATTTTCCAGTGTTATTACACCCTTAGTTTCACCAATTCAGGTATTTTTGCTTTGTGGACTACTAAAAAAACATTGAAATATTAAATAGTTTCAGTTATTAGGGGCCATTCATTGCTGAAACCGTAATAATTAATTTTTTTGTCAGTTATTCTTATAAAATTATAATTAATAATAATAATATTTAGTATTTTAGTAGTATTATTCTTATAATAATAATACTAAATAAAAAAATGCTAATAATATTTTTTCATATTTTTATTTCATAATCATAACAATATCATACATAATACCAATAGTTATGCAATTATTATAGCGCTTATTATTATTAATAATGATCGATGATAGGAGAAGCTGTCCGTGATAATTATTGTCATCACTGATATAGCCTAATGTGAAATAGCCACAATGCTGATAAGTATCTGTGTAATAATGACGAGGCATGCAAGCCGGTCCCGTCATATTAGGGGGTCACTCACAGTCGCGCTCCAGCAGTGGTGGTTTACTAATGTCGCACAAGTTGAATGCACTCTATGTCTGTGCGGGGTGTACCCTCATTATAGACAACAATGTAACGAGTCTTTGGCGATATTTCTAACAGCGCGAAATTCAAAATAGATTTGTGCAAACTTGACAGTTTTATACTGCTATTTTTATACTTTTGGAAAGTTTTACAATAAAATTTGGTCCCCTATTGGGAAAATCACTGTCTTTTGGTTGCTTATGTATTAAATTAGTGCTACCTAACCATTCCAATATCAAATAAACTAGCATCAAAAAATGTCATTTTTGGCTTTCTCTGTAGACTATCCCTTTAAAGTTTATCTCAAACAACATTTATCTGAAAAAATTAACATAGTGCAATTCCTGATGGTTGTTTACCCATTGATTTTCATGTTTGGTTAATCTGTTAAACCACTTTCATTGACTTCACTAATGAAATGTGTAACCCTTGTACCTTAGGGTACCAGAAAAATACTGTCGCAGATCACAGACAGATATTTGATGCGGGTCATGTCAACAAGTCTTGCTCTTCGCATTTTCATTTACAAAAAAAGGTAGTACAAGCAGGAAGCGCTTCTCGCCAGCACCTATGCCTACTTAAGTATTACTAGAAATAATATTTCTGGATAAATCTGTAACTTCCACAATAGAAATTAACAAACAATAAAACATACATTGATAGGACAGGCGATAATAGTCATAGTTATTATAAGCAACTGAATCATAAAAAGTAACTTTTATTATGGTAAATAAATATATGATAATTAAGGACAATAAATTTAACCAAAATACTATATGCTGTTTATTATTTACCCTATAAACAGTAGCACAGTTCCTCTGCTTTCATTTTACTCCGCTTAGCAGCAGTGTTCGGTATCCACCCATGAAAATTGCTTTTGGGAGAATGTGTCTGGGGACTTACATGATTTAAAATTTCTTTGCCTGTAATGTGCTGCAGCACTTAGCCGACCTAAGAAAATATTTAAAAAGTGAAAATTGATGAACAGTGTAGTAATAGTCATTACTGTTGTTCATTTATTATTATGATTCATGTTGAATATAAATATGCTTCAAAAATAATTATTATCAACTCAACAACCCACACAGACACAGACGCAATTATTTTCATAAATTATCATGGTGTGGATTAAATTAAATTGATTCATGATAAACATAATATAACATTATTATTGTTGCTATTATTAACAACAGCTATTAGCTATTATAACTTATTATTGCCATTATATTAATTATTCATTTCAACTCATAATTAATTATTATAAATAAAACACTGCTTCCACCACTGCTGTGCTACTACTGATTATATTTATCATTTATTATTATCACAGCTGTTTTCTTTAAATTCTCAACTTGTAAGAAGAGAAGAATCCAGACTAAAATAAATAAAAAAACACAGATCATACAGAAAAAGGAAAAAAACATGAAACGTTTTTATGACCAGATAATAATGATAAAATCAATGGCAGCTAAAATTAATAATTCCTAACGTTTATTATCATTAATTATTATTGATATAAGTTATTACTAATAACAATGCATTTATTATTATCATCATCATAATAGATCACCATTATTTTTATTATTTTATTTATCACTGGTTTATTATCTTCAAAATAAATGGTTGTTAATAATCTTCTGATAGTTACACTAAACAAAGTACTACATAATATTTATTATTTCATCTTTGTAAACAGTTTGTTTAAACACAGTTGATTGAATCGTTTAGTCAAATACATCAATTGTGCCTCTGGAAGCGACAACGGTATCATAAATTTCTGCAGCATACTTCAGTGACAGGAAATGGATAATTTAAACCTGTGTTGCATACATTGCACCCAACCATAAGAGGTGAAATTTTTAAATACAACCCTCAAGATTATTTTTTTCATTTTTAGGAACTGTGGTTAAGCATTTCGATGTTCATATTTTCATCCTGTGGATACTTCACTCTGCTATAAATCAACTCACAGATATCTGTAAAGCCAGCAAACAAAAAACATATTGAATAAACTTGTGTATTATTTTGGCTCTGGGAAAAAGTTCCTAATAAATCTGAAGATTCTTGAAAAGGGGGAGTTGCGTGACAAGTGTTTGAGGGGCTTGAGATTGAGGTAATTGCTTGAGTTTCACGCCTAATGCGTGAGTGTTGGCAAGTCTGCCACTACTATTACTTACTATAGCTATATACTACTACCTACTATTATTATTAATCATACCATTACTACCTACAGTACCTTCTACTACCTGCTATTACTGCGTATTACGCCTACTTAAAATGGTTGCCTACTGCGGCTACCTCCTACTGCTACCCGCAGGCTACTACTGCTACCTACTGCAGCTACCTACTACTACTATTACTACTACCTACTGTTGTTACTACCCCCTACTACTACAACCACCTACTGCTACTACCTCCTACTGCTACCACCACTTACTACCACCACCTACTATTACCATCTACTATTACCATCTACTATTACCAAGTACTACTACCACTTACTACTACCACTTACTACTACTTGCTATTACTACTACCTACCACTACTACCTACTACTACCACCTACTACTGGTATATATTACTACTACCTGCTGCTACTACTACATATTACTACTACCTATTACTACTACCTATTGATTCACCTATTGATACTGTAACCTACAACAACAAAAATCATCATCATAAACGACGAATACAACAGCAGCCACAACACACATTTCTGTTATGGTTGTAAGTTATTTCTTGTAAGTAGTATTAGCAACTCATAATTTTAGTAATATATATTACTAGCAGTGTTTGTTACCCGTCATATTAAAATAAAATTATGCCACCCGCGCACCCCCCCCCCCCCCCCATCTCGCCTTTACTTCCTCTCCTCTAATTTGGACTACCCCACTCTACTTCAGTCTTTTCCCACTCTTTTCTTTTCTCTCTCTTCCCCCTCAATTTGGAAGATGGAACAGATATGCTGAGTTACCGAACTTACAAAATCAATGTTACGAAAGAAATTTTTCATCTAAGCACACTAAAAAAGAAGAAATGTGGGTCATAAACCAGTGTAGATTTACTTGATTGACACTCCAGCCACTGCATTTTTGCAAAATGTATATGTTTGTGATTTGTCTCCACCTACATTACTGAAAAGAAATGCTAATAATAAGTCTTTAAATATCTGAAGTTTGAGAAGAGAAGGCAAATTTAAAACTCCGCCATCCATTGAGTGGTTTGAATAGAATTGTTTTACAGCACTTTTCATTTCTTTCAGCACAGCAGTGTAGGCATATATACATTTTTGACTCATTTGACATTTTGCGTTATCAAACTGTGACTGTCTCCTCCTGCATTATTATTATTGAAAAAGTAATAAATCAAAAAAAATCTTCGGTTTGCCAACAAATTGCAAATTAAAACTCCGCTATTCATTAGATTAGTCCAACAGCAGGTTTTATTTTTCCCAGGGTAACGATTTAGACATTCATAAGCCTAGAAGGGCAAGCACGGACAGACAGGTGCTTTTCACTTTTATGTATTTAGTTTTACAATCGTATTAAAATTACAATTTTTATAATTTTCTATTGTTGTTATTAGTTAATATTTTTTCATCTCTTGCCATTCGTAGGTAATAGTTTTAGAAGTAGCAGCAGTATTTTATTAAATATTCTAGTGTAGGCTATGTTAAAAAAATTGCCCAGTTAACATTTCCAAGGCCTCGTTTCAATAGGGCGCACTCTGTACAAATGTGATCACTGAAGTTCGCAGCAGAAACACCAGCTGTTCAGATAGGTTCATACCAATACTGATTCCGTATCGCCTCAAAACTGAAACGGGGCCCAAGGTGTTTTAATACGGATACGGAACTAATACGTTATACAAACAATTGTCTTAACAGGAAGTTTGGTGTGGACCAGTACCGAACCGTAGCTGTTACTATTTTTTACCGTGTTTCATAGCGTGCTAGTGTAAACCGAGCATAAATCACTTTAATTTATGATCAATCAACAAACACAAAATATCATAAAAAAGTCAAATTTAACAACACACCCCTCCAAGTAGAAAGTTTTAGATTTCTAGACTCCTAAGTAAATGACTCTCTAAACTGGATAATCCATATCGGTCACTAATACAAATAACCTCCTTCATTGGTTCTGCTGTTTTACAATATTAGACGTCTCCTGACCTTTGAATTAGCCAAGCTTTCTATTAGGTTTTTATTCACCCTTCGGTCATTTATGGAATTCACATCTACTTTTCCACGACTCAAAATAGCTCCACATACTCTTTCAACTCATTGCTTCATTTGCTACAAATCTTTCACCTCTACAATTTAAAATTGTCTGAAGTCATACATTCTCTCGGTTTTATAATCTCCGCCAATTATATCTGAATTTCTATGCCCCCCCCCATTCATAAAGCATATCTGTCATGTTGCCTTGTGGAAAAGGGATTTTGGATCAGTTGTTTTTGATGGTCGCAACCATGGATGAAATTGCCAGCTGCAATCACTGTAATCACAATTCAAATGTAGGCATTTTTTTGGAGTCGCTATGTTGGTCTATTTTTACTCAATTTTCAGGCTTTAATGTGCAAATTGTCATGTCAACGATCATATATCTATTAAAAGTGAAAAGCATCTCCCTGTTTTTATGTCTGTCCATCTGTGTGTTTTCCATCCTCATACCTGCCTAAACCGCTACACATGGAGAAGTATAAACCTCTGTGATAACATTCCATTGGATTAATCCAATGTATGGCAGGCTTTAGAAATTTGCCATTTTTTCTCAAACTGTGGATATTTGTAGATTTATTGTTTTTTTTGATAATCATAATAATATAGGTGGAGGCAATTAAATTTTAATAATTCAACTGTCAAATGGGTATATAGCCTATAGGCTTTAACTAATACGCTGAGAAAAATAAAAACTGCTGTAATAAACATTTTCTTGGATCATTTTGATGGATGGTATGGGTTTATGTTTGCCATTTGCTCTTAAACCGGGTATATTTGTCGATTTAATATTGATATATTTGTCAATAACGTAGGTGGAGATGGAACACAAACAATTACATTTAACTAATATGTGGTGGCTAGAGTGTCAATCTGTCAATTCTGTGTTGGTTTCCGACTCGCATTACTTCCTTCTAGTACCCATAGATGGCAACATTATTTTCTGGAAAACTTTCAGGTTACTAATGTCTGGAAAGTGCCAGCTCACAGCGCACATGTATCATCTTTAAAAATGAGCTGGAAGAGAGAAATGGAGAGATGCAGAGCGGGTAGGGGGTGAAACAGGGCCCCATGGTAGAGCGAGGTAGGAGGTAGAAAGTAGAACGGGGCAGGCAAAGAGAGGGTGAGAAAAGAGTTTGGTGGCATAATCATATTTAAATACAAAGGGTAATACTTCTAGTCTGATATATAATCGTTCCTCATATCTCAACACATGCGATAACGTGTTAATATAACGGTTGGGTTGTTTGTTTTTTATTAAGAAAGGCAAATATTATCCATGTAAACCCCATAACTTTTATCACGATTCATTTGTGTGAGTCGCCATGATGGTCCGTGTTCACACCATTTTTGGCTACATCCGATTTGATCTCCCGGCAATCATTCTATATTTCATCCACTTATCGCAACTGAGTTTGAGGGCAAATAAGAATTGTTAAGTCTGACAATACTTAGCTTTTAGTTTACGAACCCAACTGCTGGGTTGAATCTGTGATGGGGTACAACAATTTCTATGCAGAAATAAATAAAACTGTGTACAAGAGGATAATGCAAAAACAATACACGCCTTGAGCTGTCTCGATGTCTGGATTTCGCTCTTTAAAAAAGACAAAAAAGTTTGCATGACGTTTTAGAGAAAACAATTTACGTATCGGGGTTTTCAGGGAGATTTCAAGAGTAAAAAAATATTGTACATAAGTTCCCAGAAGGGTCCATGACAAACCAGGAGACTTGACTGGTATGCCTTAAAGGTAATATCCAACTCATGGCTTCGGCAGCAGTTATTCTACCAGTTTTTTTTTAACAAGCAGCAATGTCTACTTTCAAGTCAGACATAATCTTATGGCCATTGAATTACTTATAAATTGCTATACTGTTATGCACTCCATCTTGTCAAGTGACATGTTATATTTATTTTAGTGCGGCGCAGTATCTAATATGCACTTTACTACATGATGTTGTTACTTTTTACCACAAGAAATATGGATCCAATAAAAAACAACGGGAAATCTTGACATTCCTGACAAGAAACATTGAATCAATAATTTATATGTCGCTTCATTCCGAAATCTTTACTAATACATGTTTGTGTTGGATTTCTGCAAATACATATTGTGCTGACTTATGACCAGATATAAATGTGCTGATTCACAACCAAAAAACTTAATCTGTTCTAGTTAAAGTTTTGATGGATACATGGATTGTCTTGTTCCCTTAAATGCGATTCTTCAAGACTCAAAGTTTTTTTTCAGCGATGTTTAGAGAGCCTTCGCAAGAGCCGAGAAAAGTTCTTAAACCGGTTCAGATCAGCTGACCATGCGAGTAGCCAATCAGCTGTAGAGGAGGTGATGACCGAAGAATGGAATGAGTTGAGGAAAGCTAATACTAGTCTACCGACATGTTCAGAATTGCTACTTTCCACATCAGATGATGGAGAAATCACGTATATTAACTCTATTATGGAGGAAATACAATCGGCCTTACAGACTGAAGGTAGTCCTTGAGCATTTGGTCGATATTTGCTTTCACTCCCGTTTCATTGCGGGTAGTCAGCTCACAATACTCACAGCCATACTCCGTTATTGGATTTACTGTCGGCCATTTGTAGAACAGTACCTTCTGTCGATGTACAGTGAAGATTATGAAGCCAACCTGTGTGCTGCCATAGACCAGATGGGTGCTGACTCTGTGGTGTGTCCAATTTGTCAAAAGTAAGTTTGTAGACGGAAGTAATATTTCATGTATTTTATCTGGGTTAACATCCCGTAGGTATCCGAAAAACTAAAAGTGGCTCCTAGTTTGTTGTCATTCACAGAATTAGGATTTTCAAACTTCTTGGAGATCAGTCACATTAGTAGTATCCACCTACATCCATCAAAATAAACATTTTGTGTGAGTAATTTGTTGAGCTTATTTGTTTCATGGTCAAAAATTAAATTTTTTGTTAGCTGCTTTGGTTAGCAAATGTTGTGCATTGTACGGACAGAAGTTATTATTGGAGAAAATAATGACGTGCCATTGAGCAAAACGTAGTAATGGGGTCATTGTTTTAATGTATGATGCTTGTGAAGCTGTGTGGGGCTTGTGTTGGTGGGTGGGGCTTGTGTAGGTGGGTGGGGCTTGTGTCGGTGGGTGGGACTTGTGTTGGTGGGTGGGGCTTGCGATAGTGGGTGGGGCTTGTGTCAGTAGGTGGGGCTTCTGATGGTGGGTGGGGCTTGCGGCAGGGAGGGGGTGGGGCTTGGAGTTGGCTACCCTGGCTGAAGAGATGGTTGTCTATAACTTTCAGGTATAATTGCTAATGCCTGGATGTGAAATATTGTGTTTTGATCCAATAACATCATCATCATGTTCCCATGGTGCGGATTCGTTCGGATCGGACATTCATTCAAGTTGGTTAGCATTCATTCGGGTTGGCATTCCAATCCGTTCCTATGATAATTCGAATTGAAATAATTTGCGGGGGTTGTCCTTCCTTTATATTGAGTAGCGAGCACAATAATTACTTGATTGTAGTGAGATAGTAAACAACCGCGCTCGTATTAGCAAGTAGTAGTACGAGTCAAATTTGTGGAATGTTCACAGCATAAACTAGTAAGTAGATGAATAATAATAAAAGCAACAATTTCTAATAATTATATATGATTATCAATAAATATTATGATAGCTATAATAAATAATTATTAATAATAAATAAATATTATTTCCAAATAATAAAAAAAATAATTTTTTTTGGCAAGTATAATAATAATTTAACTTGCCCATTTATGAAACAGAGCTATGATTCAGTTTTTGAACAAATGGTAAATAATGTATAACTAAGCTGTTGTTAAACTTGCAGAGGATTATTATTATATGAATGTAAACACTGCAGTTGGAAAATACGCAAAAACTGATTTACTGCCAAATCGCCAGTTTAATGACTTTTCCTCAAAAGAGCAACCCGAACAAATTCGAATTCATCAATACGAACGATTCCCATGATCCTAATCAATGCTCAGCCCGAACGAATTCGGTTTGAGGAACCTCACTGAGGCAACACGAACGAACCCGAACCAACTCGTACGAGTCACAATTCCCAGGACCTGAATGGACTATTTATGAGTTCAACCCGAACGAATTCGCACCATGGAAACATAGTGTATCATATGCCATTTTGAATCTAGGATGTGTCGCAAGTTTTTGCTGAATTGCATACTTGTGAATACAATAATTATGTGCTGGTGCTTTGCAGACATAGTTTACTGATGAATAAAGGAGTCATAGTGTGCAGATGTGGAATAAGAGTGAATACCGAGGTATCCTACTATGGTTATATACACAAATACTACATTAACAGATATCGTCTGTAAATTATTTCTAAGTACTCACATTCTTTTTGATTCTTGCAGGTGAAGCACCCTGTTGCATTTTCATGCAACAGCAAATTACATTTTTTGTGAAATGGTTTATTTTTGGAGTTGTCTGATCCCTTTCAGCTGAGCAATTGCTCAAAGCTACACTCGCTGTGCCAATGGTGAGAGCTGCATAAGTCTTTGTTGTTGTAGCAAGATGCCCTGACCTTACAGGATGTTAAACAAACATTAGAGCGAGAGATTAGCCGCCATGACAGTAGATGTAAACAACAAGCAGTATTTAGTATAGTAAATATGTACGGAATAGACAACATACTCCTGACTTGTGAGGTGCGTATGGTTGAGCTCTGAGTCCTCTCGCTCAAGAAGGTTTACCAATGTTCTTGTGGTCAAAATTATATAAAATAAAGGTGGAATGATAATCACATTATTCCACAATTAAATTCTAGACAGGCTGCTTCAACTTTTGGTCATGCAAGATTAAATTCAGACAGATAGCCGTCTAAATATACGATCAAGACTAACTGTATTTGTTAGTCACTAACTAATCTTCAACAGTTACTCATGTTAGCAAATATTTCACATGTTTGTTTATCTAAACTGGGTCGATTAATCAAATTTTGGTTAATATTCCAATTTTTTGGATTAATATTACTTTAAAATGCTGAAATATTTTCACTAGTTTCCAAATTTTGACAATTACCAATTCTAAGAGAAATACAGTTTCGTATTTTTCATGTTTCAGTGGCAATATTAAGTGTTGGTGGCCATCAATTGGTATAAAAATCAGTGTTTTAGTCAATTAAATTTAATCAATATTTTGTCTATAAATTGAAAGTGAATGTTATTTTCACTTCTGCTACCAAATGTCACTGGTATGGTTTAAGTTGTGTTCAGTTTCCTACAGTGAGCGTAAACACTGAAGATATTGTCGCTGTATTCATACCATATGTTTTCACAGGCTTGCGATGATATGATTATAATCGTGTGAATCAAGATGTAACGGCATCTCCTATTGGCCAGTATAACTCACTCCGCCAACTTCACTCACTCGGACTGACAGCTGGACGTTCTAGGGAGTTGCTCAGCGTATTTGATACAATAGTCAACACTTCATAAACTAACTATTTTATTAATAATACTTTTTTTTAAATACTTGAATTAACAGCATAATATATTAATGATGCATATTATTTCTTTTTGTCCGAGATCTCCAAGGTTTCTTTTTTCTCAACAGCATCATTTCCCTTGAGCCTATTTATATATTAGTAGTTTTTGTTGAATGCCAATGGAATCAGAACCGGGTTTGGACAAGCATGTGGATAACGATTCTCTCTCCAGCAGATGTTACTGTTCAGTGAAGTTTATGATCATGGCCATCTTTGTGGAAGTCAAGCATGTGCTTCGCAAAACTACAAAATATAACAAACAGTTTACAAAATAAAATTTATAAAATACAACAACAAAAAATGTTTTTCCCTGAAATGTTAGAAATACACTAAAACAAACCAAATATATATAATATATAATACATACTCATGGTAGCAAAGAAAATTTCTACTGACGGTAAAAGATGCCAAAGCGTTTTTATTAGCACATTCTTTGCGATATTGTTGTATTAATTATATTGGAAGAAACGAGATATAACTGCCAGGAAGAAACAAAGCCATCACCTACGTTTGACAACATGCTATATGCTGGTCATATATATCTATGAACATACCTGGCATTGCACTGAGCAGTTTCTGCGCAGTCGTCCATGTTGGCCATCTTGTAAAGGCACTGAAACAACAAATTGCATCAGTTTAGAAAAACCAATATTTGCCAGGGGATTGAACGGCATGTTCAATAATGGTATATGACATAACCAATTGGTCAGGCAGTATTAGGGCATAAAATAATGACCACAAATAATTTTTTTCTAGGATAAACTCATTTTCAATTTCATATAATGCAACCAAAAATAATTTATACTACGATGCAAAACTCAATGCCACAAAGTTTGCAGGCAAGCTAAGCCAACCTTCCGAATGTTATTAACATGGGTGATTTCTCAAATCAGTGATGCAACTTAACACCAAAAAGAGTAATGGAAAATGTGAGCAGGAAGTACTTGGTAAAGTTCAGCCCATGTTCATCTAAGATTAACTCATGCTACCATATAAGACAATATCACATGCAGTCTCACAAGTCAAACTAACAGTTGACTGACAACTAAAACAGTTGACCGACAACTAAAACAGTGGACAAGTGATACTCACCAGGAACACAAGAATGTGAAGCAGCATCGCGTAAACAAATGCAAATGTCCTGGCAGCAGCACTTCCCATCACAAATCTTCCCTATAGCGACAAAAAATCAGTGAACGGTTAATATTTGCAAGTTTCAACTGAGAATAACTGACATTTATTTACAAATTTGTATCGCGAAAATCCACAAATAATATAAATACGAGTCAGCTTACAATTCCAAGAGTTATCTTCTCATGAAGTTTGAGATTTCCGTATCTTCTATTTCTTTCCTGTAACAATAACGAGAGAGAACAGTCTTTGCGATTCTAATAAAGGAATTAAAAGCAAGACACAACTATCCAAAAACAGCAGACGACTGGAACACTAGCTTATGTAGTACTACGCTCACCTTCCTGTTGAAGTGTGTGAAAGGATCTAGCTTCTGCTCATACTGCTCAGAATATCGAGCCTCAGTCTCATCACTCGGTCCACGACCCGACCTGCCAGTTGATGAGTAATTCTGTAGGAACTTAATCTTTTCATACAATTTGATGTTGTCCGTCCTGATGCGATCCATCTCATTCTGCTGCAGAAGATTTCTCTGCTGAGTTGCTAACAGCTCCTGAATAAAAATGCAACAAATGTACAAGAACATAAAACATGTGTAGGCTAGATACAACATGTGTAGACTACATGCAAGAAGTGTGGACTGCGTACAACAATTTAATGTAGACACAATAAAAAATTTGCTGATTTGGCAATAGTTACAGCCAACAGCGCTACCAGAGAAAAAACTCAAAAGCTCAGAGTACAGGAATTGGTAGATGACCAATCTAACAAATAATTATTAACAATAAAACTGTGTACCGTCTCCAGCTCCTGAGCACGCTGTCGGTATCTCTCTCGTTGGCCGTGCATTATGGGTAGGAGAGAGTCAGCAGCAGCCACCTTTCCCGAGTCACCAGTTTGTGTATCTTTCAAAGCTTCAGCCACTAGCTCTGTGCTCTGTGATGGTTCACCCTACCAACACAGTCGTTTATAGACATTCTACGGTGGCTTTACACCGAGTATTAGATTAAAATTACCTACAAACATGACAAATACAGGTACATGTAGGTTTACCTCTGCATCCCCCCTGAACATCACGGAGAGAGCGTTCACTTTCCTCAAATCATCCTCAAGTTGTCCAATGAGCAGTTTTTGCTCCTGGCACATCTTCACAGAGTCGTTGAACTGTTGCACCACCGATTCGTACCGACCTAAACCACAGCAAAACTAAAACTTATTGGAACTGAAATGTAGAAAACTTAATACGTAATAATCATGAAGTGAAGTAGATCTGAGCTGTAGCTGATCTACAATGGATCAGCTGTAAACATGTAAGACATACAGGATTTAGATATAGTTTTAGACAAATTAATAAATATTAAGGAGTGTCAAGGTTGATCATAACTCACTTACTAGTTCTGGTATAATACTTGTCGTTTGAGAGTTTTGTCATGGAGGTCTCTTTTTTACCCACAAATAAAGCAAAAATTAAAAATTATGTAGTTATGAATTTAGCCGGGGATTGTGCCCTTAACTCCCGCCCACCATTGCAAAATGGTGGGCGGGCATTGGGGGCAAACTTGGCTATTTTGAATTGTGACAGATTACTGGAGTCGTCTCCTTAAACCATAAAGAGAGTAACTCTCAAAACAACAATGTAACGAGGCAGCTTTTAACTTAGATAAATAAAGCGATGAGATTTTTTTAACTTTCAAATACTACCATTTCAGATAGCACCATATATTTTTTACGCATTCTTTATTGAACAGAAAATTGAAAAAGCAAGCGTAACAGTGTTGGCTACTGCTCAATGCAGTGAATTGTACACAATTGTCAACTCAACATCCAGAATGCCGCCTGATGCTAACATAAACAGCACAAGCATACAGCAGATCCACATTTACTATAGAATGGTTATATATGCGTGTCAGAGGATTCTACAGGAAGTGTGCCTGATAGCGGAGGAGTGAAGTGAAATACGTAAGAGAAATGATGAGATGGAGATGAAGAGGAAGGCTCTGGGGCCAAGAAGTTTGATTAGAGCTCCTTGGTCAAGTATTGACAAATAAACAAGAGACAGTTCATATAATATGCATTTATGTATTTAAATATGGTTAGGTTAAAAGCAATGTACTAGTGAGATAGTCAAATAAATTATATAGCATGGCATTGCAAAAGTGCATTTTGGTAATTATATGATTATTCATGTCTGGACCAATGAAAGAAAGAGCTAAAGTAATATCATTATCATAAGTACAGTAAAGAATTTTCTATAACCATCACAACAGAGAGTACATCAATGACACTATTATCAAGCGTGTCAACAATATATAATAATAATAGAACATAATAGATAAATACTAGCAGATTCCAATTCATAGAAGTGGATCTAATCATAATGGTGGACTGTATATATATATACACGCAAGCACCTACGGGGTATCATACAATCTTGGAACTTGCTCATAACGACTGAGGTCTTGCGTAATAGACAAAACTTTTTGCAGCAGGCAAGATAAAAATGGATAAAATTTATGCAGTAGTAGTAGAAATTACAACAAACGACCCATAACTGTAAAGCTATCCGTATTATTGCTAATAATCGCAAGGCAGATGTACAGAATGCAAAGGCAAGTGTATCTAATCTAATACTGATATTATTTACAATTATTCAGTAACAATATTGCAGCAACATCGCCGTTTTAAGACAAAAAAAGGCAAATTAATGAATAGATACGAGAGAGTATGATGCATTAGATAACAAAAGGGTTCATTGTAATAATAAACTCAAAACATGAGCGGAACTAGAGCGTACACGGGACCAGATTAAAAGGTAGAGGTGAAAAAAATGAGTTAAACGTATTGCGACACATGGATTTAATTGCGGAGAAAACAAAGCTAGTTTGTATATAATATCAATATGGCCGCCAGCGCTCAAATACGCCAAGGCAGGAGTATATAAACTTGACAGATTCAGTTACAGAAATAATATCCACATTTTGGATGGATTGGGTTTTGGTAGCATTCAGTCTGCCCGTGTCAGACTTTTGAAATTTATTTGGCCTTCGATTGATTGATTTGTAAATTGATGAGAATTGAGTTGTAGGTAGCCATTACAAAGTATTGCACTGTTAAATTGACCAGAATTGTATGAGATAATTACTGGCGTGGAGAGGGTTAGATCTTATGTACAGGGAGGGAGAGAGGAAAATGTACACCGATTAATATATTAAAACTCCCAGTCTTCTGCACCACTAGGCTCGGTAGTTACTCTACTCTCTAGCTTTTGGAGACAATTTTCTCTGTCTACCGGTGATTCTTCCCACTTCATATCATCCTCGTTTACTCGTTGTTCCAATTTTGCTATTTTAGCGCGACCATTTTCATCAACAGCCTCAGCTTGTACTGCCGGAGCAGTTCTGGGTGACTCGGAGTTAGGGGGTTGAGGCTCGGAGAGTCCAGTCACATCAATCTCTCCTCCATCATCATCTTCACTGGCATTATGCTTGTCTAACACGGCACCGGCACTCACATACTGCGGATTTGCACTCTTTCTCTTGCGGCTGATATTACTATTATTGTTAGGGGTAGACGCGCATAGCTGCATAGTCTGAGATCTATCAAGTGAGTTAGGCGATGAGGCGGGGTTCGTACTGTCGGGACTTGCAACAGGCACTGACGGATCAGGGGAAGAATTCTGACTATCTGTAGTGTAAGAGTTTTGTGATGAGAATTGAGCCTCGTCCAAGGAGTTAGAGTCAAGCTCCTGTTTGATGTACACGCCGTTGACCATTCGGCCATTTTCCTCGCGATTTTGTTGTTTACTCCTCATTCGATGATTATGAAACCAATTAATGACAGTTTTAGAACTCAGTTCCATCTTGCTAGCCAGAGTATCAATGGCTGCCGAGGTGGGATAAGGGTCATTGCGAAACGCCTCTCGCAGCATGTTTTTCTGTTCCTCCGTGAATGAGTATCTGGGTTTTTTTGAGTAAAATGGAGAGGCCCTGTCTTCTTCGTGTACTGTGCCACAGCTGCCTGATCTCCTTCTGAACGCTACCAAACAAAACAAACAAGTTAAGCTTGAGCAGTCACCTGGGAATTAGCGGAAAGAAATGATCAATAGCAAAAATTTGTTAGCGACGCAAGATCAATAACAGTGGCTCTCTAT
Source organism: Cryptosula pallasiana (assembly GCA_945261195.1). Taxonomy (NCBI): domain Eukaryota; kingdom Metazoa; phylum Bryozoa; class Gymnolaemata; order Cheilostomatida; family Cryptosulidae; genus Cryptosula; species Cryptosula pallasiana. The sequence goes on along the minus strand of OX183141.1, from coordinate 6,731,784 downwards.
TTACATGCCAGCCAATAATATTGATTGTTTGACTCACAACAAGCCAAGTATAACCATGAGCAAATTATAAATATGTCAGCTTTAATTACAGCCGCATAATCAGTGCTTTTCTAATGTCACAGCCAGCTCTGCATAGACTTGGGCCCTCACCTTTCACTTCCGCTTGGTACGATTTTAGCCTGAGTATATTCATCGGGTCCGTCAGCCACATATGCATCCTGACAAAGGGTTCACGACCTTTTAAACTCAGCAGATGCCACGGTTTTGGCTTGGACAACATATCACTGACCGAACCTGTGGATAGAGAGAGTAGAGTAGAGCGGCAGAAATTTACGGCAGGCAACAAAGCCACCCGAACAAACAAACAACCAAATCACTCAGGCAGTCAAACCAAAACAGACAACACTCAACGCTAGAAAGCAATAGTGTAACGTCTATTATTAGCCTATGGTAAGAATGAAAAACAAAAAAATGTAGAAAATTGGTGCAAGCAAAATGATATATAAACAATGCAGGAACAATGTACGGAGACATCCAGCTCATGTTTGTATGCAAATGGCAGAGAAAATAATAAAGTGCCACAATGAGTTGACTATATAGCTGTGTACCACTGTGCTAATGTTGGGCAGTGGCAACTGCACACAGTAATATCTAGAAAACTTTGGCTATTTACCTAACTCTTGTCTCAGTGTAGAATCTAGTAGCATTGAACATAGAGAAGTGATATGCCAGCTATTACCAAGCAGGGGCAGACAATTCCAATAGTTTATATAAAACCATCACTTGGCTAACAATTTCCGACTGTATGCAGCCATTACTCATTTCTTAATATAATTAGTCTCTTTCATGTGACCGACATGGTGAAATAATAGACATTCCGATACCAATCTGTGAACTCACACAAATTATTACGGCTATTCTGATGTAAGTCTAACGCAGGAATGCACTAATATTACAGTAACAATAATCACCTTGAGAGAGGCCAAGGACAGCTTCACCAAACAGCTTCTGTCCGATATTGTGAAACTGAAGCATCTCTTTGACGCGGGAGGTAACAAGAAGAGTATCCAACTCTCCGGTGGCAGCTACCAGCTCTATAATACTGGGGGCGGTCATCATGCTGTTGTGGAGAGGGTTAGCCACCATTGTAGGTATCCAGTCCATGTACATATCACCTGACTGGCACCTCTCAGGGGTGTCAACTGTAGGTACTACAATATGAATCATTCAGCGGTTAATTAAATTCAGTCAATGATTTCGCAGCATACAAATTATAAAAACAACTTCTGTCACAAAACTTTGTTGATAGAATAGAAGTGAAGAAGGGTGCTGATATAGCATTTACATGGCCAAATCTCATTGCTACACACGAGTTGCATTCAACAGCTCTAATTCACATTTCTTAACCAACCAATAGGAAAGCGGGGAGCAAGTTGAGCACTTACTAGGCAGCGCTGCCGGAGAATCTCGGCATTGAGGGGCAGATGCCACCCGTTCAGCAGCAAGGCTCGCTCTGTATTGATTGGACATGAGTTTCTTCACAGCCTCTGGATCCTCGGAGAAAATTTTCATACGTATGAAAGGCTCTCGGCCCTTCTGTGTTAGCATCGACCAGGGCTTTGGTCTCGCCAACAGATCGCTGACGCTGCCTTGAGAGAGACCAAGCACATTCTCGCCGAACAATCTCTGGCTGATGGAGAATTGACTCAGTAATTCCTTCACCTAGAACAACCACTCAGGTTAGAAACTGCAGAGATAGCAAGATATAAATAGATCTGTACCAGCTCGCAGATAAAACCACAGAGTAAAGATAGATTTATAGCTCCGCAGGGGGTTATTAATAGACTACAAAGTCAAGCTCAACTTTCACCCTTCATTGCGAAATGACACAAACATTGCCAGCAAATGTCCGGTCAAAGCACAACCAAAATAATAATAAAAACAAAAACAATTTGAACATTTATTATTTCTTGCAATGACATTGATGATGTAGGCAAGGTGCATTTGTACTGAGCTGAACTTGTTGCCATGCATAGATATTCTAATTTTCACCTTTTTAACGAGGTCTTCGGTGTTTAGACCGGTATATCTGTCGAACTGATCTTGAGAGATGGGAGGTAAGACGTGCTTCAACGGTTTCTGTTGCAGCAGATGAGCTTGAGACGTGCTCAGGAACTGGTTGGTAATGTTCTGCATCTGTTGTAGAGGAGAGGAGCTTCTAGAAGCGGGCTCTTGTTTAGTGGAGGAAGAATTGTGAGCTATTGAGAGATCCTGAGGCTCGTCTTGTGGTTCTGAATACAATGTGACGGAAGAAGAGACGGGCGAGTGAATGGCCTTTTTTACTATTAGCCTTTGCAGCTCCGCCTGTAAAATAAAATATTTATGATTTCCATCCGTGGCAGCAGGAAATACCCACAACAACACGAGCCTCGCAGAGTATCAATTGTTAAAAATATCTCAAAATTCATATTATTGAAATCAAAATAGCAAGTTTATTGGAAAATCAGTTCAAACGCACTCATTCGTATCCAATGATTTGAACACACAAAAATTTACAAAAATGAAAGACAAGAAGGAAAAATCTGACAAGACGTAAAGATTCTCACCTGATAGAGTTGGTACTCGGTGATATTACCGGACTGTTTGGCTTGCTCAGCTAGCTTGGTCAGCTCCTCTTCATAGATACGAGAGACTATAGCCTGAGAGGACTCGCTCGAGGGATTCATATGTGGTGGTAGTTGCTGCGCAGGTAAAGCGGAGCTACTGCTCCTTCTCTGTTCTAGCCTTTCAGCAGGTGGTATAGGGCTGTAGAACTTGGACTAAAACGGAACAACAAGGTCAGTATTTGCTAGCAATTAGCAGAAACTACCTCCAAACACAAAGACTAATATAGAAAGCAAAATGCTTGCTTCCGTACATTGTTATTATTTACGTTGGGAGAGGGGTGATTGTTGCTAGCGATATGATTGCTGTGATGCCGGCTATTATGTAACATTGGCTCCTGTGTCTTGTGAACCATCGCACTCTGCGCATCTTTGAGAATCTGGGCTATCCTCTCCTCAGCATTGGCCGAGTCCTGTTTTGACATGTTAAATAGACCTGGGGCTATAAATAGAAGAAAACAAGGTAGTGTAGTGGGTTAGATGCTATATTACAGCCACTGTAAAACAAAGAGGTAGCGCAGCAGTAAAAATTAAATAGGTGCGGTTTTAAGAGGGGATTACGATGATCTGTGCTAGATTATCCAAGAGCTCTGCCCTTACTTTGAGGATATATAGACGGGTATAGATAAATGAAGGTTCAATAGTCTATTGCAGATAATCGCGATGGTAATTACTAATTATGAGGTTTCTTTGATATTTATATTTGGTGAGATCTGTGCATGTGGTAGACAGTGATTGATGTTGGCTGACGTATTCAACAATTATCTCACACAGTTCTTGAACAGCCACCACCGTCCTTCGGCCGCCTTCAATTCCGTGTGAAATTAATTCTTTTATTATGGCTTATCCTCATAAATCTAGCCATTGGACAGTGAATACGCATTAACCTTAGTATAGCTGTCCCAATCGCATGGCCTGTGTTCCATGTCACACAGCGCAACAAATAGCTACCGCCAATCACCCAACTTATTATTTTCGCAAAAGACTCTCATAGAACTTAACGCAACACAGGAGACTTATCAACCTCAACATTGTCGATATTTTACTCGGAAACAATCATTAGCAAAAACTTTCCACCAATGAAAATTTAAAAAATAAAACAACATACGTTTTCTTGGCGAGGCGTTCTTCAGGGCATCAATATTCCTGATATCTTTGAGCCAATAGTACATCTTCCTATAAGATTCTCTACCCTTCTCTGTAAGCTTGTCCCAATGTTTGGGTTTAGACAGCAGCTCGCTGACTGTGCCCTGGGATAGCCCTAGAACTTGTTTAGCAAACACTCTCTGTCCGATATTGTGTACACTTAACAGTTCTTTCACTCTGTTAGAAACATCCAATGTGTCCAGACACTAAAAAAGCAATTTTTTAACCAGTTGAAGAAGCAGCAAAAACCAGACATAAGAAAAACTCAAAACTTTCACCACAAAACCAACACATATACAGCGATGGACAGACTGTCAGCAGCAGATACGTACCTCCTTGAAGAAATCTGGACGAGATATAAATGATGCATTCGATGGAGACCATCCATTCTCTTGCGCTACTCTCATGATGGCGTTTTCTGCTGGCAACGGGTGACCAGAAACGCTTTGATCGCTGACGCGAGACATTGGTGAAGAGATATTTGCCTCAGGTTCAATTTTAACCCCCTCTGCAATATGGTAAAAGGTGTCCGTATGACGTACCAACCAACTACAAGCCACAATTTGCTCATATTCCCACACAATAATAAATTATAAACTAGTGGTTTGGCAGCAACTGTGCGGTTTGGTTTTCTGAGCTCTGACACCCCGTATTTAGTAGATTTTTTCGACACCTTTTCTACATTGGCAGAGAGGGTCAAACTCAAACGTTTATTCAACACAGAAGGTAAGCGAGAAACCAAAACCACACATTTGACAACCAAGTAAACCCGTGTTAATACATGTACAGCAGACGTGAGAGCTGAGACAAAACTTACAGTATGTAGTAAAAGCAATACCCGATACCAAAAAAGCTATAAAATGCAATAGTAAGTCTCACTTAGCAGGTGGTACGCTGTAAGATACATGAGAGCTTGACGACTTGCACGCGGATAATCCCAGCACCAAATGCTCGATCTGTATATCACTATTTATGCTAAGAATTTGTCAAGAAAATAGTTGCCTGCCTTTTCATCTGTAGCAATGAGTTTGAGATAATGACAGCTCACAGCGCAGATTGTGGGGTATTTATAATGTTGATAACACCTAATGGGACCATGAACTTCGTATAAATACCGTTGCCATGGCGATATAAACACACTTCAATGAAAGTACTCGCATCTAGCGCTCACCACAATTATTGATCTGAGATCAGGATTCTAAATTCCGATGCGGATAGAAAAGTAATAGAGCTAAAAAATTTATTTTTTAGTGCAGAAAAAAACAATATTTTAGTGCTCGAATGATATATGAGTGAAGACGCTTAACGAAGTGAGAGAGGATTAGGTGGAGAGATCAATGTGTGTATCTAAGAGAACTACAGAAAAAGCTGACGCGACTCAGGAGACGGAAGGAAGGACGGCAGATACGAATGAGTAGGGGGCGTGGAGAGTTTTGCTGCTTACCAGTGACTTCTAGATTGGAATTCTTTAGTTTGGTGTTGTCATTCTGTAGAGATCTGTTTTTTTCTAACAGTAGCGTCTCCAGCGACTTGGCCTTATCGGGCTCAACCTCAGCACATTCCGTGTTGGAGAACTCGAGAGATTTTAGGATTCTAAAATAGTAAAAAATATCACAAATTAAGACAACAAAAATTATCTCATAGGTATGATTGACAGAAGTATAAAAAAAATGTATCACATTTTGGGATAATCAATAAATTTGTTATCAGTATTTTAAGGAAATACGTAAGCCTCTGCGACAGTTGTTACTGTCCAGATTAGCATTAAAAACTTTGCTTTCAAAAACTGTAAATTCGTGTAATATTTGTCTAATCAGTCCAATACAGAAAATTTATATAAATACTCAAATACTGTAAGAGAAGTTGTTTGCTCGGTCTGTGCAGTACAAGGAAGCAAATTAAAAAAAAAAGAAAAAAGCCAATAAATTTGTAATGAATAATAAAAATGAACATGAAAATCTAACACAAAGATGTAAAAAGAAGGCAAGTCATAAAAAAAGAATCATTAGCGGGTTTCACAATCACACAAGTGATAGAAATAGGAAAAAAAGCCATAGTGTAAATCAGAAAGCATTCAATCTATATAGCTTTGGTATTGATAAGGCGCATCGAACTTCTTAGCCTCCATTAACAAACTGGATGTAAATTATTTTATCAACAAATCAAAGCCCATAGTATATTCTAAACACTATTTGAAAAATTTCACAGAGGATTAAAGAAGAGAGAAACCACAATCACTACGGCGACGACGACTGTAATGTGTAGTTCCAAGTCATTTCATTCACCGCAATCCATATTTTATTTCCTTTACAGACCAGACCCAGTCGTCTTCCCACAACAGCAATTCTATTTTCAACTTTAATTCTTAAATTTCCAAATATCTCGTGTCACACAGCGGCGCGGATTATCAAATTTTATTGACGGCTAAAGTGAAGGGTGGGGCAATGCAGTAGCACACTTGTGGTAGGTAAACCCTAACAAGGAGACAGCGCAGGTTACACAACGTACTGTAGCTCTTTCTTCAGCTCCTGGTAATCAGCCTGTTGAGCCAGGGTTTTGGTAAGAGAAATGATCTTTTCTTCTTTCTTAGCCAGTTCGTCTTCCAGCCTGCTGACTCGAGAATTGAAGTCAGATTGCTGTTTGGCAGCATTAGCCTGCAACTTCTGCACCTCCTCCACCAGCTGAGCCACCTGCAAGCGTAGTACAAACGCTGACAAGCCCACCTAATAACCTATACATCATTATTCATCAAAATCGACAAAATATTATTTATTTTTAGAATGTTCTGGGCTAAATTAGCAGTTTGAAAGCAACGGTCATGTCACGTTATACGTCATGCACATATTTGAATGCTGGGGACGAATAGAATCAATAAAGCAATGCTTTGTGCCGGGCAAACGCGTACATCTGGCGCTAAAATTTAACAAAATAGCACAAAGAATATCGATTGAAAGAGTTAGGTTGGTAAACATCAGGCAAGTAAACATCCTTTGTCTACTATGGATCTGATGCCGTACCCTGATCAATTAATAGATGGCCAATCAATAACAACGCTAGTTGCAAAACCAAACAGCAATTAAGTATAACAAAAGAGATCTGATGCGCTTACAGCGATTATCAATATCAATCAATACAAAATGATCAGTACACCAAACATGGTGTATAACAACCTAGCAAACGAAATCACTCACTAACGCATGGATTAAAACATTACTTTTGATGGCAATAAGAGAGATTATCATATTACAGGAACCCAAGTATATATCTAAATATCAGCATCTAAGTCTGTTGGAAACCTGCTGGAAATCTGCTCAACTAGAGGGCTTAATACTACACAAAAAAAGCATCTCTAAGAAAGAAAGCTATTTATAAAACAATAACATTGTTAAGTAATAGCACCAATCAATCACTTGATCTCAACCACTTCACAGAGCCACTATATCTATACCGAAGCCACTAAAACGCAGAAAAATATATTTCCTTCCTTAGCGGTGACTGCAATAGATCCGCACCATGAGAAAGATTGTCAATCGCTGAGCATGAGGCAGGAAAAATTAAAAATACTTCCTCGCCCACTAATAGTGAACATATTTAGAACAAATACGTTAGCTAAGCGGTCAGAGTAAAAATGATGACAGTTATTAAAAAATGGATCAAACAAATACAAAAAAATTTAACCGCATCATTGCGTCAAAATTTTTTTGCGTCAATAAATTTAAAAACCTTCATTAAATCTTCAATACACATGAAGGAGGCAACTTCCTGAGTAAACAATTACCTCTTTTTCCTTCGCTGTTAACTCTAGCTCCAAATTTGACCTCTTCATCTGATCTATGGCCTGATCGACCTCCTGATTACTGCTGTCCTTCTGCTGAAGAGATCCTTGTAGTTTCGTCAATTGATCTCTCAAGCTCTCCACTTGACGCTCAGCCAAGTTTGCTCTCTGGAAAATATAACAAAACATTAGGAGTTATTTCCTCATAATCAGAAGTATATTTTTTATGAGGACTCAAAAATTTTGATACGATTCATTTGCTCACTTTATCAAGATTTAACTTTGTAAAAAGTTTAGTAGAATTAAATTTCTATACAAATAATTGATTATTCATATAAAAATGTGGGCCATACAATAGATTCAAAAGCTGAATACATCGTCAGATACCTTCTTCTACTTCAAACAGTTTGAAGCATTGACACCTACATTATACGGAATGTAGAGCATGTTATCTCTCACCTTCATTTTACCCGCATTGATTTTTATAATTAATAATAATGGAGGCTACAAAGCCGAGCGCACCTGCCCCGATGCATACATCTACGGCTACAATGATGTCACACACCATATACACAGCTACACGCTTCTTTGTGCGAGAATACAAGCATCAATTTGCGAAGCATTATTGATAGATATAGACTGAGTTATCGATTTGTTGCCTTCAAGTGGACGTTTACTGCTCGTACCATTATGACAGTACTCATGCTATCGATCCACCTTTCCCTAACACTGTGATAGCATGACAAGGGTCTCTAATCACCCATGGATATATAGAGTGAATATTATAGATGGACAAGTAGATCAATAGACAGCCTGCTGTATCGCTGTACCTACATTACCTACACAACCATTCAATTATACGCCTCAGTTGGCCAGAACTATACGCAGATAGGCATGCATGCATAGCCTATCTAATAAGGCCTTCACAGCTTAATAGCTTGGGTAGATATCGATTGGGGGGCCTCTTTATCAATATACTAAGATTTTAGTGAGAAACTTACCTCATTGGCTCTCTCTAGATCTGATATGAGCAACTCCATCTCATCAGCCCTTCAACACCATCAAACAATTTAATATCCACAAATACCACGGACAACAATCAATAACCATCATTGTTTGATTTGATAAGGCATGTGCTTTGTGATTAGTACATGCCATTGGACTATATGCAAAATATTCTACAAAATTCAAGTAAAACAGAATGTAAATAATATTTGCACGTTTCCCCAGAGACAAATTGCATCGATAAAAAGTTATATTTATGTTATAGAAGATAAATTTACATAGAATTGACTTACTTGGCAGCGGCAGCCTGTTCGTGTTTTGATTTGACTTCAAACAGCTCGGAATGAGATGTTTCCAAAGCTAGAGGAAAGATAAAGAGGCAATGGTGTTATATTAACTATTAATTGTGAGGAATGCGTATTTTTGAAACTGATATCAGCTTGCATGTGATTAAGTTTCCCACAAACAGTAGAGTGTTATTAGTAATTGCACAAAGCTTTGCTGGAATCTTAGCTAAGATAGAGGCAAATATACACACAATAGGTAGACAATAGAGAGATGATAAGCCATAGTAGATGAGTCTATTGTCTATACAGCATCAAAGATTCACTAAAATTAGGTCAGATTTGCGCTTAGGCTCTCTAGCCACCAATAACAGACCAGCCATGTTTGTTATTACACTTTATCTGAACAAATCTTTAGCCAATAGTGGTAGACAATAGAAATTAACACCAAGCCTAGGGTATCGAATAATCAGCATTCATTTGAGCACACAAAAGAGTTGATCTCGTATTGTCACAAGTCATTCTCATCCATTGCGTGTAAACAAGTCAAGCGTCATCTGCATCAACTGTCAGCCGCGTACGACTGGATGGCGCAGGCTGACTTGTAGATTCCACACCCATCACAGCCCCCAACACAACACGCAATATACAATTTATCATACAACACACCATACAACACATCATACAACACATCATACAAGACGCTATACAACACACTTGCTACAGCAAAGGCGTGTGATTCAGGTTGTACTGAAATAATCGCTATCAACTGATGAACCAATCAATGCACTGAATCCAACATCTCTGAGATAATCATTTCATCAAAGGAGACAAAACAGAATTGATCGCATATTGCATATACTCAGTAATAAATAGAGATATTTCATTGAATATTCAGTACAACAACAATTACATCTGCGATGGTAATTTATTTGTTGTGGCACAGCCAGCCGATGTTCTCTATTGATTTGCTATGTTCAGTGGGATGCACAGTTTAACCAATGCAATTATTGATTGCTCTAGCTGGTACACTAAAATCAATTTCTACTCAGTCATCAATCACCAGCAGTGAGCTGTCCGCAGAGGCAGCCTCATTGTTTAGGTGAGCCTCCCCGCTGCCAATAAATATTGTCTCTAACTACAATCATTTACTGAGTATTGATGGTAGAAAAACAGTTGGCAGCAGACTGGCAGCCCTCTAACCTCCATGTCCAAACATTGATTGATAATAGCAGCAATTGGTGGATACAATGTGTGTATCACTAGAGGTCATTGGTAGATATCACTAGAGGTCATTGGTAGATATCACTAGATGTCATTGGTAGATATATTATATGTATCACTAGAGGTCATTGGTAGATATATTATATGTATCACTAGAGGTCATTGGTAGACATATTATATGTATCACTAGAGGTCATTGGTAGATATATTATATGTAACACTAGAGGTCATTGGTAGATATATTATATGTATCACTAGAGGTCATTGGTAGATATATTATATGTATCACTAGAGGTCATTGGTAGATATATTATATGTAACACTACAGGTCATTGGTAGATATATTATATGTAACACTGGAGGTCATTGGTAGATATATTATATGTATCACTAGAGGTCATTGGTAGATATATTATATGTATCACTAGAGGTCATTGGTAGATATATTATATGTAACACTAGACGTCATTGGTAGATATATTATATGTATCACTAGAGGTCATTGGTAGATATATTATATGTAACACTACAGGTCATTGGTAGATATATTATATGTAACACTGGAGGTCATTGGTAGATATATTATATGTATCACTAGAGGTCATTGGTAGATATATTATATGTATCACTAGAGGTCATTGGTAGATATATTATATGTAACACTAGACGTCATTGGTAGATATATTATATGTAACACTAGAGGTCATTGGTAGATGATATAAACAAACCTGCTCGAAGGCTATTCATTTCCTGTTCTGCTTGTCCGAGTTTCTTTGCGAAGGAGAGCTGAGTTTCATGCAGTTGTTTCTCCTTCTCCTGATACTGTCTGTTTAGCTCCTTCTCCTGGCCTGCTGATCGGCTCTACAACACAAAACGACATTATTTTTGTGTCTAACAATGATCTCTAACAGTTCTAGAAGCTTCACTAAGCTATCTGACGAAATCAAACAGAACAAACAAACATCTCTTTAGCGTGAAGAGGTTGCGATCACATCCGATACGAAACTAGCGTACCATTGAGATATCCGATGACAACTATCTGTGTTATTGACAATTTTTGATAAAGTAAACTTAGTCAACTCTACAAACACCATACGATCGTTAATGCCTGTCAAATATAATTATTATCAAAATATACGGCGATAGAGAAAAGTCTGCAGAGGCCCAAATTGGTGAAGACAAGACGAAAGCAATAAATGCACAAATACTTGAGTGATAGCAGAGATGGGGCCAGACACGCAGGCACTAACACATTCTGGGCCCCATCAACACAGGGTATAGCTTTTAGCAATAACTGATTGCCACCTAACCAAGTGAATGGGACTGTGTGTAAACACAAGGATAAAATTACACATCGTGGTATGTCCTGATTAGCGATAAAAATCTACTGGCTGTAATAGGCTGTCATGTGTAGATAATGTGAAGTAGGATTAGTAAATAAATACAAGACCCATCAAACAATACATACCTGTACTTCATTTTCTATCCTATTCTCATATTCCTTGATTTTATCCTTCAATTGTTTAATTGTAACCTCTACAGACATAAGCATAAGTAATGTATATACACCTATGTGCACTGCACTAATAAATATATCACGTGTCTATTGAGACAATAATAGAAAGCAGACAAAATAGTGTATTACTCACATCCCAGAGGAAATAAATGATAATTACATCGATGTTATTCATGAAAATCAAAGAATTCAGAAGATTTCTATTATTTTAGTGCTATAAGGTCAGCTGGGCATGTGTGATGTCACGTCATAAAAGACTTGACCATTTGTTATGTAATGTGATAGACTCGAGTAACTGTCTACAGTATCAGGAGTTGTCAAACGCTCATTCAACTCGTAAAATTATAAATTTAACAAAAGAATCGAAAGGTTATGTAACTACTCTATATTATTTTTAACGAGGGAATAAAAAATGTCGAGGTCCGGCCGAAAGGATGTCCCTTACCTTGACTTTTCACCTCAGCAAACTCGCTGTTATACTCGGCAAGGGTCTCTCTCAGCTTGCTGTTCTCTATCTCAATATCTGACAGCCTAGTGGCAGACTTCTGATGTGTCAGCGCCTGCTCTAACGCTGGCAGCGGGTCTGCAGGCAACAAGACAATAAAACAATACCATTGCTTTATCAAATCTGCATCGACGAAGCTCACAAACAACAGCTAGCAGATAACACAGAAACACAAGTGCCATCTGCTACCTACTGCAGTATTTCTCATCGATTGTTGTCAGTTATATTGACTAGATTGGGCAGAGACGCTTCAAACAATGGGGTAATTGAAGTCAATTGAAGGGCCTTCTTTGCTTAGAAAGGAAAGGAGGCAATAAAGAATGAGAGAGAGAGTTCTGGAGTCAATCAATGGATAGTGATTGGGATGTTGAATCACACAAAGAGCGTATTGATAATTCAGTGCAACAAAGCACAACAACAAGTGCCTATTATTTTGTTAAAGCACCTGATTCAAATCCCACTGTCAAGGTTTATATACAACACATGTTCATGAGAAATCGCAAGCCTCTCATACAATTATAGTTTAACAAACCTACCGGGTACGTCAATCAGCCTCTTGTATATCGATAGGAATGCTGCCTCTGCTGCCTTACTCCTCTTAGACAGAGAGTCGATCTCCACCTGAAAGCTCTTTAGTAATGGTGAAACTTGCTTACGCACATCCTGTCAAAACAACCAACATTGGAATGCTTAGAATAAACGCTTTTGCCACATATCAGCACCACGTCCACTTCTCGGCGCAGATGGGAATTATTGACAAAACAAGACGCTACAATCAGGCGAACAAACGATAAAATGAACTAATCAATAGGAGTTTGCGTGGAAGCTCAAGGCATAACAAGCTCAAATGTATAGATTATAGCGCAGCTGATTTTACAAATACTACCCTAACGGATCAATAAAAAGCTATAAAATCATAATTAACAAGCACAACAGGCTTTCTAGCTGCAACAGGCCTACAAATCAAACACTATCTCAATCATAGTATTGATTGCCTGGCATATATTGCTATACATAATAGTTAAGATGTTAGCTGACTAGCTGTGCAACTAGTACCAGTAAACAACTGCTAGGATACGTCCCCTTGCGTTGAAGCCATAAACCTATATTGTTACGAAGTCAAGTCCGTGTCACCCAGACTTGTTGTTCTAGATTTTGTTTAAAGATCAAAAATATTGAATAAGAATTAATGAAAGGCCAAAGGTTTTTACTAAAGCAAACAAATGCCTACCTCGGCTGTAACCTTTTTAAATTCTCGACTCTGTTCGACTAGTTTCTTTCTGGAATTATCACTTTCATCTTGTCTCGCAGCTAAATCATTTGCCGTAACGTCTAACTCTTTCTAAAAGTAGGAGAATTAGGCTTTTCACTCTGGCCACATCAAAACAAAAGTTAAGATAACAGCCTATATACCTGATGACACAATAATCAGCTGCGGAATATCAATAACAAGAAGCTATCAGAGTAATCAATTGACGATATGGCAATATTGTTTTGTCAACTTCTTATCAAGATGATTGGAGCCACGGAGACAGTTTCATGTTGCCAGTCGGTGCGTTTGCTTGTAGTAATAATAAGGAGAGAGGGGCGACTGCGGCTATATGAGGTGAGCAACAAGTGCTAATGAAAGCAGATAGTCAGTAATTGAATGATTTATTAGTCACCAGATAAAACTATCGGGCTGGATATTTACGTTAGAATAGAACAATGGCCCCCTCGCCATCTCATATTACATGACAGAGCAGTTGCCACTACGGCTAATTATCCAAAACAACATTCAATGAACATCTCACCAACGATATTGAATGCTTCCCATGTAGAAAACCGCAGTTCACATGAAATCAATATCTGATAAAGCATTTGGTTTCAGTGGGAGATGGCAGCGATCATAAGTGTCAGTTTACCAAATAAATAAAGGCATAGAAAGGGCCCCAGATAGGCCTTACACATCAAATACAATAAGCAATTCAAAGAAAACTCAGTCAATTGGCTATTCAAGCGTTTATTGATAACAAAAGTCAAGTTTTGTATTTATCCAATCAATTTATAAAAAAAAAAAAGTGTCAATAATGGAGTCACTTTTCTTGGAATTATTGATCGTCGTAGGAGTGGAGATATATTTGCTATTTACAACAAATGTAGCAAGGACTTTTTCTATAGGTGGATTACATAGGTTGCTAATATAACAACATTACGATAAAAATTCCACCAATAAATTCTGATTTCACGGCCAAAGAACTTCTTCACAGACAGGATATCATATACTATAGTTATTGGAAAAACCAGCTGGCTTTTGCGCAGAAATATTACACGCGATATGAAATAACTGGAAATTTTGTGCACATGACAGACCTGATGAAAATAATTCACAGTTAAAAACCTATCAGGTAATAACGGGTGATTGTACGAAACTACAGCTTTAGCTTTAAAATGTCGTCTTGGGGTGATGAAACAAACCAGTCATTGCCAAAAGTTAAATCAAATTGGAATGAGCTGTCATCATAGACAGACATACGTAATAATAGTCTCATTTGCACTCCAATAATTAGACTGTGTCTACAGAAGGACAGTGATGGGGCAATGAACGATAAACACTAGAAGACGTTTTTCTAATAGTACAAATATATCAATAAATAGCTATATTAAGGATGGATGAGATTTGATAGGTACACGTAACCATGCATTGTATTTCCCTCAGTAACATTGAGGTGGTCTAGTCCTAACCACTATTACGAAAATAACAACACAATGAATTTCAGTTAGTTATAACCAGTGTCTATAGCCAGTCAACCTCTAGCCAGCCAAACCAGTCTCAATTGATTCAAACATCATAGAAATGGCATAGTTCCAGTCGGAAAACGTAATTGCAGTAAAATGCTCCGAGTATGCTTTTATTTCTACGGTATCTGTTCAGAATAATTCATCTGATTTTTTGGTCATTCTATCAAATTGGCATTCATCGTTTTATCTAAAGGTGGGTGTGCAGAAATTATATTATGCTAAACCCTTCCGTGATTAAAATTTTAAAATACCGGGTGACGAAAGTATCTAAATACAATGAAAAATATATTGAAAATTTACCCAACTAGTGTGATGACTTTCAACAGCACAGCAGACTATAACGGGTATATTTTTTTAGTACTTGCTCCACTGAAAGCACGCCATTTTTTATTATTATCATTTCACAATAATTAAATAATACTATCAAATAATATGACTAATATCGTGTGTATGTAATAACAAATGTATTGAAATAATTATTATACACAGATGATCATATACAAGTAAACATTGATTATAACATACGTATATGCTATCAAATTTATATTATTCCCACCCACATCAGGTCATAATAATAGTAAATGCCCCTACCCTGTCGCTATAATTACTGGTGCTTTTATTACTTTTATTACCTGACTATGTATTATTTGTTTGAAGGCTTAGTAGAATTTGCAATAATAAATACTGGAAGCAATAACTCTCATCTTTTTTTACAGCTATTTCCATGTTGTTAACTAGTTAAGACAACTGTTATGATGATGATGATGGTAGCAGCTATTATCTACTAACTATCATCATATTATTTATACAAATCTACTGTTTATATTTATCATACAAAGACAGTGAGTATTATTATTACTATTATTTATTATATCAACATTCATATCACTACTATTATTTCTTCATCCCTCAACAACAAACAAGAATAATTAATATATTTCACTTATTATAATAATAATAAGTATTATTATTTTTAATTTTAATAAATTTATTAACGCTAATCAATCAATAATAATTATTATTAGTGATTAACATTATTATTAAATTATTAAAATGAAAAATAGTTAGATACCTTAATCATCTTGGCTTTTTTTGTATTTTACTAAATATTATTATTTAGTCATATCATGATGATGATGATCATCATCTATCTATCTACTACTGTAACTATATTATTATATATATATTTATTAATTAATTATAATAATTCATAATAACTATCATTTATTATTTATAATCAACTCGTCCAACGACAACGAAAAAGCAACAATGATTATGATGATAACAATCATCCTCGTTTACTAACAATCTTCTTTTATCATTATTATTGCTATTTATTTATAAAATTTATTATTTAATTAAAATTTACCATAGTTTTTTAAACTACTAACTAACAAACTAACATTACAAAAGCAAACAATAAATAAAACATTAATAAATAAATTTGTATTATTATAGATAGATGATGATCATGATGATAGTTCATAAATAATAACAGCAGTAGTAGTAGTAAGTAAGTTAAGTAAGTAGTTAATGATAACAACCACAGGTTACAGTTGTTGTAGTAGTAGTAATAATAATAATAATTATAATAATTCTTATTTAATTATTAAATAATAATAATATACTATTATTATAATTGCTATACAATAAAATTTTTTATAATAGTAATAACTTAATAATAACAATTATCATTTTGTTATTATGTTAATTAAATTAATAATAATAAATAAATAAATTAATAATAATTATAATAATAATTAATAATAAAAACAACAATAACAACAAAAGCCAGTATATTACTATTACCATAACCCTTCATTTTAGTTTGAAATGGAAAATACATGAGTGATGTAATTATCAGTTGAACTACATATATGTTGGCTGAGTTACCTGTAAACTTATTAAATTAAATGTCTTCCAATACTGAAAATGCGACTGCAAATCAGCAGCCATTTTCAGACAAACACTGAACTAATGAAGAAGTTTATTGTCACGTGATGACTATAGGCGTGGTCCACGTGTTTCTGTTTACACTTTTAGGTACTTTGTCTTTTTTTGCCGTAGGATTTCTAGTTTAATTAACGAGCCATGAAAAAGAGACTTTGCAGGTCTAGGCGAACATGGCGGCCCCCATGAATCTTCATTCAAATTTTTGCCATGAATTATTTACACTACTAAAAAAGTCACCTACCGCAAAACAGTTGCACTCAGAATCTTTATTTGCAATTTTTAATGACATTGTGCTTGCTTGGGATAATTTTAAATGTGTATTTCGGGTTTGTAACGTATCTACTGCAACAACTTTGATTACTCCAAGAAATGATGATGATGATTCACTTCAAATTCCACCATCATCATCCCCTCAAAAAATACAGGTAATAAGTCCTCCTGCTACAATACACAACAATATACTCATACCGTACATGCTTTACATCCTACCACATTTTTATGTATTAGTAGTTCATTAAGAAAGGTTAAGTTTCCAAATATTAATGATATTATTATTTATTAATTATTATAATTATTATTATAATAATAATAATAATTAATAATTTATTATTACTATCTATTCTTCTATGTATGTGGTGTGCTTTGCATTATTATTATTTTATTTAATGAATGATTGTAAATAATGATGATGATGATTTTAATGAAATAATGAAAATGGTAATAAATAAATTAAATTTTTTTTTACTTGTTGCTACTTACTTACTAATATTATTACTATAATAATAATAAATAACAGTTTTTTATATTGCGCTGGAATGGTATGGTTGTGGTAGTAGTAGTGATAATGGCCACTAATGATAAATGAATGTAATGATGATGATTATGTAGCAGTGATGAATGGTGAAACACTGCTGGGTTTCATAATGATGTTTATTATTATAATCATGATCGTCGATAAAATGGTGGTGTGAAAGAAGAATCTTTACATTGATTATGATTTGTTTTATCAGGGGTTCTGTACCTAACAAGTAGAACCAAAGTAGCCATCAACCAATTATTATTCTTCTCAGTTGTGTTTCTTGGCATTCGCTGAGAGAGGTAAAAGAGTATCTGTTTTTTGTGACATAGATAATAATGAATACCGTGAAAGGACCGGGTCTGAGTTATTGTGAAACTGTTGAACGGCAGTTTTTTTAGGTGGTGGGATATTTGCCTATGGTTACTCTTTATAGGATTTATACTTGTTACGAACTAAATATTGAACCAACTACATTGAATATTATTTTGATAGTAATTTTTTTCTTGTGTAATTATTATGTATTTGTTCTAACTAGTAGAACAACAAGTTGAGTTTGCGTAATACAATAATAGATTGAGTGTAAAAGGCATGGATCAACTCAGCAAAAGAGTGTAAGTATTGATACTGAATGGAGTGTCCTTGGAGGCGGCACTTCTCCTCGCTTCGAACTACGATGCTGCAGGCTATGATGCTGGGTCCTTTGCTGTTATTTTTGTACATCAAGAATGTAACTAAAGAAACAATGTAAAATTCATGATTCAAACTCATCACTGATGACTGTTGCAAGCATTCAGGTCTGGAAGTGGCTGCAAAGCGTTGCAAGAGCACATTAGCTAGGTAACCCATAAATGAAAGATGGGGCCTGCTACACAACGTCAGCAGATGTCGAGATATGATTATAAGTAACAAGGTAGTTGTCATCAAGTTTACTACCAAGGAGAGGGTATAGTTTGAGGGTTAGTCTTAGGGCGAGCAGCTTGAGTCATTAGAAGTTAACATGCAAGAACAAAACGCAAGATCATTGAAATCATCATCAGCTAGATAAACATTCTGTCTGATTAACACATTCGAATACATCAGAGAAAAGAAAAATTCTTTGCGCTTGTCATCTTCTGTGATGGAGTGCATGAAAAAATATAAAGAATTAGTGCAACCCATGATCCCACCTAGGTAGCATGATTTATCAGAGAACTGCTTTGTTCCCAGCTCCACTAATGAATGGTTTGAATTTTTTTACACTGTTTTGCTTCTAGCTCATCTGTCAAGGTGGGTCTCATAAGCCAAAAAACTGTGCAAACAGCACCCTATACCCGTGGCCATCGTTAAGCTGGCTACTTTTCTGAAGAAATAGAAAAAGTGTCTGACTAGCTTCAACTGAATTTGCATATGAGAGTTCAATTGCGCTAGAAGCAGCTTTTTTGCTCCCGTGTCCAATCAGCCATTATCACATTTGCTGCAGAGCTCTTGAACTTCAAGTATTTGCAGCTTCATTGCGTTTTGTAAAGGAATGATGATTTGGTCAGGGAGGAATGGTCTGTGCTAGATCATCAAAATCTTTTCGAATTGCTAATCAAGCTCTATGTAGTAACTGAGATTTATCTAACACACAATTTTTTTATGTATAGAGTTGGTGATTTCAGTGAAGGGATTTTTTTAATACGCTGAAAGAGAATTGTCATTTAAACTTTAAGGTGCCGAGACCAGTTGGTGCATCCCTGAAAGAGGCCTTATTATAGTGTACCAGGTAGTTATTGTTTGACTTAGAATGTTATAATCATCGAGTGGTTACCAGGGTATAACCGAGTAAGAGGATAATTGCGGATGAGCTTCAAATTAAATTGTTTGATAGCACACAAGTTAAATGTTACTTCGAACTGCTAATCCCATTAGATAATAAAATAATAATCAAGCTCTGGCCAAAGAAAAAATAAACCAAACAGTTCACTCAGTGTTTAATAGACTGATCAAACATTGCTGGGAGCTTTTTCTACTGATTTTACTCATGTCAAAAGGTATTTGTATCAATGTAGTTGTCATGCAAATCAAAATTTAGTCACTTATGGATTATTTTGATTGAAAAAGAAGTAATCCAACATTTGCAATGAGTATAGTTTACTCGAGAGCGACTGCATCTCCATCTTACATGATGGTTGCCTTTTACACGGCTGCAACCATGCAATTTTTGAGTTTGCGACTTTGAAGTTGAGAGCTAATATAGTTAAGTGCGATCCTGCTCATGCGGTTGGGATGATGACTTGTGATTTAATTATTAATGGATTACCTGGTAGTAGTTCTCTATGCATTCATAGGTTTTGGAAAAATAAATGGATTTGTGTGAAATTCGTGGACGAAGCAAAGATATGCATTATATTTGAGGAATCGAACAGTATCGACTCATATAATGTTACTCCCTGCATAAATAAGATTAAAAAACCACTTATTTTCACAAGTTTCGGCTATAACATTAATGTGAAAATGAAAAGGCATTTCTCAAGTAATTCACAGATAATATATCGCTTGCCTCAATTTTTTTAAACTGGTGCCACATTACCAAAATTTGCTCATTCCACAATGCATTATAAGTTACTATGTTGTTCAAAGACAGACATTGATAATGGGTAAAGCTGATGCTCCACCCACTGATTGGTTTATTTATGTTTGCGCCAAAAACTGTACCACTAAATTATGTGTTCGTTGATTGAAACCGGAAATTCAAACTTGATCTTTACACAATTTCAGAATCTTTGATATTGATCCATCAGTTTTTCTCTCCTTATTAAATGCTGACAGCAACTATTCATAGGCATTTTTGGTAAATTTGGTTAGTTTTATGGTTTTCCATATTTACTTATGAATTTATTAATTTGTTGATTAATCTTCATCAGTATATTTATTTCACTCTCTTTCGGAATTACCTTTTTTGTTGGCACAAATACCTGGTACATTTCAGCTTTAATTTAGTTTTGTTCTCTGCTTCTATTCTTTTAGTATTTTGTTGAAGTTTTAGATGTAGTGTTTATTTTCAGTGATTGATCTTTCTAATTTAGTTTTGTTCTGTCAACAGTTTAGGATGTTCAAACGAAAATTGAATGTGTATCTGGTCTAGTTAATCCATATAGATTGTTTCTGCTTTCTTTGATTATTTATGGAATTCTGAAGTAATATTTCAAAAAAATTGCGCTGTGTCAACTTTGCTTTCCTCCGCCTAAACAGAGCAGACTATCATCTCAACTCACAGGCAATTTCAGTTTTTTAATACTCTATAAAAATAACAGGATTATGTAACCGCAAATCTCTTAAAGCTCACATAACTCTAATGTTGGTGATTTAGTTTTTTTCAGTCAATTGAGATGAAATATAGAACTTATGGCAATGATCATTATTTTTAGTGTTTTAGATGAAATATGCTATTACTTTTGCCAACAGTACATATTGTGTGTGACACGGCCAGTCACAATACAGTTTAGTGCACATGTCTATTTTGTGAGATCAACTTCCACTGACTTTCATTGTAATATGTGCTCTGGGTAATAGTAATGCACATAGTTTCTCTCATGCTGGTTTTGTGCTGTTTTAGGCGTTAGTCTGCTCCAACCCTCCACTGTTCTCTGTCACATCTATAATAGTAAACAGTAGCGAAAATCATGTTGCGCTTGTTGGTGCTAAAGGTGTGGCCATCATGGAACTCCCATCACGTTATGGTGCAAATCATCTCTTTCAGGGTGGAAAGGAGCAAATTCTTTGCAAGTAGGTGAATAGGTGATTGCAAGGTTGAGTCTTGCGGTAATAGTCTCATCTAGCTGCTATTTCCTACGGGTTATTGAATTCTTTCAGAACCATGTTGGTGGATGACCGGTACTTTTCTAGTCACCGGAAAGAGGCGGTGCTAAAGGTATTGTGGCACCCTGGCTCACCCAACTCCTCCCACATCTGTGTGCTAACTTCAGACGATACCATCAGGTATGCAGTGTTTTTGTAACCTAACAAAAATAGTATTTCTGCTCACCTCTATCTTATCACAACTGATTGCAGGGTTTACAATATTTCCAAACTCGACTGTCCATACCAGATTTTCCCGCTCGATTCAAGCAGCAAGTCGAGGTTCTCGTCAGCTCTCGGTGAATCTTTTATCAGCATGACCTTTGGTCTGCCTCTAGCTACCGCTGCCGAAAATCATTCGATATGGCCACTGTACCTGCTGACCGAGATGGGTTGTGTCTACGTCCTGCACACCAAGTTATGGTCTAACAGATTGTGAGTGTGTAACATTTGGACCAATCAAGTGCGTCTTTGTATTCTAGCCTAATTATTTATTCATAATAATGTTTGGTTGCAGTTTTTTCAAAGTGATAAATCACTGTCGAAAGATCAACCAGTTTTTTATCCTAACTTTATAATCTTGGCGAATTACGAAAGAATGCTGGTATTAGTTGCAATTAATCCTGCTGAAAATTTACACAATATTGTTAGATGTATTACCAATTATATCAGATAACAGTTTTCGACAGGTCAAATTCATTTTAACACGATACAAAAGTGTAACTCTGACATCAGTGATTGCTCATGTATTTCCTTTCAATAATCAACAAATAAAGTGATGTGCCAGCTGAATGAATGGTGTACATTACGTTGTCGTAGGACAGCGGTAGAGGGTCCACTGAAGATGTTTCCTACCGCTGAAGACAATTATGGTACAGATTTTTGTGATATCCTACACTTAGCCAGTTCTCCACAGTGTCTCATCATTAGCACTACATCGGGCTCTCTCATACACTCCGTAATTCTTCCTAGTGAAGATTATGAACAGGTTAGCTATAGAGCACGGATCACTCATGGGTGGCGGAAGGTTATATTTTACCTAAGTCTATGTTGAACTATCCTATTTGATTCTAATAAAATTTACTAATAGGAGCCAGATGAATCGTATAACATAGCTGATGGACTCGATGTGCTCTATGTCTATGACATCGTTAAACTAGAACTCAGGCTATCCTTGCCAAATGGTCGTGGTTCCTATGACAGAGTTGATGAGGAGTTCACAACGCCCCTCTTTCTTGTCAAAGGTGGGTGAGCCTCAGGCTTTTATAAGTTAGTGAAACTGTTTGAATCAATTTTACTATTGATAAACGATAAATGGGTCTCCAATTGCTGAATTACGCCCACACGTGTCCTCAACATGACAGGATATCTGTATCCAATATATGAATAACAACTTCACGAAGGTTTTGTGTGGTGCAAGGAGAGAATGGGAGATCCACTCTTCTTTTTAGTTGATACAAATAATATAAGAGATTGTTACATAACTAATACTTTTTTGTTTTTTAATTGATTTATCTGAAATTGATGATCAAAATTATACTTACGATCATTTATATTGTTTGCCAATAATATAAACTGAGATCGTTGGTAGATTATTGAGGCTATAATGAACCGCAGCTGGCTGATGTTTTATATATAACAACATTGCTCTTTTTCTTTAAAAAAAAAATATATTTTAAATGTTAGAGTTGTTAGAGTCGTATTAAAAAAAAAATGGTCAGAATTTTTTGATAAAAGTTCTAGTAAATGTGTGTTGAATGTTTTTCTCTCTGGTTGTTGGGATTGTAAATAGATTTCAACAAACTTCCCCCCCCCCCCCCTCCTCTTCCTTTACCTACTTCTGTATTATATAACAATTCTGATATGAGCAATGGTATTTTTAAATAATCATTTTTTTTGTTACTAACGGGTTACAAAAGTCTTGCAAATTAGAAAAAAAAGTTGCAGTATGACAATTTCATAAGATTCAGAAGAATAAGTTTTGAATATCCAGTTAAAGCGTGAGACATCAGATATATATTGCCTAGCAAGTTAAACAACGAGTGGAGATAAGTTTATACACAATACAATATCCACAAGGAGCAGCGCGTACTGTTATTTGATCTCTCTAAATTCACTTCAGTCTCTTACCTAGATTAAGTTTATTTGTTTGGTGCTTGAGGGTGTTGATAACCTAACATATCATTTGAGTATCCAAACAACTAATTTGAAACTGATGAAATTCCTCACTCTTATAATTAATCATTGTTGTTGTTTTTTTTCAACTAAATCGGTTGTATCATGTATAGTAAACGGGTGACGTTATGTTGTTACTTTCCTTAACACACAATTCGCTACATTCACTGCTCTGTGTATCAACTTACTGCAGCTGTCTTTTATCATTTGTGAATTGTTAGTTAGAAAGTCAAACATCTAGAGGTTTGTTATCGGTAGCAGACATTGTGAGGAGATTGAAGATAATTTGTGTTGGCTGGTTGTTTGTCGTTATGATTTGTGAGATGTTGTTTAGCGTTGACTATTGACTATTTCAACAACGCGATTGACAATTCATTGCACTTTCATGATTATTATCTCTATCAATAATGCATTGGCTTTATGCACGAAAACTGGGGCATTATTAACTATTCAATGAGACCAATTCATAGCATTTCTTATTTTCTTAATTTTGTATGCAAACCAAACTGAATATCTCGCGCCATGAATCTGAGCCGACCGCGAGTAAACAATGCTATTGATTATTCACTATCAGTTGTTTGTCACGGCCACGCCGAGTATTCCTTTTGTCGCTTATTGAAAACTGATTCACTCTGTTTGAACAGTTTCGTTATCATTTCTACACCGAATGCATTGCCAATTGTTAGAAAAAAATTCTCACTCGGATTCGTTTGGCTTCCACTAATATAATTGCCTTTTCCACATGTTTTGCAAGCTGAAATTTTTCTTTGATGTTTTCTGGATTAGGATGGGAAGAAGTTGTTCTAAATCCGTTCAATTGCGGCTTAAGGCATTAATAGACCAAACATGTGTAATAATAATTAAATTATTATTCACCACGCATTCCTTATTATTATTACACATCAATCACAATAATAGGTTGGCGTGTATATTTATTAATTAGTGAATTATTGTCATCAAAGTTTTTCCTCTCAGACTCAACAGTCTGCCACCCTGGGCTTCGCTAGCTGCTCATATAAATATCGGACACGCCAACCGGAAAGTTTTGTCCCACTCGTCCAAACAAACAAGCATTGAAGGGTTAATCATTGGCCGTGTCACCTGAATGTCTGCCTTAATGTTATACTTACTGAGAGCGTTAATCATTCCTTTACCACAAATTGTGTTAATGCTTGGAACATTTTATGATCAATAATTTTCTGACTGCTTAAACGGATATTGATGCGATCGTCTTTTGCGGTATCAAGATGGCTTTTTGTTACATTAAAATTGCTTCAGCACTATTTTCCAATTGATTTGTTTTGCAGATCCTGTTTGGACCGACAGCTATTATTGCATGCACTCCACAGGTGTTCACGCTGTCAGACTACCTTGGCTGCATCATTTTCAGCAGTTTTCATTGCAAGGTAAGGAATGTCAGCTGGCCCCCTTCTAGTATGTGTATTGATAGCTATTCACCGATGTCTGTTTGACTGACTACCACTGGCTGTTTTCTCTCCACCTCTTATTTGTGTATTGACTGCATATTGCACTGTATGTTGTACTGTATGTCGTACTGTATGTTGTATTGTGTGTTGTATTGTATGTACTGTATGTTGTACTGTATGTTGTATTGTGTGTTGTATTGTATGTACTGTATGTTGTATAGTATGTTGTATTGTGTGTACTGTATGTTGTATTGTGTGTACTGTACGTTGTACTGTACGTTGTACTGTATGTTTGTTGTACTGTATGTTGTATAGTATGTTGTATTGTATGTACTGTATGTTGTACTGTATGTTGTATTGTGTGTTGTATTGTATGTACTGTATGTTGTATAGTATGTTGTATTGTATGTACTGTATGTTGTATAGTATGTTGTATTGTGTGTACTGTATGTTGTATTGTGTGTACTGTACGTTGTACTGTATGTTGCACTGTATGTACTGCAGGTGATACGAATAGAGATGCAAGCTTTAGCATGTCTGAGGACCAGCTGGCCACTGTTTGTCAGCATGTGATATGTACTCAGCCATTGGCAGACAGTAAACCCAGTCCTCTCAGGGGCTTGGCTATCCTACCAGACGATATCCATTGCACTACCTTGTTCTGTCTTCTTTCTGATTTCACCTGTGTCAAGCTGTCAGTCAGGTCAGTACAACTGCGTGTCGATGCAGTAGTTGGCATCGGGTGTCATGTGAAAATTATCTGCCTATTTAGGCTTCATTTTCCAGATTTTTGGAGTTGCTTACCTTTTAAGAGAGAGGGCAACTCCTTAGCAATATTCTTTTTCCTCGTATATAGACATGGTTTTACAGTAGTTCCATTTGGTTGTTATTGTTACAGACATGGGGCAGTATCCAAGCTCCCTTCTATGTTGTCTAGCCTCAGGTCTCCCAGTAAGGAAAACAATACTGCTAGAAAATCGTTTGATACCCACATAGCTGAGTTTATACAGAAGGATTGCTCTAACCCAATTATAAGGTAGTTTACCTGTTCCTATTACTGTGGAATATCTGCTGCAGATCTTCTCTCTACCGTCCTGTGCCTCTGTATGGTTGCTATTTAAGATATTGCGTTTAGTTTTTGTTATTCTCTTACGTAAGGGAATGCCAGGGTCCGGGCCAAATTATTGCAAATTTTTGCACTACCAATCTTTTTTAAGAAGTTATCTAAGGAGATGAGATGCGTTGAGCAGTGTGAGTAAGTGTGCGATTTTGTGTGTATTCAGGACAGGAAGTGAGCAAAGTCTCTCATTGGAGCAGAGTTACCATCTGCTGGAAAGATCCACTCAGATATTCAGAGAGCAGAATGTCAACAAACTTCTTACTGCCAGAGAGGAGCTGGACAGGAGGTTAGCATTCCTACGTGTTATGTGTTATATGTATCTACATATTATATGTTATATGTATCTACGTGTTATGTGTTATATGTATCTACGTATTATATGTTATGTGTATCTACGTATTATATGTTATGTGTATCTACGTATTATATGTTATGTGTATCTACGTATTACATGTTATGTGTATCTACGTATTACATGTTATGTGTATCTACGTATTATATGTTATGTGTATCTACATGTTATATGTTATGTGTATCTACATGTTATATGTTATGTGTATCTACGTATTACATGTTATGTGTATCTACGTATTACATGTTATGTGTATCTACGTATTACATGTTATGTGTATCTACGTATTACATGTTATGTGTATCTACGTATTATATGTTATGTGTATCTACGTATTATATGTTATGTGTATCTACGTATTACATGTTATGTGTATCTACGTATTACATGTTATGTGTATCTACGTATTATATGTTATGTGTATCTACATGTTATATGTTATGTGTATCTACATGTTATATGTTATGTGTATCTACGTATTACATGTTATGTGTATCTACGTATTACATGTTATGTGTATCTACGTATTACATGTTATGTGTATCTACGTATTATATGTTATGTGTATCTACATATTATATGTTATGTGTATCTACGTATTGGTTTGATAGCGGCACCATCGACACGCAAAACTGTATCATAGATTGTATTTCAATATGTAATACTCACTGAGTGTGTGACTACTACTTGACGTATAAACAAGTCATATTTTGTTAGCTGTTCACAGCATGCATCAACCTGTCAGGTGTTTTTGATTTTTGGACGGTTCTTTTATAGTTACTGCCACTTGCTCTGGGTTGTTGCTTTCAACAGCACCTACTCGGCCCGCACAGATGTATCTAGTGTTCATGTGGTACTTTTCTAGAGTCAGCTCTCTGGACACGCTCAAAGGTCAGCAGGCAGCTGACTTGGCTGTGCTCAAGGAGCAGAAGCTACAACTTATTGACAAGGCTAGAGATCTAGCCGA
Source organism: Cryptosula pallasiana (assembly GCA_945261195.1). Taxonomy (NCBI): domain Eukaryota; kingdom Metazoa; phylum Bryozoa; class Gymnolaemata; order Cheilostomatida; family Cryptosulidae; genus Cryptosula; species Cryptosula pallasiana. The sequence goes on along the minus strand of OX183141.1, from coordinate 6,704,273 downwards.
GCATTATGAGGACATCTGTGAACAGAACGAGCTTATATCAGCGAGGTGAGAGCTGTAGTTTTTTGGACAGATATGGTAGTCGTTACATGGAGACTTGGTTTGGTATAATCGACTATTTGAATGTTGGAGTGCGGTGACAGACCATCACAGGTCATGATCAACATAAATAGATTTTGAATCAATAGAAGTGAGCGCAATAGAAGATAGTAAAAAATGTGACTCCATTTTTAAAGCTGGTTGGTTTGTATAATGAATCATGATTTAAGCTGCCTTCCCACAATGCAATTCTCGTACAAGTGACTGCAGCCTAAAATCGGCTTCCGAGTGTGAACAGTGCACATGTTAACGATTAGATTTTTGATGGAGCTCTGTACGAGCCTGTCTAGCCGATCAGCATCCACATTACAGCTTTTCAATTTCATACTTTTCAAGAAACTTGCAGCTAATTGATAATTCTTTAAACCCAATTTAAAATATTTTTTATATATTTGGAACTTTGTTTTTATTATTTCCCCGATCACTTGCAACTCATGTTTGTATGTAAAATATTAAAGTTACTATTCTAATTATTATCGATGTAATAAGAACAACCAAACGCTTCGTGTTGTAATAAATAATTATATTAAAAGAAATTATTATCATCCATTGAAATTATTTATTATTTACAATCCAATGTTTGTTATTGATGAGTGAAAGAGTGCTATAATCTATTGAAGTCTCTGGTAATATAAGATAATAAGCTATATTATATTATTATTAATAATAATTTGATGTTATGTAGTTATCAATGAAATGCGTTGTCTTGACTACTGTCAAGGCCATTCGATATCAGGCACAAAAATTGCATGTGTAAACGCTTGGAAAAAATTGGGAGAGCAACTTCCGATTCTGCGTGATAATTGCATTGCCAAGAATCATATAGTGTGAAAGTAGCTTTACAGTTGATGCTTGAATTTTGCTTACAGATGTTATGTTACATACAAATTAGGCGGAACTACTGGTTGTTACATACATAGTGGGCAGTACTATTAGCTGTTGCATACATAGTAGACGGTACTATTAGTTGTTACATACATAGTGGGCGGTACTATTAGCTGTTACATACATAGTGGGCGGTACTATTAGTTGTAACATACATAGTGGGCGGTACTAGTAGTTGTTACATACAAAGTAGGCGGAACTACTGGTTGTTACATACATAGTGGGCAGTACTACTGGTTGTTACATACATAGTGGGCAGTACTATTAGCTGTTGCATACATAGTGGGTGGTACTATTAGCTGTTACATACATAGTGGGTGGTACTATTAGCTGTTGCATACATAGTGGGTGGTACTATTAGCTGTTACATACATAGTGGGTGGTACTATTAGCTGTTACATACATAGTGGGTGGTACTATTAGCTGTTACATACATAGTGGGTGGTACTATTAGCTGTTACATACATAGTGGGTGGTACTATTAGTTGTTACATACATAGTGGGCGGTACTATTAGTTGTTACATACAAAGTAGGCGGAACTACTGGTTGTTACATACATAGTGGGCAGTACTATTAGCTGTTGCATACATAGTGGGTGGTACTATTAGCTGTTGCATACATAGTGGGTGGTACTATTAGCTGTTGCATACATAGTGGGTGGTACTATTAGTTGTTACATACATAGTGGGCGGTACTATTAGTTGTTACATACAAAGTAGGCGGAGCTACTGGTTGTTACATACATAGTGGGCTGCACTGCTAGCAGTTACATACAAATTGGCGGGTACTATAAGCTGTTTCAGGCAATGTGGCTAATGATATTTCGTTCTGTCATTGTGTAGAATGGACACGGTGGTCTCCAAGATCCAGTCATCTATATCAGATTTGTCTGATGAGGAGCGATCAATATCTGCCCATTTGGGAGACAGGGAGCGGGAGGTGAAGGAGCTCCAGGCACAGCTAGAACAGGTAGGTCTTAATTTTGTTTGGAGCTTAATTTTAGACACTCAATATGTTTCAAGTTTTAACTTAACAAATATGATGAGCCGTTACTGATTTTTGGCTGTGTTGTTCAGTTGTCTCAAAAAATACCATGTAACAGCATACTTTCAGTTTTGTTAACAACCGTGTTTGATTTAACAGAACAATAGTGTTTGATTTAGCAGAACAATAGTGTTTGATTTAACAGAACAACAGTGTTTGATTTAACAGAACAATAGTGTTTGATTTAGCTGAACTATAGTGTTTGATTTAACAGAACAACAGTGTTTGATTTAACAGAACAACAGTGTTTGATTTAACAGAACAACAGTGTTTGATTTAACAGAACAACAGTGTTTGATTTAACAGAACAACAGTGTTTGATTACGCACTTGTTTTTTATTGATCAAAGTTTGAAGGGTTTTTTACATCCTAAAGTTTTTAATTTGTAGTAAATTCAGTGTATGAATTGTTTAATTTATCATGCAGAATTATCTCCTCTAATGAACAGATAACTATGCCAAGTGCTCTGCTTGCCATGTTCATTTTTCTTGTGAGCTATCAAGTTGTATATTATTGTCGCAAGTCGTTAGGAAAATACTGAACTTTTTATCAAAATAATTGCAACCAGATGGGAAAAGGCATAATGATTATTATTTATTATCATGATTGTTATATCGAATGTTTGATAAAGCAACCCTCGATAATTATTTACAATAGTTTTCATATTTGTTAAAAATTATTAGTATTTGCTTTTATAAAAACTTTGCCAAAAGTTTATAGTGTTAGGGTTCGAAGGATTGGAATTATCCTGAGCATCCGCACAAATCCAAAGTTGAAAGTTCCAAAACTTTGAGCTTTCAATCTTCATAAGGTAATGAAAGCTTCAAGCGTCGACTAGTGGAAAGCTTGCGATGGAAAGTGCTCAGGCCCAAGTATTTCAGTGATGCCACCAGCTACAGCAGTGTTGGATTAGGTTGTGCTATTATGTGTGAAAGTGTTTCTCAATTGTTTAATGACAGATAAAAAAGAAATATAAACACCAAAGAGAGAGTCTAAGCAAGAAATCATCAGGTCTGCCATGTTTGAATGAGAGCCAACTGAGGAGAGTCAATGGGATCTTATCTGACGAGTAAGTGTATCGTGTGCACTTGTGTGTGCGCTTGTGTGTGCGCTTGTGTGTGCGCTTGTGTGTGCGCTTGTGTGTGCGCTTGTGTGTGTGGTGTGTTGTGTATATTGTATCTTGTGCATTTGTGTGTGCGGTGTATTGTGTATATTGTATAGTGTGCACTGTATCATGTACTGTGTATTGTGTACATTGTATCATGTACTGTGTGTTGTGTACAATGCATTGGGTACATAGCGCTGTATCTTTGTATATCCCTCTGATAGTTTTTGGTTTCTATTTATAGATCTCAACAAATACAAGAGTTGGTCCACCAGTTGCGAGATGTTATGACAGTCACTGAGTGATTTAGTAAATGGTGGCCATATTGGATAAAGTTTACAAGTTTTATCACTTGGTCTTAAATTTGAGCAGCCAAACTGTATTATTACTGAAGCCTTTAGTCATTGTAGCTATTCTGATTGCGACTTTTGTACTCAAATTCTCTCAGAGAACAAGTGGCAGTCACAAATCATATATACAATTATGTTCATTGTACATATTGTAGAAATATAAATATTAATAATATTACACAATGGGCTCTCGTTTGTGTCTATATTGCTTGTTCATCTGGCCTCTTTTTGCGTCTGTACATATTAGCAGTTGCCGTGGTAACAACTCCCATAGCTATGTCTCACGTGTAAAACATTTATGAAGTGGTCACATGGGTTGATGGTGTTGTCAGCTATAGCCATCTTGTATTGTGTGGCAGCAGCAGACGCTGTGTGGATATTTTGCAGCGGCGCTAGAGATTGTGACATCATGCCTTCGGAAACAGCTAAAAAAGCTATCGACTCGTTGCGACAGCGCAATCTCAATGTGAAGGTTAGTGTAAAAATTTCTTAAGAAATTTTGTGCTTTTCTGGCTAGCAACGTCACAACACAGTGCTGTTGTATGTGCAAAGCTATGTATCTTCTCTTAAGATGCCTATAAGCGCATTAGAGTGCATTATCGATATTAGGTGTGTCTTTTGCAGAAGAATGCAGGCAATTCTGATTTGATGTCCGCGGTCGCGGTTGCTAAAGAGAAGAAAATAGAACAGCTTCAAAAAAACTCTAAAAAGAAAAGACTTGTAAAAGCTGCCAAAGTGTTCGCTAAGATTGTTATTCTACTTCTGGTAAATGCGGCGATCCTTTTTATTGGAGCCTACATTTTCCTTCGTTTGGAGTCGTACAATGAGATAGAAAACTGCATCAGTGCCCGGCGTGAGTATCTAGCATTGCTCGATGCCTCCGTTGACCGCATGACGCTTGATGCTGAGAAGCTTCATGGCGAAGAGATCCGTGAACAGGATATCACAGAAATAGGGGACGCGTATCAGATTTATGTTAGAGATTTCGCTAAAAGTTTAGTAAAAGTCGGTTACAATCCTACACATAACTGTACCAACCTCAGTGGTAATGCTAGCTGGACCTTCTCCAGTAGTGTTCTCTTTGCTCTAACTGTTATAACTACCATTGGTGAGTTAGTTATTATCTTATCACAAATCTTCACCGCTTTCAGTCTTACTAAAAAGTTCTGAACGTTTAAAAGCAGTTGCACAGCCTCCATAGTACATACAATAGAGTGAGTGTAACACTCTCTCTGCCATATTAACCAACTTGTAATAAATTTATTTACTGCAGTTGAAGCCTCTTTGGACTCTAAATTTTTTACTACAAATGAATTCGAATCTGTCGTGAAGTTTAGACCCAGCGAATCAGCAGTCCTGGTGACTTGTTGACACCCAGAATCAAGATTAAATTAAAATTAATTTTGGATTTATTGAACAATTATACTTATTTACTTGTGATCTGGTGATGGCAACTTTTGTATTCGGTTTTTCACAAAGTTTTGCTATCAGTTAGTGTTCAATATCTATATCAGCTTTTGGTGTACACTCTAGGTTATGGAGTTATCGCTCCTGCTACCGAGCATGGAAGACTGTTTTGCATGGCTTATGCAGTGATAGGAATACCTATATATTTGCTTGCCTTGGCAAGTATTGGCGATGTGCTAGCTAAATTGTTCAAGAAAGGATACTGGTACGTCTGCTGTTGCGGTTGTTGTAAGAAAAAGCAAAAACCGTTAACATTGCTTTCATCAGCTAACACAGACATTGAAGTAAGTAGACGTCTATTATATACTATAGTTTTTTAAGGTTATAGGTCTATGGTACATACTGTATCGTTTTATAAGATAGTGCCGGAAATTGGTAAAATGTTTGCAATTGTGTTTTACATAGTGTATAAACTGAGTGATTGGGATGATAAGCAACCTATGGGCTATTGGAACTTATTACGTAAATAAAATATAACATAGTTTAAAATGCCATTAAAAATAATACCAAAATTTGAAGAAAATGAAATAATGTAGATTAGATATACAACAAATTAAATTATTGTCTGATTTTTATTCCTTTTTGTTTAACTAATTACTAGCAGTATAAATCGTCTGCAATAAAACTCGCCTTCTTCACAGCCTAGATCTGCCCTTCCTGCAACCTAACCCGCTCACCCATCTTCCGCCATAGAACAGTGTGCCTGCTGACACATGCTCCACGCTTGGGCTAGTAGCTATACTGGATCAACAATAACCCCTTTTTTCTATTCAGGAGTTGTCATCACTTGAACAATTTGAAGCTTTTGTTAATGCAAGGTGTGACAACTCTTGAGCGGACAAAAAAGATCATTGGTTGTTTTAATCTAACAGACAGCTTACAGGGATGTAATCAAGCAGCCATCCACATGCAAACATCTGTCTTTCTCACTACACCGTTTATCCTAAGTGATACCTACACGAACTTCTTCGCTAACCACTACTGATTCCACTTTGTAAACCAGAAGATGTGAGATTTTCCATCTCCGTTTCTACTTCAAGTGCTTACACGAAATCGTTGCTATGCCATTCACTTCAAAATTTCAAATCTGTTCGTTGGCTGGAAGTAAAGATCTATAGTTCCAGTCCAACAAATGGGCAGACACAATCCCTTTTGTATACACATAGACTAACGGTGGTACATTTCATATCGAAATACATCATTTCTCTCGACTTTATGTCTGCGCGTGAACTGAAGGTGTACTCGAGTAGGGGTGGTCAGTCAAACAGACAGAGAGAACCATCTTTTACCTATTTTTATGTAGTATTTTGAAGAGGTAACCTAGCACATCGATGATGTTTAACTGGTTCTAGATCCTTCTGCTCATAAGTATTCTACCCTACGGCACAAAATATACCCACTGTGTTTGTTTACAATTGTTTAGGAAGATCGTAACAGACGATCAGTAAGCAAGTTCAACGTTGCAGCCCAGAACAAAGATAACAGTGGGAATGGAGATGGTGAAACAGAGGAGCTGGATGTATCTAATATCACAGTCCCTCTCTCCTTCTCAATATTTATCATTCTAGGTATAAGTTAGTTATGTCACAAAGAAAATGTTAAATTAGTATTGTAAAAAGTTTACTTGATATACTTTTAAAAAAAAACCCGAGTGGTTAATCCATCAGGTTTGAGACGAGTGCATGACAGGTTGAACTGCTTGCAAGCATTTTTAGTTTATCACAATAAAAGACTTACAAAACTGTTCTAAAATACATGTATGTAATGTTTTTATTTGTGCAGAATAATAAAGGTAAAACACAATTTCTTGTGCACAATATTTTTTAGCTTCTGTGCTAGTTGGTGGAATCATGTTTGTGGCCGTAGAGAAGGAATGGAAGTTTCTAGATGCATTCTACTTCAGTTTTATAACAATCTCCACCATCGGTTTTGGAGATGTTGTGCCTGAAATTGACCTCGTTGTTGATGGACACACAGGAAAGCTTGCTCTAATGGTCTTCTACATCACTGTCGGTTGGTAAAAAGTGAATATACAAAAAGCAATTGTTGTTAGGTTACAAATCTTGTGGACCAGTGTGATTTTACATGCAGTACAAACAATGAGATGTTCATAAGCGATTTTTAACGAAAAATTTGATTTCATATTTTTGTAAGCATAGATTTTAAGATTTCTATATTCTATGTTGTTCAGAGTTAACAAACCTGATTGTTTGTGAGGCACAATTGGAAAGATGATATTTTGTTCCAAAGTTTGTGTTTTTTTTTGCTGATTTGGATATAATTTGGATAGGCAAACAGTAAATCCATTTTTATACTTTAAAGTTTCCGTCAAACGATTGCCTTAATACAGAAAAAGTTTTGATAGTATACATTGTTGTTTGCGACGCTGTTTTAGGAATGGCTGCAATTTCCATGAGCTTTCAGTTAATGGCTGATGAACTGTACGCCAAGTTTGCATGGATTTCTGAAAAATGTGGACTCACAAAAAATTCAGCAGACGATGAAAGTGCTGATGATGATGACCCTCAACCTGCGGGATTCCAGCTCTCCAGGAGTTCAACTTTTGCTAAAAGCAGCACCAGACTAAACCTCAGATCGTCAATGACTCGAGTGAAAACTCAAGTCAGAAGATCTTCACCTGCTACTTCTCGACGTTTACAGCTGAACGCAAAACGTTAGAATTATCTGACCATGTCAATAAGTGGATCGTTCGGACATAAGGCTTTCTTTCCACCGGATATTATTCAAAACTTTTCACACTTTCATTATTGAAGTAAGTTTGTATTGTTTACACTCATAATTATTAGTTTTTGGCAAGAGCAAAATTGTTTAATCAGGTTGTTTTGCAAAAGCCTGTCTTTTCACTCCAAGCGCTTTTTGTTTTGTCAAGTTTTACTGGTTGTTTGATTTCGATGCAGCAGCTTGTTAATATTTTCAAAATCATGACTCCTCATGTTTTTCACATTCGCTAGCGGCTGATTTGGTGGCTTAGGCTCACATTCGTTAAATATACATTTCCACCAAACCCAATGCGTGAAACTATCTCATGTTGTTGTTAAATTCAATTTTTGTATCCTTGAAATCTTGTGAACATTAAAGATTTGTACCAAAACATGGACTGCTTTATGTTCTTCACCTTCTCTCTTCTAATATCAATAAAATAGTCTTATTGTTTGTCTATCTGATTGTTTGTTCGTTCGATTGTTTGTTCGATTGTTTGTTTGTTTGTTCGATTGTTTGTTTGTTTGTTCGATTGTTTGTTTGTTTATTTGTTTGTTTGTTTGATTACTGTTGTGCCTGTATTAAGTGCGACCAAGGGTGGTATATAACTATATGGCTTTGGTACAGCCCTCTTGGAATGAGACTCAAAAGTTTTCAGCAGGAAATTCCTACGAACAAAACCATTGCATTTCTGTGGTTCAAGGCCCAGTAAACTATCTAGCTTTTATCCTGCTCTCCTACTTTACATAAAAAAAACTTTGCGGGGTAAAAGTCACAAGATCCATAATGTCAGTGCTTCTTCATTGTTTGAGATTTTAAATTTCTTTGTCCAGAATATCTTTAATATGTTTTGTGCACAAGATGTCATGATGAGAATCCAACAGCTATCTGGCTCGTCATTGAGACCGAGTTTGAAAGTTTTTCAAATCTTAGATTTCTGGTGACAAGAACAAGTTTAGGCAAGATGAGTATCGGCTCATAAAAAAAACAAGTAAGATGCATCTTAAGCATGAGTCTTTCTTTTAAGTTTGAACTCTACACACTCCTTTGCTCCTCACAATGACTCCTCATCAGTAATTGTGATATAGCGTATGATAGTCAAGTTGGAGTTGTGCACTCAATCCAGTAGTATGGAGAGTTGGAGTTGTGCACTCAATCCAGTAGTATGGAGAGTTGGAGTTGTGCACTCAATGCAGTAGTATGATACATTTACAAACGATTCCAATATGTTGCTGCAGCGCTTTTGATGAGAGTGTATATTTAGTACAATATACCTCAGGCGAATGTATTAAGATACAACTAGCTGTCAACATAAAATATTAAATTTATTTTAATTCCATCATTTATTCACTCAGTAAATATGAACTTTACCTTTCATTAAGTTTACTGGATAAATAATCGATTTCAGCTGAAACAGTACGCAAAGGTAAATATGTGGGAGAGATATTTATATCACATCCTCGACTTATTCTCACTCAAGCGTTAAAGTCTCTACGTGCATGATCTCTAGCAGGTTCTATTCCACATTGATTGACTTGCTTAGTTTGTTCCATTATAGAGCTCAATCTACCTGCACTGTGTGACTGGGCAACCAGACAATAACAAATTTTAAAAAGGTTGTAGTGCCAAAGCAAATCCTTGTTTTACTTTGAAGTACAAATTCACACATTAACAGATATTAGTCAAACATATCGCTGTTTGCCAGCAGTCGCAGTCATATTTTGGTAACGATTAGTTTTCTGTAATGAACTCGAAGTTGCTAGTTTTCTCACAGTATTCTAATTTCTGTGCATTTATGAGAAGGCAATTAAAATAGGATTGATCTAACCTTTTCTATAAATGATAATTAATTTTGTAAAGATGCCAAAAATATCAATAGGAATGCTTTTCCTATTTTTTTAACTTGCTTGCTTGCAAAAAAATTTACAGAACTCAGTAAAAAGTCAAAAACCAGGCGATGACGTTTTTTGGGCATAACACTGAATATGTTTTATGGAATACAAAATTTTTTTAGTATCGAAAAATTGTCTATTTAAAATTTGCAAAATACATACCACTGGTACATTTGGTAATCAGTTGCTGTTGCATACTTTGCGGTAAAGTTTACAAGTAGTCGAAAAATTCACAACCAAAAACTTGTATGTATGTACGTATGTACATATGTATGTTTGTATGTACATACGTGCGTACGTATATATGTATGAATAAAACACGATAAAAGTTTGCTCTCCATTGCATTGGTATACAAGCAACATAGGTATTTCTTACTAACCAAGTTAGATGTAGAATAAAAAAAAAAAATTCAACTCGTAGGAAAATAAAGTTATCAAAGACGTGGAAGTGTACAACAGAGGTTTGTTTGCCTGGACCAAAATTATACAATATTATTATACTTCCAGTGTTCATGAATAATTTCTGCTCATATTGATTGCCAATAGAGCTCAAACATCAGTGCACCATGAGAGCCCAAACACCAGTGCACCATGAGAGCCCAAACACCCGGTGCACCATGAGAGCCCAAACACCAGTGCACCATGAGAGCCCAAACACCGGCGCACCATGAGAGCTCAAACACCAGTGCACCATGTTGGCCTTCTTTCAGTAACCCACGCTCAGTTATTTTACGTTTTGGAAATGTTTAAAAGATGCGCTTGATGACAGATAAAAAGTGATTGATAATAATATAATAATATAAAGTGATAGAGATTGTTTTTTTATGATAAATACGTAATAATTTTACACTCAACTATTCTTTGCCAGAAACTTACAAAGGAAATAATTGAAGCCTGCTAAGATTTGGAGTAGAGAAACTTATATTCAAAGTTTTGTTATTTTGTCAAGGAAAATGACGGACATTAAAAATTCTTTGTGAACTACCATACATTATCTTTTACAAAAAATAGTGTTAAATGAAATGTTCCAGCTTTGAAGTAAATGATTTCACCAACAGTTGTCTGTAACATATATTTTTTGATACCGAACCATGTTTTTCTGCTCATCGTATTTATGTTTTTTTGTTTTGGCTGATTGGAATCCGGGGCATAGTTATAAAACTGGTCATTTGTTTTTTGTTAAAAAAGTAAATTATTGAATCAAAAGCTATTACTAAAATTTTATTACTTTATGTGTTATTAGATTTTAGTTGCCTACTTTATTTGCAGATAAAATACTTTCACGTATTTCAAAAAAAACAGCCGATGAATAATAATATATTTCATTTTTACTTACAGTAAAAAGTGTTTCCTGTCAGGCGATGTTATTTTACCTCCGCTGCCGCCAAGAAAACGTATACTTCCATCTTTATTCACAAAAAAAATCAGCAAATGGATCAATAATTAGAAGAAAAAATTGATTATAATATTTTTCTCAAGTTTTCATCGTTTGTAGTTGAAAACAGTTACGGCAACAAATCCCAAGGCACAAATCACAAACGTTTTGCTGCTGATAATAATAAATTATTTATAATGTTTTAGCACTAAGCAATTACCTGTAGCACTCTGGCCGCACCAACATGTCTTCTGAGTCTACTCATACAGCTGCACAATCTTTGCACCAAAGTAATACCGAAGCCAAGGTTAGGAGTGGTTCGGCTGTTTTACTATTTTTGCTTTTCTTTTTTATTAATAAATCAATGCATTGTAATTGTTAGAATCTGTTATGAACGCTATTTTGAAGGAGGATGACAGCAAGAGTGATTGTGATCCCGCTGAAAAAAAAAGATTGCAAGAGGTGGAACAAAAATCTGTAAGAGTGCGGTCTGTATCAGTTGCTAAAGGTTTAGCTCGGGGTCCTCATGTTAGTGAATATTATAATTCTTCTACTTGGAGCTTCTGTTTTTCTCCGGCTCGAATCTTATAATGAGATAAAAAACTGTCTGAGTGCGCAAGAGGAGTACCTTGTTCTACTCAATGCCACCATAGACCGCATGAGAATCGATGCTGAAAAACTTCATGGTGGGGAAGTTACTGAAGAACGTATTGCTCGAGTCTCAGGAATGTATCCAACTTATGCTAGAGATTTTGCTGAAAATGTGGTGAAAATCGGTTACAATCCGACACATAACTGTACCAACCTCGGTGGTAATGCTAGTTGGACCTTCTCCAGTAGCATTGTCTCCAGTAGCCTTGTCTCCAGTAGCCTTGTCTTCAGTAGCCTTGTCTCCAGTAGCCTTGTCTCCAGTAGCCTTGTCTCCAGTAGCATTGTCTCCAGTAGCCTTGTCTCCAGTAGCCTTGTCTCCAGTAGCCTTGTCTCCAGTAGCCTTGTCTCCAGTAGCCTTGTCTCCAGTAGCCTTGTCTTCACTCTCACTGTTATTACTACCATTGGTGGGCGATTACTGCTTTCTATCAAAAATTTTAAAATTTTGCATCTGAACTTTTTTTAAATGGTCAAATGACCAATAGCAGTGCAAAGCTTCGTCATTCGCTTCGAAAAAAGTTTGCAGCCACTGATTTAGGTTTATTTGTTGGCACATTTTCAAAATATAGCATGTTTCAGGTTATGGAGTTATTGCTCCTGCTACCAAGTATGGCGGACTCATTTGTACGGCCTATGCAGTGATTGGAATTCCTGTATATTTGCTTGCGTTGGCAAGTATTGGTGATGTGCTAGCTAAATTGTTCAAGAAAGGATACTGGTACTTCTGTTGCTGTGGGTGTTGTAAGAAAAAGCAAAAACCATTAACATTGCTTTCATCAGCTAACACAGACATTAAAGTAAGTTTTTGAAAGGTTAACATAAAGTGACGCTTCCAAGCATTTATAGCTGTGATTACTTGTATGATTGTGTTGTCAAATCACATGACTACCATGTGATTGCCAATAGATTTAATTACTACCATTTAGACAAGTAATAGCAAGTCATCCGGAGGTCAAGATGATAAAGAGGATGAAGATGAAAGCAAAGAAATGAGTGAAGATGAAATTTCAAAGATAACAGTTCCACTTTCTGTCACTGTAGCTCTTCTTTTAGGTCTAAGTTTTGAAGTTTTAATGAAGTCTTAAAAAAATTAAAAAGTCAGCTTTTTGTAAAGTTTTACAACTTGGTGGCTATTTATTTTTATTGACTTGCTGTTACTGTTAACAGCTCTACGACATTACACAACTCATTTATTAAAAATTGCGGCCATTTTTGAAAATTATTCATGGGTCAAAACAAGTTTTTTGGGGCACAATTTCTAGTTTTGGTAAAATATTAATTATTGGAAGAAAAATATCATTATTTTTTAGTCTCTGTGGTAATTGGCGGAGTTTTGTTTGTGGCGCTGGAGCAGGAATGGAACTTTCTAGACTCATTCTACTTTAGTTTTGTAACAATCTCTACCATCGGTTTTGGAGATGTTGTGCCTGAAGTTGACCTCGTTGTTGAAGGACATTTGGCAAAGTTAATCGCTACAGTCTTATACATTACAGTTGGTAAGTCGGTCAAAAGAAGCTACAACCTTTCAACCGGATATTTCTAGTAATTACTTGTTATATTATTACATTGTAGGGATGGCCGCAATTTCCATGAGCTTTCAGTTAATGGCTGATGAAATCTATGCCAAGTTTGCATGGATTTCTGACCAATGCGGACTAAAGAAAAGTTCAGCAGACGATGAGAGCGCCGATGACAATGACCCTCAACCCGCAGGATTCCAGCTCTCCAGGAGTTCAACTTTTGTTAGGGGCAGCGCTAGACTCAAATCGTTGCTGACTCTGGTGAAAACTAAACACGCTCAGTCTTGATCCTTGACCTCTCATCGTAAAAATTAGACTATTGCAAGTCTGCTCTGTGTGAGACCACCCAGTTACATAGAAAGTGTTATCAAGGATTGATTGAGCCCAGGCTATCCAAGCATCTAGTGTCCATGGTACATGAGCCCAGGCTATCCAAGTATCTAGTGTCCATGGTACATGAGCCCAGGCTATCCAAGCATCTAGTGTCCATGGTACATGAGCCCAGGCTATCCAAGCATCTAGTGTCCATGGTACATGAGCCCAGGCTATCCAAGCATCTAGTGTCCATGGTACATGAGCCCAGGCTATCCAAGCATCTAGTGTCCATGGTACATGAGCCCAGGCTATCCAAGCATCTAGTGTCCATGGTACATGAGCCCAGGCTATCCAAGCATCTAGTGTCCATGGTACATGAGCCCAGGCTATCCAAGCATCTAGTGTCCATGGTACATGAGCCCAGGCTATCCAAGTATCTAGTGTCCATGGTACATGAGCCCAGGCTATCCAAGCATCTAGTGTCCATGGTACATGAGCCCAGGCTATCCAAGCATCTAGTGTCCATGGTACATGAGCCCAGGCTATCCAAGCATCTAGTGTCCATGGTACAACAACGTACATAAAAATATTGATTACGTTTTATATCACTCGCTAATAGCAATCTTTTGCGCTACTTTCATTTTGCACTGATCTCGTTCAAGTGGTGAATTTTACATCTTTTATGCATACATTGTTGTTATCTTCAATCAATATATGCTATTTAGCTGGCAATAAATCTAGAGTATAGCAATCATAGCTGGACTTGACTCAAAAACTGCCTCATGTAAGTATTCATCGCTGTGTATAATATTGTGCTATTTCTTCTCTGGTGTAAAGATTTACCTTAAAAATACTCACTTGTTATTTATAAAATGGGAGTACAACATTTTATTGTAAAGTCATTTAATATAACATTTTATAATTATTTTGATTGTTGTATTTATTGAAAGATGTATCAACTTTAATTCTATCTACCGAAACAGCTGAACAGTAAACTTTTTTTTAGAAAAACAAATATTTATTATTATATTTTGTGATGCATAAAATTTTATTTAAAATGTTTAAAATTACACAAAAAGAGTCAAAATTCTGAAAAAAAACAGTCACTGTAAAAAACAAATTTATTGGCCGCTAAACCCGCATTTTTTATAATGTAGAGGATGCATTTATTAAAGAAAATGTTAGATTTAAATTAACTAGTTTCAAAACACGGTGAACGCACTGACTGCATCAAAAACAATTAACTTCCATCAAGAAACCATTTCTTTAGGTAATTTGTAAAGTTCACTTTCATTGCAGTGTTTTATTACAAAACCAAGTGAATCAGTCACACAAAAGCTGCTGCAGTAATGAAAGTTCAACTTTTATTCAATTTATTTTTTGTTTATTTTAGTGAAGAGCGTAATTTTATGAATAAAACAGAAAGTAAATTATTCATTTCAAAAAATATTTTATCATGAAAAATAAGGTTAATAACTTTTTTACAAAAAATTCATAAAAAGCACATTTCCCTCAATCTGTGAAAAAAAATTCAAAGAGGTTATTGGAAATTTTGAGATCAATGATCATTAGGCTGTGATTAAAAATTTATAAAAAAGAAAGAAAAACACACGCAATCTGATTGAAGATCATAAAAAAAAAACAATCAGAAGGAGGGTTTTGACAGATTACCAACAAGTACGTGAGAAAGTATTTTTTTATAATGGGTTTTTATGGTTCTGTGGTAAGCTCGTTGTTATTGCATCTATTCATAGTATATGAAAACGTAAGAGTGGATCGGTAACGTCATCACATTGATTAATACAGTGACATTGTTCAAAACATTTTACGCTGTTTTTTGTCAGCTGAACAAATGACCCAATGAAACAATGATACAATATAACAATGTGCAGTAAACAATGAACAGTAAACAATGTGCAGTAAACAACGTGCAGTAAACGATGTGCAGTAAACAATGTGCAGTAAACGATGTGCAGTAAACAATGTGCAGCAAACAATGTGCAGGCGCACTAAACATATTATTAAACTGGTGATGACTCGATAGACCAAGCATCCATTTTTTCACTAATAAATTTGCAAACTTTTTAAACCTTGCTTTTATTTTACATTTTCAAAATTCACATTTTTTTCAATTTTACGAATAATGGTAGGCCATGTTTATAGTCTGTATATATAGACGAGAGAAAAGTCTGTCTGTGTGGCTAATTTATTTATGTCTGCTGATTTTCCACTTTGATTAGAAATTTGAAAACTGCTGCACGGACAAGATTAATTGCATGCTTGTACGATCAAAGTTTGGTTTCGCCATTTTGCTCTCAAACAGTAAATGTTTGTTGACTTGACTTCTTTTATCAATGTCAAGGGAGACAAATCACAAGACAATCATTCTTTGCTAATACCAGAAAGTTTTAACTCAATGAAATATGTGCCAACACACTGGTTTGCTACCAAACTGGGCAGGCAAAAAGAGAGACGGCGAGGGTTGAGCCATACAAGGGTGGAGTGAAAACAGAGGGCGAGGCAGTAAAAGTGCACGGCATACGAAGGAAAGATGAGGTAAAAGAAGGAGAGCTGGCTGGGGGTGGAGTGGGCCAAGAGCTAGTGGTGGTAATGGAATACACCAGGTATTACTGCTAGTGGAGTACCGTTCAGTGAAACTTTTCTAAAACAAAATTTTAATCGATTGAACGATCATCAGTCAGACTGCTAACATATTAATATTCTGTTTAGTTTAAACCAGATTGCAAATTTATTTTCATTGTCAAAAAACTTATAGCAAAATATTTATTTTAAAGATAAACGTGGAATATAAATTGTTGTCATCGCTGTGAATTGAATAAATTTTATAATCCAGTTTCGCACTAAAAGTAGGGTGGGAGGTCAGTGCAAAATGAGAAAACTTACTGGCAGAGTCCCCTCTCGCAGCCAGTACATGCGCATAAAACAAAAATCAATTGCTCGATATACAGCCGTGTATGCATTATATCAATTTTTGTTGTCATATCGCTATGGCGAATATTGTTGGAAACCCGATCTTTGTCAATACATAATGATTAATTATGCAACTCTTTCTGCCGATTGCGGATCTATTGTTTCAACTCTATTGAATACAATACAAGATCAATATATCACCTTTGGTATAGGGGACAGTGGAGGGAGCGCTGCTGAGATACACACGGCAGCTAATCATCGTGCCTTGTTTAGTTTGACTATCTAAATATTTGTTGTTTTAAAAATTAGGGAACAAAATGTCGTCTGAAGAAAAGGTAATGCATTAATATCAATATGTGATATTCGCTATTTTTGTCTGTTAAAATGTATGTAATTAATTCAGCTGATGATATTATAATTATATAACAGCTTGTTCTCCCTTGACGAATGATCGTTTGTTTATTAATTAGGCGAAGTCTCGCTGGAAGAATGCAAAGCAAACAATCATGGCAGAGCGAGCAGTCGTAGAAGCTATCAAGGAGGAGAGAGAGAAGAAACGAAAGTCGAAACGCTTGAAAAAAAGCTGCATAAAAGTTTTAAAGTTTTTCCTCTCGACAGCTGGTCTGTTTGTGATAAACGCGCTGTTTCTACTCGGAGGTGCATTTCTATTCAGCCATCTTGAAAAGACAAATGAGCAAGAAGGCTGCAGGAACTCGAGAAATGATTATCTTGTGGCTGAAAATGCAACGCTCATTTTGTTAATGGACATGGCGCAACGCATGGATGGAATTGGAGCCATGACAGATGCAGAGTTGTTGGAGGTAGTTGCAGAGTTTCGAGGTTATCTCGAATCGTTTGCTTTATCAGTGCTTGATACAGGATATGATGTCAGCGTCGACTGTGAAATGATGGGACTAGAGGGTGGAACGGAATTTGATTGGAGTTTGTTAGGATCGTTTGTCTTTGCTTTGACTGTCGCTACAACCATAGGTAAGCAGATGTTACCTTTGTCATTTCTCTAGATTCTTTGTCATTTAGACAAACAGTCAGACAAACAAATGACATTGCGGAACGCAATCGTAAAGGTAGAGAATTTGAAAAAAGCCAGCAGCTCAAATTTGCAACAAAAGATAATAATCAAGTCTTCATTGCTACTAGATAGTTGCTGTTTTAGTTAACGAGAAAATCCAATATTTTCAACATGTCCACCAGAGCTTTTAAATAAAATAAAAAAAGCAATATGATCCATTGAAAAAAAGAATATTGTATTTATCCATCTTGTTATGACAAGTGATAGGAGTTGATCGACAACGATGTTGTACGATGACACAAGTATATTGATTGTCACCTAGATGTACTCCACCCAGTTACTACATAGGTCAACCTTTATCCCTTTGGTACTGTAGGTTACGGACATATAGCCCCAGCGACCAAGTGGGGACGGTGGGTGTGTATAGCATACGCTATCATAACCATCCCGGTATTCTTGATGTTCTTGGCTAACATCGGGGAAGTACTAGCTAACTTGTTCAGAGTAACATATTCAACTGTTTGCTGTTGTGGCTGCTGCAGAAAGAAGGAAGAGAAAGAAAAGTCTCAGGTTGACATTTTATTGGTCAAGAGTAAGATCTTACCTTTGTGCTCCGATTAAAGTATTTGTTTTGCAAACGCAACTATGTATTTGCAGGAAGATGAAGAAAAAGAAGAAGAGTATATTCAAAAGGTAGCGCAAAACTGGAGGCTAGATCCCGTATCGGGACGGCCGATACCCCCCTCAGAGGACATAGAAATAGAAGAGGAAGAAGAAGAGGAGGAGGAAGAGGAGGAAGAGGAAGAGGAGGAGCTTACAGTTCCTCTGACTATAACAGTCTTGGTGATGTCATGTAAGTGGTGGTGATGTCACATAAACGGTTGGTGATGTAATGTGGTTAGCATAACAATCAAACATTCAATAAAAACTAAATCAATTTTTTGACAAATAACTGGACAAGTGCCAAGCAATAAAAAGTAAATTTGAATTACAAGTCCAGTCAACCATTAAATAATGCTACATAGAACCAACAATAAAAATACAATTTCCTCAAAATGATTTCTAAAATATTTAAAGTACAGTTTTTTGAAGTTTTAAAATCACAAAGTTCCCACCAAGTCAGTTTATTAATATTCTGTGATTACAGGTTTCATCATATTTGGTGCAGTCATGTTTGAGCAATTTGAAGCGGACTGGTCATTCGCTGATTCGCTCTACTACTGCTGCATAACAGCTACCACTATAGGCTTTGGAGATCTCGTACCTGAAGTCGGACTAGACAGCAGCGGGGGAGTCTTCAAAGGCCTTGCTGTTATCATGTACATTTGCTTCAGTAAGTAATTCTCAACAATAGTGAATTAAATGTGACTATTTTTGGTAATAAAATTATCATTATTAATCATTACTGTATGAAACTTTCATATGTAATATTTAATAAATTATTAGGTTTAACTCAATCAAATTGGCAGATTATGGAAATTTTCATCAACTTAGATTACTTACAAATTTATTGATTAGCTTTTTTGTATTGGTTTTAAATTAATTTGAAAATTATTGCGCAAACATTATTTAAAATATTGCTAATTAATCAGTGACTTTGAGACTCGTTTATATGAATTCTCACAACAAATTCAGGTATGGCTGGAATTTCGATGGGTTTCAACCTGATTGCTGATGAAATTATGGCCAAGTTCAAGTGGATTGGAGAAAAGATTGGTTTTAAGAAGAAAGAAAATGAAGAAGCAGCCAGCGATGACGCTGAAGACAGAAACTCAGACGACTAACAATCAATCAACTGATTACTTTTTGGCCTTGTGCCAATTTTTATGAGCCGGAGTTGTCCCATCGAAGCAATCTAAAACTTATTCCGCTGATCTCTTTCACTGTGTGCATATACTCTAATTTATCAGTGTAATATATTTTCTAGCTATATTATCATTGGGTCATTCACCTGCCCTGTCATCAAAGCTACTTTTGTGATAACTTATGTACATTGTATGAATGAAGATGAAATGAGCTGTCAATTTTACTGTATGAATGAGAATGTGAGAGATTCTGTTTTTAGTGACTTTTTCTGATTATTTTGAACATTTTTCACCACAACAAGTTTTTTTCAACTGTTGCTAATTTTCAAATAATTTTCTGTTGCCGTGAGGCAAATAGATTTTGGTTTCGTATATTCTTTTCCGACAAATCCGTCCTAAAAATATTTTTATATCATGTACTGAAATAAAATATAGTTTCACCAATGGAAGTAATCGTTACGCTTTTGTCAAGCTGTAAATGAACTTTCTTTTTCTTGGTCAATGAACTAGCTAGCTCGAGTTTTAAATTATATTGCGCAAAAAAAATTGATCTCGATTAGTTTTGAGATCATTTACTGAATAAGTTTATTGAACTCATTCTGCATCTTTACATCTTTTATGTCATACAGCGGTTGGTATAAACTGGCTGTGGTTACTGCAAACAAAGAGTAGCAAAAACATCAATAATGGGAAATTGCAAACCTTTTAAAGCCTTCAATATGCATAAGTTTTAAGTTTCCAAAATCAATAGGATGAATAAAATGTAATATGGAAATACTTTAATTATATGCGCACAAATACACGCACAGCAGCAACTGTGTTACTGTGAGACCACTCGCTGAGCTTGGTGGTAACAATCCTCTCAGATCAACTTGCATTCTTTGGAGGATGTGTTAAGAGAAAAGCGAGATGACCACACAAGCTGCTGACGAAGAGAAAGTCAGCGTGGTAAGTTGTCATATAAGTAGTAATATATGAGCAGATCTCCCTACCAAGTGTTTTTTTGTGGATTTGATCTTGGAGTTGAGACAATGGGTTACGGCGTTGGATGAATTCGCCGAGTTTATATTGTATTTTACTTGAGGGGTACTTGAGTGGCATTTGAATGGCATTTAAGTGGCATTTGAGTTTTGATTAGTTTTTTACTTAATTTGAACTTATATGGCATATAGATTTTGAATGTATGGCATTCAAGTTTTGATAACTTTTTTACATAACTCGAACTCATATGGTATCTTGAGAGAGAGGGGAGAGGAGAGAGGAGAGAGGAGAGATGGGAGATGAGAGAGGAGAGAGAGAGAGAGAGAGGAGAGAGATTTTTTAGTTTTCTATACATTCATGTATATATGGTTAGTTATGTACATATTTATGGCTATATTTATATTTACATAGAGAGAGAGGAGAGAGGAGATATATCTAAATTGAATAAATACATTGATTAAAAATGAATCATTGTATGATTATATACATTTATTACATAATAAGTAAGGAAAATCTCCCCATATAATATAGCTAGAGTCAGTAAATACTAAGTAATACAAAGCACTACAACTTGTAATAAAGACAAAGTAATAACAGTTAATGCATAGTTTGTTCCTTTACAATGATGTCTTTGATGTACTGATGTTATATCTTAGGAAGGAAGACTTCTGTTCTATGTGCTTTTAATTTCGTAATGAACTAAAATAAAAAAAGTTATGTATTAGTATAGAATGATTAAGCAAAAATGTAAAATAATTACATGAATTTGAATTATAGTTCTAGTTACATTGGATAGCTTACATTATTAGAAAAGGGAAATAACTCACCAAGTTACATTGTTCAGCTTGTTCTTTCTTTAGCATTATTTTCACCAAGTGCTTTTGATTCTCTTTTATCTATCTAAAAGCAAACAAAAAATACTTGCTTTATAAGTATGCTGTAATAAATACACTAATTACACCAAAAAAGTGCTTTTTTAACATGGAAAAACGTATATATACAACATTTTGTTGTAAAAACTACACTAATTACACCAAAAAGTCCTTTTTTTCACCTTTAACATGTATATATTCAGCATTTTGTTGTAAAAAATACACTAATTACACCAAAAAAGTCCTTTTTTCACCTGGAAAGTGTATATATTCAGCATTTTGTTGTAAAAAAATACATTATTTACACTAAAACAGTCCTTTTTTTACCTGGAAAATGTATATATTCAGCATTTTGTTGTAAAAAATACATTATTTACACCAAAACAGTCCTTTTTTCGCCTGAAAAATGTAGATATTCAGCATTTTGTTGTAAAAATACACTAATTTAAAAAAAAGTCTTTTTTTCACTTGGAAAATGTATATATTCAGCATTTTGTTTAATTTATGATAAAAATTAGTAAAACTCACCTATAGTGATATGATTGCCTTGAGTTATAGATTAGCTTCTTGAGCTCTTGTTCTGGACAGTTTTTTTCAGCATCATCGAAGTATAATCCATGTAGTTGAGTCTTCATTGGTTTGGTATCATCTAAGCAGGAGAGGAAGTAATGTTGTGTAACATTGACTCTTCATTGGTTTGGTATCATCTTGTCTTCAAAATCGATGTAGTTTGAGTCTTCATTGCTTTGTCATCATCTAAGCAGGTGGTAGATCTTGAAAGGAATTCCTGCTGTGTTGGAGAAATATGCTGTCTTCAAAATCCATGTAGTTTGAGTCTTCATTGGTTTGGTATCATCTAAGTAGGTGGTAGATCTTGAAAGGAATTCTTGCTGTGTTGGAGAAGTGTGCTGTCTTCAAAATCCATATAGTTTGAGTGTTCATTGGTTTGGCATCATACAAGTAGGTGGTAGATCTTGAAAGGAATTCTTGCTGTGTTGGAGAAGTGTGCTGTCTTCAAAAATCCATGTAGTTTGAGCCTTCATTGGTTTGGTATCATCTAAGTAGGTGGTAGATCTTGAAAGGAATTCTTGCTGTGCTGGAGAAGTGCGCTGTTTTCAAAATCCATGTAGTTTGAGTCTTCATTGATTTGGTATCATCTAAGTAGGAGGTAGATCTTGAAAGGAATTCTTGCTGTGTTGGAGAAGTATGCTGTCTTCATAATCCATGTAGTTTGAGTCTTCATTGGTTTGGTATCATCTAAGTAGGTGGTAGATCTTAAAAGGAATTCTTGCTGTGTTGGAGAAGTGTGCTGTCTTTAAAAATCCATGTAGTTTGAGTCTTCATTGGTTTGTTATCATCTAAGTAGGCGGTAGATCTTGAAAGGAATTCTTGCTGTGTTGGAGAAGTGTGCTGTCTTCAAAATCCATGTACTTTGAGTCTTCATTGATTTGGTATCATCTAAGTAGGTGGTAGATCTTGAAAGGAATTCTTGCTGTGTTGAAGAGGTATGCTGTCTTCAAAATCCATGTAGTTTGAGTCTTCATTGGTTTGGAATCATCTAAGTAGGTGATAGATTTTGAAATGAATTCTTGCTGTGTTGGAGAAGTATGCTGTCTTCAAAATCCATGTAGTTTGAGTCTTCATTGGTTTGGTTCAAAATCGATGTAGTTTGAGTCTTCATTGATTTGGTATCATCTAATTAAGTCGTAAATCTTGAAAGGAATTCTTGCTGTGTTGGAGAAGTATGCTGTCTTCAAAATTCATGTAGTTTGAGTCTTCATTGGTTTGGTATCATTTAAGTAGGTGGTAGATCTTGAAATGAATTTTTGCTGTGTTGGAGAAGTATGCTGTCTTCAAAATTCATGTAGTTTGAGCCTTCATTGGTTTGGTATCATCTAAGTAGGTGGTAGATCTTGAAAGGAGTTCTTGCTGTGTTGGAGAAGTCGACTGTCTTCAAAATTCATGTAGTTTGAGTCTTCATTGGTTTGGTATCATCTAAGTAGGTGGTAGATCTTGAAATGAATTCTTGCTGTGTTGGAGAAGTGTGCTGTCTTCAAAATTGATGTAGTTTGAGTCTTCATTGGTTTGGTATCATCTAAGTAGGTGGTAGATCTTGAAAGAAATTTTTGCTGTGTTGGAGAAGTGTGCTGTCTTCATCTTCATTAGCTTGGTATCATCTAAGTAGGTGGTAGATCTTGAAATGAATTCTTGCTGTGTTGGAGAAGTGTGCTGTCTTCAAAATTGATGTAGTTTGAGTCTTCATTGGTTTGGTATCATCTAAGTAGGTGGTAGATCTTGAAATGAATTCTTGCTGTGTTGGAGAAGTGCGCTGTCTTCAAAATCGATGTAGTTTGAGTCTTCATTGATTTGGTATCATCTAATTAAGTCGTAGATCTTGAAAGGAATTCTTGCTGTGTTGGAGAAGTATGCTGTCTTCAAAATTCATGTAGTTTGAGTCTTCATTGGTTTGGTATCATTTAAGTAGGTGGTAGATCTTGAAATGAATTTTTGCTGTGTTGGAGAAGTATGCTGTCTTCAAAATTCATGTAGTTTGAGTCTTCATTGGTTTGGTATCATCTAAGTAGGTGGTAGATCTTGAAAGGAGTTCTTGCTGTGTTGGAGAAGTCGACTGTCTTCAAAATTCATGTAGTTTGAGTCTTCATTGGTTTGGTATCATCTAAGTAGGTGGTAGATCTTGAAATGAATTCTTGCTGTGTTGGAGAAGTGTGCTGTCTTCAAAATTGATGTAGTTTGAGTCTTCATTGGTTTGGTATCATCTAAGTAGGTGGTAGATCTTGAAAGAAATTCTTGCTGTGTTGGAGAAGTGTGCTGTCTTCATCTTCATTAGCTTGGTATCATCTAAGTAGGTGGTAGATCTTGAAATGAATTTTTGCTGTGTTGGGGAAGTATGCTGTCTTCAAAATCTATGTAGTTTGAGTCTTCATTGGTTTGGTATCATCTAAGTAGGTGGTAGATCTTGAAAGGAATTCTTGCTGTGTTGGAGAAGTGTGCTGTCTTGAAAATTGATGTAGTTTGAGTCTTCATTGGTTTGGCATCATCTAAGTAGGTGGATCTTGAAAGGAATTCTTGCTGTGTCACATAAGTAGGAGAGAAAGTCATGTTGTTTTACATCTATCGTTGGTGTTGGAAGATCTTGACCACATGTTTATAGTCTTTGCTACTGCTGCATTTCGTCTCAAACAAGAGTCCAAAGTAGACATCATAACTACAAAATACAAAAAATTGTTAGTTACAATTGATTCATTTATTTTCATTGGCTTTATCTACATAGAGTAGCGAAGAAAAAGTTTGTGTGAGTATAAAACTATCTAGTAGAGATAAATTTATATCTAGGTTCAACTAGCATTGAATAATTATTATTATTTTGTTAATAATAAATAAGTAGAGTCGGCTACTTTACTAGAACTTGGACAAACACTTATTTTAAAAATGAATAATTAGAGCTTTCTACTAGTGTTAAATAATTAATGATAATAATTTACCTTATCACCACTTAGAGCCAGATGATTTAATTAACTAAAGACAAATAATTATTTTAGCAATTCTTACCTTGATGCTGGATGTTCTCCTAGTAGCTGTAGTAGATGATGGTTCTCCGCTTGCTGTTGAAGAACTGGATGCTTTCTGTGTGAAAACAGTGGCTCTTAAATAGCTAAAGTTGCACTGATTAAACCCTATGAATCAGCATTTTTTTCCAATGCTTTCGCGGGAATAAATAGTTTATTTTCACGCGAATAGAAACCGTTGCTTTCGCGGGAATAAATAATTTATTTTCACGCGAATAGAAACAGTTGCTTTCGCGGGAATAAATAGTTTATTTTCACGCGAATAGAAACCGTTGCTTTCGCGGGAATAAATAGTTTATTTTCACGCGAATAGAAACCGTTGCTTTCGCGGGAATAAATAATTTATTTTCACGCGAATAGAAACAGTTGCTTTCGCGGGAACAAATAGTTTATTTTCACACGAATAGAAACTGTTGCTTTCGCGGGAATAAATAGTTTATTTTCACGCGAATAGAAACCGTTGCTTTCGCGGGAATAAATAATTTATTTTCACGCGAATAGAAACAGTTGCTTTCGCGGGAATAAATAGTTTATTTTCACGCGAATAGAAACCGTTGCTTTCGCGGGAATAAATAGTTTATTTTCACGCGAATAGAAACTGTTGCTTTCGCGGGAATAAATAGTTTATTTTCACGCGAATAGAAACCGTTGCTTTCGCGGGAATAAATAATTTATTTTCACACGGATAGAAACAGTTGCTTTCGCGGGAATAAATAGTTTATTTTCACGCGAATAGAAACCGTTGCTTTCGCGGGAATAAATAATTTATTTTCACGCGAATAGAAACAGTTGCTTTCGCGGGAATAAATAGTTTATTTTCACGCGAATAGAAACCGTTGCTTTCGCGGGAATAAATACTTTATTTTCACGCGAATAGAAACAGTTGCTTTCGCGGGAACAAATAGTTTATTTTCACACGAATAGAAACTGTTGCTTTCGCGGGAATAAATAGTTTATTTTCACGCGAATAGAAACCGTTGCTTTCGCGGGAATAAATAATTTATTTTCACACGAATAGAAACAGTTGCTTTCGCGGGAATAAATAGTTTATTTTCACGCGAATAGAAACTGTTGCTTTCGCGGGAATAAATAGTTTATTTTCACGCGAATAGAAACCGTTGCTTTCGCGGGAATAAAAAATTTATTTTCACGCGAATGGAAACCGTTGCTTTCGCGGGAATAAACAGTTTTTATTCCCGCGAAAGCATTGGAAAAAATGCTGATTCATAGGGTTTACTCAGTGCAACTTTAGCTATTTAAGAGCCACTGTTTTCACTTAGAAAGCATCCAGTTCTTCAACAGCAAGCGGAGAAGCATCATCTACTACAGCTACTAGGAGAGCATCAAGGTAAGAAACGCTAAAATAATTATTTGTCTTTAGTTAATTAAATCATCTGGCTCTAAGTGGTGATAAGGTAAAGAATAATCAATAATCATTTAACACTAGTAGAAAGCTCTAATTATTTATTTTTAAAATAAATATTAAAAACTTGTGAAAATGAACTGGTAACATTACGTCGACTGAAATAATGCCTAAAACGTCTCGCATAAATTTTGGTCTGACCAAAAACGGACTGAAAACCTTTACCTTTAGAGCGAGTACAAAATTATCATAACTTGGTCAAGACAACGACATTTACCGTAAATGTCGTTGGTCAAGAGAACGACTCCATATCGTAATAGGAGGATAACTCCACAGTGCAACTAGTTGAGTTCTTCAACTAGTGTTAAATAATAATTTTAATCACTTACCTTTATACAGAAAGTCTCCTAGTAGTTGTAGTAGATGTTGATACTTCAGTCACTGTTGTTGGAGTGGATGCTTTCTGTGTAAAAGCGATGCTTCTTATATAGCTAGGTTGTACTAGGTACCGATTGACACGAGCTGATTCCAATGAAAAGCCTTTATAATATATAAGGTCTTTACGTAGAAAACTCACGCGAAAACTAAAAAAAACATTCTTCGCGGGAGTTTTCTGTCTTATATGTTATAAAGGCTTTACGCAAAAAACTCACGCGAAAACCAAAACTTCTTCGCGGGAGTTTTCCTTCTTATGCGTTATGACAGCTTTATGTAAAAAACTCACGCGAAAACGGGAAAATAAAAAAAAACTTCTTCGCGGGAGTTTTCCTTCTATGTACTATAAAGGCCTTGCGCGGAAAACTAACGGTAAAAAAAATTCCGTGAGTTTTCTGCATAAAGCCTCTATAACATAAAAGAAGGAAAACTCCCGCGAAAGAATTGTTTTGTATTTCCCGTTTTCGCGTGAGTTTTCCGTGTAAAGCCTTTATAGTACATAGAAGGAAAACTCCCGCGAAGAGAATTTTTTTACTGTTCAACTTTTCGCGTGAGTTTTCCGCGTAAAACCTTTATGACTTATAAGAAGGAAAACTCCCGCGAAGAATTTTTTTTTCAGTTTCGGTTTTCGCGTGAGTTTTCCGCGTAAAGACCTGCTTATATATTATAAAGGCTTTTCATTGGAATCAACTCGTGTCAATCGGTACCTAGTACAACCTAGCTATATAAGAAGCACCGCTTTTACACGGAAAGCATCCACTTCAACAACAGTGACTGAAGGATCAACATCTACTACAACTACTAGGAGACTTTCTGTATTAAGGTAAGGAATAATAAATAACTATTTAACACTAGTTGAAGAACTCAACTAGTTGCACTATGGAGTTATCCTCATATTACGATATGGAGTCGTTCTCTTGACCATAGAAGTATCTCTCCTAGATAATTTTATGCTCATAGAACCTATCCTGTTTGCGCTCAAGATTGCAGTCTTTTGGCATTGATTGACAGAATTGTCGTAGGTCCGAGAGAAAAAATAGGTTAGCCTTAAATGACATCTTGAACGACAGGTTGATTTAGAACTTTACAGCCAAAAAATGATTACAACTTTCATTATTGTATTGTTTTACTTTATTATCAACATATAACAGTTATTATTCATTGTATTTAATATGAAAAATAATTTTTACTGATAATGATTATTATTCTTATTATTATTACTGTCATGTCATGAAAAGATTATAAGCTGTGAAGAACATCGACAAGTTTATTCAGCACATGTCTAACAAGAACTGCCCTGCGCATGTCCATAAATAGCGCACATGCGCAGTCTAACAATAACTAAAATAACAAATCTATAACATCTCCCTTTTACATTATAGGGATATCATATATATACAAAATTCTTTACCCAAGAATAGTTGTATTATGTGAACTAAATTTCTTGGGCCTAGAAACCATCCAGGCTAGATGTAGACATTACTTGGTCATGTGATAATCCCCATGCCACTTGGGCTTCTGTAGGCGGCGACCAACCCGCGATACTAAAGGCTGTACTAACGGTAACGGAGAAGACTGTTGGGCTACCACTGACTCATTTGAGTCTGAAACCTGACTGAATCCTGTCTCGCAGCGCTGTCCCGTCTCAACAGCAACACTACCTGACCTAACCTGACTACTGACTATTTTACTCACCTCAGGTCTACGGGAACTACTGGTTTGTAACTGATTAGCTAAACTGGTACTAACCATTGATGGACGTATGTCTTTTCGATTTCTACGAAGAGTATTGTGACCTGTTTTCACATTGTATGACCTGTCCCCTACAAGTTTCTCCACCTCTCCTAACCTCCACTCACCTGATGCTGACTTAATATGCACTTGTTGCCCTGGCACCAACAATTTCTTCTCTAACCTAGCATGATTATCATAGTGATATTTATCTGTAACCTTTCGATTTTCCAAACTGCACCTGACTTGTGCTAAATCATAGCCCTTAACTTTATATCTATCGATATCCTCAGGGTGACTATCTCTTAATATTCTACCTTGCAACAACTCACTAGGTGAGGGCAACCCGTCACCAATGGGTGTATTCCGAATAGCAGTGAGACCCTCTAACCAATCTCCACCCTCTGAACATCTCCCCATCATCCCCTTGACCGTGGCCACTGTTCGCTCAACTTGACCATTACCTGAGGGATGAAGAGGAGAGCTGGTGGAGTGTCTAATATCGTAATTCTGACAGAAAATCCGGAACTCATTTCCAGAAAACTGAGGACCGTTATCGGACACTAGCACACTGGGCTGCCCAAAATCAGCAAAGACCTCCCTCAGACACCCAATCACTGCCTTGCTCGTAGTGTCAGAGGTGAGTGTCTTGACAACGGGCCATTTTGATAAGTAATCTACAATCAAAAGGTGTTCCTTCCCCTCGCAATGAAAGAGGTCTACACCTACTGTTTGGAAAGGGTAGTCAGGAACCTCAAAGGGAATCAAAGGCTCCTTTGGCTGTTCTCTCTCACTCTTTACACACTGCTCGCATGCCAAACACCGTTCCTCTAATCTCCGACGAATCCCCGGCCAAAACACAGAGTCTTTTGCTCTCTGAAGGGTCTTAGTGACACCTTGATGGGCCTTATGAAGAGATGACAACACATCGTTTCGTAGAGAAACTGGGATAACAAGCCTTCTCCCATAGAAAACAACACCATTAACCAAACTCAAATCCATCCGTAAGCCCCAATATGGCATAGCTCGGCCTGCACAACTCTTCCTATGAGTAGGCCAGCCGTCTTGTATATATCTACAAACAACACCCAACTCCTCATCATCATCTGTGGCTCGTTGGTATTTAGACATCACATGTTCACTCCGAATCACCACTGAGCACACTGAAACCAAAGGGTCAACTCCCAAATCTTCAAATAAGTCAGTATTTTCAGGGCACGACCTTGACAATGTGTCAGCTATTACCATGTCTACACCCTTCCTATACTCAAGTTCAACAGGATAGGCCAGCAACTCTAGCCGCATTGCGGCCAGTCTGGGGGATAGCTCATTTATGTCTTTACGCATCAGTCCCAACAAAGGAAGATGATCAGTCTCCACTTTAATCCTGGATTGCCCAAAGTAGTAGTATCTAAACCTCCTACATGCAAAGAGAGTTGCCAGTAACTCTTTTTCGATCTGACTATACCTTTTTTGACATTCCGTCATAGATTTGGCAGCAAACTCCAACGGTTCACCATTCTGCAAACAAACAGCACCAATGCTATGTGATGAGCTATCGGCTGAGAGAGTCACCTCAACCTCTGGGTTATAGTACACCAAAGTTGGTGCCTCTGCTATAAGACTTTTGACTTTCTCAAAAGCTGCAGCTTGTTCAGAACCCCAGTAAAACTGTACATTCTTCTTGGTTACCTCCCTCAACGGGAATGTGTGCTCAGACAGATGGGGGATAAATTTAGCCATGTAATTGACAAAGCCTAAGAAACGCTGAACAGCCTTTTTGTCCTCAGGAATCAGCATCTGTTGCACAGCCTCCACTTTCGAGTGACTAGGCCTGACCCCAGCCTTAGACAAAACATGTCCCAAATACTCAATGGACTCTTTGCCCAAGACCACTTTGTCAGGATTAAGAGTTAAGCCCACCTGCTTGCATCGATCCATGACCAGCTGTAAAATCCTGTTATGTTCCTCCCTGGTGGGTGCATGAATAAGAAGGTCGTCAATATAAACCTCCACCCCCTCCAAATCTGACATTGCATCGACCATCCTCTGATGGAACAACTCAGGAGCATTGCATATACCCATGGGTAATCTCAGAAACCTATGCTTCCCAAAAGGAGTCATGAAACTAGTAAGCTTTGATGAGCTATCATCCAATGGGATTTGATGAAATCCCTGCTTGGCATCTAAGGTGGTAAAATAATTAGATCCTGATATACGGGAGAATATTTCCGGCGTTGTTGGGATAACACACGGTGCTCTAACTAACTGATCGTTTAAGTATTGTGGATCTAAACATAGCCTTAAATCCCCGTTAGGTTTATCAACTAACACTAACGGAGACAACCATTGTGCAGGAGATATATCTCTCTCTATGATTCCAGCATCAATCAACTTCTGCAACTCTACTTTCAACCTAGACCTCTTTTTAAGTGGCACTAACCTTGGTGGAACTGCTCTAGGACATGCTGTGGGTTTTAACTCAAGGGTAACTGGCAGACCAAACTGACCCAAGCCTTTGAAAACCTCAGGGTACTTGTCTATGAGAGAATTCTTTGTCAGGTGCTTATCACCTACATCTAGAGCACTTACCGTAGAGTCCTGTGTAATGAGCTCACTGATCTGAGTACTCACCTGATTTACGTTCTCATGTGGTAACAAGCCTAATGCTACTATTGCTGGCATGCCTAACAATGTTTGGTTTTCATTGTCAGTAACATAGAATTTTACGTCGGCAGTCTTGCCGCTGGACACTGTGACAGGTAATTTAGAATGACCTAATACCGGAATAATCTTATTTCCGTAACCCAACAGTTTAGCCCCGGTTTTTGTAACTTGATTACATCCCAGATTGACAAAAGCCTGTTTAGAAATTGTGCTGACCTCAGCACCGGTGTCGACTCTAACCTGCATGATTGCCCCTTGCACTGTTAGTTCTAGCAACCACTTGTTACTACTAATAATGCCTTCAAATTTACTCTCACTACTGATGACCCTACTTTCTACCACGTTTACATGATATTGTTCGTCCTCCTCGAAATCACAACCGTCCGTAACTGTTAGTTGATTCACCTGCTTTACCTTGTCTGCCTTACGACAAACCCTACCAAAATGTCCCTGACCTCCACATTTATTACAAGATTTTTTGTATGCAGGACATCGCCCTTTGACATGATCCGAGCCACAGTATGAACAGTCTCTAATCAGAGTTCCAATCGAACTTTTCTTGTCACTACTTGATGTATTATTGGTTCTATGTCCAGATGGTTTACTGATAGCTAATACCTGAGTGACTCCGTCTAACTCTGCCTTCTGATTTAGAGCTATGATTTCTTTCGTCCGAAGCTGTTGTTTAACCTGCTCAAGGGTAATATTGTCATTCAGTTGCAAGTCACGGCTCAAATCTTTGTCCTTCATTCCTGCTATTAATCTGATTCGTAGCATATCTTCTTTGTGAGTAACATCCCATCCACTACACTTTGCCACTAACTCATGAAGGCTCCTAATAAAATACTCGTTTGATTCCTCAGCTTGCTGCGAGCGAGACATGAAAAGAACTGCATAATGTAAATGATTGTTTCTGGGATTGAAGTATGAATCCAATGCCTCTATTGTACGGTCATACAATGTACCCTCAGCATCCTCGGCATCTGCTGCCACAATACCTCGTGCCTCATCAGCTAGAACTGCATCTCTGGGCTCTCTAATACTTAGCTGTGCAACTATTGACTCGGCCTCTTTGCCCATGCAATAAATCATCATATTGACCTGTCTCTCTGCCGACTTTTCACTTAATCCCGAAGCAATGCGATAACGTTCAAACCTAGTCTTATAATCAGGCCATGACTTTTGGGTATTGGTAAAGTCAAGTTCACCAGGTGGTCTTAGTGAATCACCCATAATATTATTGTCTGATTGCTATTTCACATGTGACTAACAACAACAATATCAGTAGTATTATTATAATACTTTACAACTAGATAGTTGCTGTCACAAAATAATGTCCACTGTCGTATATACAACGAATTAACTGATAACCGTAATAGTTGTACTTATCTTCTGGCAACCAATTGCCACAACCCGACCTAAGCCATCATGTGATACCACCACACTACCAACCATGAATGATGCTAGAGTTCAACTACTTTACTCTGTTTGTTTAATTAACCTTGCACCAATCACTACCAAAAAATGGCTAAGCCGAGCTGTGGACTGAAATGCTACTTGTGGTTCTTCTACAAATCCTGCCTGTACGACGCCATGTCATGTCATGAAAAGATTATAAGCTGTGAAGAACATCGACAAGTTTATTCAGCACATGTCTAACAAGAACTGCCCTGCGCATGTCCATAAATAGCGCACATGCGCAGTCTAACAATAACTAAAATAACAAATCTATAACAATTACTATTGTTAATATTATTGTGATTTCATTTGGTTTTCATTGTTACTTTATTGAATTTTGTTCAAGTCTTGTGATCTAAACGGTAACTGCATAAAACCGAACGCCGAACAACCGAACA
This sequence comes from Cryptosula pallasiana, assembly GCA_945261195.1. Taxonomy (NCBI): domain Eukaryota; kingdom Metazoa; phylum Bryozoa; class Gymnolaemata; order Cheilostomatida; family Cryptosulidae; genus Cryptosula; species Cryptosula pallasiana. Next base: position 6,671,596 of record OX183141.1, on the reverse strand, counting down.
GCCGAACGACCCGAAGGAAACGTTATTCTACATGCAGTCTACACGCAACATTACCGGGGCCGACAACTCTGAAATGTGTTCAATCGAAAATATAATATCAGTGGTCACGCAACAGAGAGGGAGCAAAGATCAATGCCATAAATGTATTATGTTGAAAACACTCATAAAATGTTCACATCTGAACCTGCTACAACAGCAGCATTAAGCATGATGCTTGCAAAGGCCTTATTCTATTGCAGTATTAAATCACGATCATTTAATTGGTGCTGGTTGACGGATATTTCTTCAGAGTTGTCTCCCATGATTCTAGAAATTTGCAAATATTTAACACTACGGCTCAATTTTTCCATGTATATTCATTAAGGGAAGTAAGATGCTCTTAGTGAAAGAACCATGAAAGTTTTTATGGTCTGACTTTGTTGATGAGTATGGTTTTTGTGACCATATCACAAGTTGAACACCGGTTATTGTGCTATATTTTTGTTTATAATGCGTGTGACAGCTATTAAGCGCGTGTTCAGTGTGCTTACTTAAAAGTTGCGATTTCGTGATCAGTCTAAGTAATTGTTAATAAAAAATACCCTCCCCCTACCCTCCCTGGCAGAAGTGACAGATGGTCTCTTGGCTGATCAGTACATTGTTGATCAGTCCAAGGCTAAGTGAAGAAATCATGATTTTTCTTCACTTAGGTCCAATGCTGAATTATAAAAAAGTTCATGGTGGTTTTACGCTGCCCTTTCAGTCCAACAGCTCTGAAATTACCCAATTAACCTTTGAGCAATTCAAATTTGAAAAACTAAAATGTAAATTTAATACTTGCCACTCAATCAGTAAATGCATTAATGTTTAAAACGAAAGGAACAGTTATTATCAGTATTAAGATCTTGAATGCATTATAACTATGATAACATGACCGGGAAGTTATCAGTTTTCCTGACATTAATTTCCAGTGATTAAAATTTACAATTTTATAGTAGGCTCACCGGAACATATTGTAAACTGTCGTCACACAATTCGTAAAAAAAAAAGTAGTATAATAACCGGTGTTTAACTTGTGATATGGTCACAAAAACCCACTAATGAACAAAGTCACATCATAAAAACTTTCATGGTGCTGCCAATAGGTGAATGTTACTTCCCTTAAGGAATATACATAAAAAAATTAAGCTGTAGTGGTAAATATTTGCAAATTTCTAGAATCATGGGAGACAACTCTAAGGAATTATCCATGAACTAGCACCAATCAAATGATCATGATTCAATAACTGCAATAGAATAAGGCCTTTGCAAGCATCATGCTTAATGCTGCTGTTGTAGCAGGTTCAGATGTGAATATTTTATGGGTATTTTCAATCAACATAATACATTGATTGATGGCATTGATCTCTGCTCCCTCTCTGCTGCGTGACCACTGATATTATATTTTCGATTGAACACATTTCAGAGTTGTCGGCCCCGGTAATGTTGCGTGCAGACTGCTAATTAGAATAACGCTTCCTTCGGTCGTTCGGCTGTTCGGTTGTTCGGCGTTCGGTTTTATGCAGTTACCGTGATCTAAATAATAAAAGAATGATAAATATTTATTTACCACTAGTTGAAAAACTTACCTACTTGCACTATGGAGAAAATAGCCTCCTACAACCAAATCCGCTTGTGTTACAAACCCTGTCTTTGGATATTGATAAAAATGTTATCTTCTTTGTATTATGATTAAATAATAATAAATAGCTCACATTTTTTAAAATATTTCTTATTTTTTGTCTTTTTAGATTGGATAGTTAAGATGGCAATTTTTGTATTTTGTAGACACGATGCCTACTTTGGACTCTTGCTTGAGACAAAACGCAGCAGCAGTAAAGACTATAAAACATCTGGATCAGATCCAATTGAAGTAATTGCAGATAACTAAAGGAATAACATGTACTACAGCATACAGAGTGAACAAGGTGTGTGTAGATTATTACTCAGTCTCATTACACTACTATTACTAAGAATTATTGTAGGTGTTGGATAAAGGATTAAGCAGTAATGTATTAGCAAGCATTAGCAATAAACATAGACTTTTCAACAATGACATTAACCAAAAAAAATAGTATAACAAAGTCATGTTTGAGCTAATAAGTTGTTGCTAAGATGTTTGAATTAACAACTAGGTAGCTAAAATAAGTTTTTCATGAGGATCTCCTGACAGTTGTGATTCCTTGAGTGGTGAGCAGACTTTTAAATCTACTGTAGTTATCTTTTGTTGATCTTATTGAGTCTTTATCAGTTAGTACATCATGCAACAAATTCTTTGATAGCTTAGCGCTAAGCCATCTTCCCTTGAGTTTTATCCTGTCAGTATCCAGATCGTATTTTCCAGAATCTCTCAATTGATACAATATTTTTACACCTAACGCTTGATTGTCTTTACTAGCTGTCATGTCGGATACTTTCTTTTTAAACTCTTCTAATTGTTGCATCATTCTCTCCGAATCTCTATTGCTATCATCGTCAATTGTGTTTCTATCAAACGATGATGGTGAGAGCTTTGGTGTTTTAGCAGAGCTCCAGCTCTTTGGTTGCTTGTACTCTCCCCTAATCTTTCCAACATCACTCCGATAGGTTTTTGTGCTTTGAACATTTTCATTTGTCTTTTTGCGCTCAAGCAACTCGTTTTTGATTCCCATTACTATTTCATTCGTTTCAACCAAAATATTTTGGATTTTCTCGATATCTCTCACCATTTTGTCTTTTGTCGGGTTGTCATACAATGATGACGCAAACTTGTCTTGGTCGGTTGATTTAGCCCCACTGATCTTTTCCATCAAACTATGATACTCCTCTTCTGGTATAGCAAAATAACGTTTATCATATTTTAAAGGCGGAAGATTCATTTTGTATTGATATTAAAACCTGTGCAATCAGGATGATTATAGGGTCTAAAAAAAGCTACCTCTCCCAATCTGCATTAAAATTTGTTGTTTGTCAGCAATCAGTGTTTGTACCTCCTTGAAGCGCTACTACCTAATAAACTGAGTTGTGTACTGATTAGTTATTTGTAGCTCTTTTTGAAGCCTCCTCTCTCCTCTACCAAATACTCCTCTCTCCTCTCTTGCAGTTATTTCCCAAATACTGTAAATTTTAACCATCTAGAGGACTAATTTGGTGATTTTCCAACATATTTTATAGCATTCAATATAGTTATTATGTCATAAATGTATATTATTCAATCTAGATATAAATATATCCATAAATATGTACATAATTATCCTTATATACATGGTTGTATAAAAAACTAAAAAATCTCTCTCTCCTCTCTTCTCTCTCCTCTGTACATAGCTATAAAATGTTAATATGGACATGAATTTGGACATGCGCATGTACATAAATATGAACATAGGTATGTACATAAATGGACATGAATATGGACATGTACATAAATGGACATGAATATGGACATGAATATGGACATGAATATGGACATGAATATGGACATGAATATGGACATGAATATGGACATGAATATGGACATGAATATGGACATGAATATGGACATGAATATGGACATGAATATGGACATGAATATGGACATGAATATGGACATGAATATGGACATGTACCTATTCATGTCCATTTATGCACATGTACATGAATATGGACATATGCGTATTTACTGACTCTACTCTCTCTATGTAGATATAAATATAGCCATAAATATGTACATAACTAACCATATATACATGAATGTATAGAAAACTAAAAAATCTCTCTCCTCTCTCTCTCTCCTCTCTCATCTCCCATCTCTCCTCTCTCCTCTCTCCTCTCCCCTCTCTCTCAAGATACCATATGAGTTCGAGTTATGTAAAAAAGTTATCAAAACTTGAATGCCATACATTCAAAATCTATATGCCATATAAGTTCAAATTAAGTAAAAAACTAATCAAAACTCAAATGCCACTTAAATGCCATTCAAATGCCACTCAAGTACCCCTCAAGTAAAATACAATATAAACTCGGCGAATTCATCCAACGCCGTAACCCATTGTCTCAACCCCAAGGTCTAATCCACAAAAAAACACTTGGTAGGGAGATCTGCTCATATATTACTACTCATATATATCTAATGTTTGCATAAAGTAATTAGTCAGATAATTAAATATGTCAGCGATTACTGTGAGCTGTCGATGTCAGCATTATGGGGAGCAACGCTTCAAAACTGTTTGCTGCTTTTCGCTGCGGTAAATCAGGTGATCAAGTAAGTTTATCTCTGATTTAGAATCCTTCTCCTACTGTTACTGTTATTATTTATTATTATTTATTTATTTATTGCCATTTGATTATTTATTTTTATTCATTATTATTATTATATAGTAAAAAACATTAAACCGGTTTTACCCGCAATCATGTATTACTTTTTGCAAGTGGTGGCAAGTAAAGTTATTATTTTTACTTGTAGAAAGAGGAGGAGGTGACTGAAACCAAGAATGGTTGCAAAACCATACTTCGAAAAACAATACGGTTTGTTTTTTCCACAGCTGGTCTGTTTTTGGTAAATTTTGGATACCTGCTACTCGGCGCAGTAATTTTTACAAATTTGGAAAAGTACAACGAGCAACAGACATGTTTCACTGGCGCGGAAAACTACGCGAGGGTGGAAAATGCAACAACAACTTTAATGGTGGATGTGGCTTCAAGGATTGCCAACGGAGCGTTACAAAGGAAGGGAGGAGCAGAGGCTATAAGAAATGACTATCAGAGAGTTCTTGAGAGCTTTTCTCTCAGTGTTCTTGATGTGGGGTATCCAGTAGACAAAAACTGTTCTATGCTGGGAGAGAAGGATGGACCTAAGTATGACTGGTCGTTTTCCGGCTCCCTAGTGTTTGCTATGACTGTTACTACAACTATTGGTGAGTGATCAGGGGCTAGTAGTTAGTACTTATCAAGGAGTAGCAGTTGCTGAGTGGAACCTTGTTAATATCAATTGGTAACTAAATATAATCAATTATAATTTTTAGTAAACGCATTTTCAACCAAATGAGAAATATAAACCATTTGTTGCAGGATACGGTGTGATTGCACCAAAGACTCCATGGGGCCGACTCGTATGCATTGCTTATGCGCTCTTTGGTATACCCATTATGATTATTTGTTTGGCTAATGTCGGAGATGTCATGGCTGACATCTTTAGATTTGCTTATGCAACAGTTTGCTGCTGCGGTTGCTGCCGCAAGAAACCTAAGAAAAATGTAAGAAAACAAATTGATTATTTACATTGTACAGAATAGCTGGTCACATGACATGTATAGTTACAAGGTAGCTGGTCACATGACTTGTAGCTGGTCACATGACTTGTATCCTTACCAAAGCATGAGAACGTGACTAACGCTGTCGTGTGTTACAGAAAGCAGACGGAATGGAACTTACACCTGTGACCACCTGGAGAACTGACTCGTCTGGTCGGCCGATCCTCGTTGATGATGACTCTGACAGTGACGATGATGATGACGACGACGATGATGATGAGGATGAAGGGGAGATAACTGTTCCATTAACCATAAGCTTACTGGTTTTATTCTGTAAATATACGAATAATTATATCATTATTATTAGCAATCTAGATTCAACGCAAATTTTTCACTTTTTTAGGATAGAAAGTAAATTTATAGGAAACAATAATGTATATAATTCTCTGTAAAACAATTTTTCGGAGATTCAATGTAAATTTAACCATCATAAAATGTTTTTTCACTAAAACTACAAATATGTATAGCAGTTTCATGGGTCGGATTCGTACACTATTTTGCATGGAGAGTAAATATTTGACTAAAGTTTGAAATTTTCATCATTTTAGCATTCTTGTTTTTGGGAGCGGCGCTGTTCTTTGTTTGGGAGTCGTGGTCTTTTGCTGATGCTTTCTACTTTTGCTTCACCACTTTCTCGACTATCGGCTTTGGAGATATCGTACCCGGCACTACCAGCCTCAACAGTTCAGAAGCTCAGGCACAGTTGGTATTCACCGGAATCTATCAGGTATGAGACATCATCATGCTCTCATATTTATTTTTTTATGCTCATTTTATCCGTCCATCGATAGCAGTCACACTTGGGGTGATAGTTTGAAAATAAAAGACTTTCGTTAATTTGAAAATTTTGCTCAAAGCCATCAGTCTGCAAGCTAGCTTTGGCTCTCAGTGGTTTTATCTACTTGTTTTAAAAAACTGTGATTAAAACATGGTTTTATTGTTATCACCTGAATCGTTTATTATTAAAAAGGAGTTGTCTACTTTCAAAAGGGCAGACAACTGTCAATTTAATAAGCAATTCAATGTTTTAAGGACTATGTTGACAGATAATAGGGATGGCCATGGTCTCAATGTGTTTCCAACTGATGCAAGATGAAATAATTGCCAAGGTAAGATGGATTCTAGCAAAAATTGGCATCGGAAAGAAAAACGACAAAGACAAAAATGATGATGTTACCCCAGAGCTAGAAAAAGAAGAGCCATCGGCTCGACCAAAAACAGCCATTAGAGGGAAATAAAACCAGCCATAGATATATTTATGGCAATGAATGCTTCAGAGACAAATTGTGACAAGTTATTGTGGTTGTTATTGGTGTTCATTTAAGTTTCCGCCACATTCTCTTCTACTTTCCAAAAACAATCTAGCATAAACTGTCTATAGTAATGATTTCGATGTGAAACGAATAGTTTTGGTAAAATTTCTTTAGTGACATCTTGTCGTTGAATACTTTTGCCAACACCTGTGTGTCTAGCAACATTCAATCCAGTGTTACTCTTATCAGACTGTGCATTTTTTGCGACAATTATTTATTTCACATACCCCATAATAAAGTCGTTTTGTTATATACTTACCACAAAATAATTTTCTGCTTCACAAAAAAAGTAGTGTTTATCATTTTGATTGCTAAAAAATCTATTATCGCTCAATTTTATAATAATAAATAATAAAATTTTGCATAAAAAACTGAGTAGTTTTGCAAAATTTATTTGTGTTGAGCAATACTTTATGGGTACGTGAGGTCGGAGGAATGTAAAACAGACATTTATTTAGATTACCTCTGTAAATCTCCGCGGATAGTCACTTAAAATAATATATAAGAAGCTGATTGGGATTATTAATAAGATTAAATTTTTTTGAGGAGGCGGAATGCACAGACTGACAATCAGTCACGCTACGTACTTTATGATTGTACTGCGAGTATTACTGTTAAACTTGGCTTGAAATTATAATCAAGTCTCATTGCTCGCGGGTGAAATTCTTTCTTTTATGACTGTCTTTGACATCTCATTCAATATATTTATGTTTGAATAAATTATAATGACAGATAGCTTTTTAGGATTTGTCTTTCCATGTAAATTGATGGAATAATTTCTCTCGCGATCTCACGACCATTTCAAAGTATAAAAACTTGATATATATATATTGATGCGATGAACGATGCTTAAAAGCGTGATAAACATGGGATTCTATTGATGATACTTTGAGCGGTGAAGTTGTCTGCACTGACCAGTGTACAGCACTTGCAATAAACTAATATTAGCACTTGACATTTGAAATAGGCTCAGGACCATCTGCTGCACCCAACTTACGTAATACTGCCTCTGTAGGTAACGGTCACCAAAGTTTCGCCACTTCAGGGAAAAGCTGTTTCAATGGGGGGTCGCGTTATCTTGTTTGCGGTTGAATGATGTGTCATAACATTAGGTATGCGTTTGTTAGTCTAACATTTCCTGTGACAAAAGCTACAAACTCACATGCTGCCAGTGTTTGTTTTGTGAGCATTCATTGCTTTGCTATCAGCACATATAACGCTTGTATAAACATAGATAAAGATGCATTAGGCAATAGGCAAATACACAATTTACCGGAAAAAAGTACAAACAGAATGTTTTAAGATGTCATTACATTACAAATTCACAGCATTCAGTCCGAACACTACCAGTACAAAATAGCAATTAATTGTGTAATTTTCTGCCTCTCTTTGCATTCGGTGTAGTAAAATAGTTGGTTTTAGACTTTCCATTGTAGCTCCAGCAACATGTCACAGGAAGTTTAGTAATACCGCAGCTAGAAACTGTAAAAGGTTGTTTTGCTAATATTGAGTGTTAGTTGAAGAAGAACTGGCCTAGCTAGAGTAGACGGCAAACCATGCTCACTTCATTTTTGTAACGAAAAGAAAACATTGTGTTTAGTATTTTAGGTCAGGAGTTGAAACATTTAGCACTTGTTTCAAAGCGTTGGCGTACAAAGAAAAGGGCAATGGGTCTGCGTTTAACGTATTAATGCACGCGTGAAAAAGGTGTGAATAGGTTTGTTTGATCTGTGCTTAATTTCATAACTGTAATTATGGTTAATTATTATCATAGCCGAAGCATACAATGGTCATTGATTGACAGTGCATACAAATATATTTTATCGCACTTAACCTTTTGCTAGGAATACAAACTTCGCTTCTATTGCGAGCAGACAAAGTCTTTCAAATTTCTTTTTCAACAATTACAAATCGTCGCGAGTGAAACAAATATTTAGTGAAAGCTTTTCGTTGCATAGAAAGCAACATCTATGGCACTAATGTACATTTTAGTAACAAATTAGGTCTAGGCTCCGCCTCTTCAACTTCATTACAGTCCACAGACTTATCATTGAATAATTGAGGGCGGATCAGCATACAGCCTGTAGTCAGTGAGAAAAGAATAGTTCGAGCTTGTAGGCTACAACCTATAGTTATAAATGGTAAGGAGGAATTCGTTAGAGTAACAAATCACAGACTGAACAGGCAGGAAGATATCTGGAAGATTTCTGCTCTTAAACCGTACGGCGATATATTTATTATTCTTCACACCTTGACTTATAAAATATCTCTTCTTTCATCCGGCAATATTGGCACAGGAACAAAGCCTACCGCCATATCTTGTATTTTCACAGAGAGCGACTGGAGAACAATGACAGTTTCTGTTTACTAACTGGACGATAACGACAATATCACCCACTAAATAACTTAATCAGTGCCGAGGTTTTGTGTCGAAGAACGATTATTAACAAACTGAATCTTTGTACAACAAGGTGATTGCTGAAAGCCGTAGCTGTTACGATTTACAGCGCGAGTGACAATACTAGAAAATATGAATTTATATAGCTATTTATTGATGTTGGTTATACTGATGGGGACAATCAATGGTCTACTGGGTGGTAGGAAGTCAAAACGTAAAGATCACATGAAAGAAAAACACGAATCAAAAGGAACAAAAATAGGTGAGATGTACTGTCCAGATTGCGATAGACTATTTTGCACAGTTAGAAAGCCTAGTAAGCTATCGTGTAACGGAGGAGGTGTGACTACTGACATTTGTGGCTGCTGCCCCGTCTGCGCTAAACAGCTGGGTGATCCTTGCGGGGGCGAATGGAACTATCTCGGCAAATGCGATAAAGGACTTTATTGTAAACCATCTTCCCACAATGTCCTCACTATGAGCGTAGATCAACCGATAAGAACAGAAGTGCCGATGGGAGGAATACCTGAAGGTACTTGCGAAAAACGTAAGTACATACTTGTCAGTACATTTTTCTTCAATTGCTATCAATTCAGAGTCATAATGTTGCTAATCAGTTAAACGATTACGGGCCATGGACATTAATGTAGCAATTTGTGGTAAAGCTTTCGCTTCTTTAAATTTGAACAAAGATTTAATAAAATGGAGGTGAGCAAATAAATAACACATAATAGTAGTATTGTTAATCCGGATTAATGCAGATGTATGAAACGTTATTTTACCACTTTTTGACAGGTTGAGTTAGGTAGCTAGAATGCTTCACACTATCGCACCCTCACCTACACTTTCTAATTAGCATCTCTGAATGATTAGACACTCGATGACAAGCTAGTTGAAGTGTTTTTATTAGCGATGAACTGATCTTTGTACTATCTCTACTTACAAGCTGATGGTAGGATAAATATAGAACTTTGTGGACCACATTTTTATAAATACTGCTGTTATGGTTTATAGTGACATCCATCTAGTGGCATTTACTGCGCACTCGAGACAATAGCCATTCTTCGACAATCCTTTCCGAAGTTAATGTTATTAGGGCAATATTGGTGAAGTGGTGCTAATCGCTGGCAATGTCAACTCTCTCATTATCTGTCATTAGAAATTCCATCTAGATTTGGCATTAAGTTGACCACCCAAACATTATGTACAGTTACTGATGAAAAGATCAAAGTAATACAGAGACAGTCTACACACTGTAGTCTCCATGCCAAATGATACCAATAACATTCACTGGCACTACAGTTACATCGAGTATGTCAACCACAACAATTGTATAAAATTTATGCGCTAGTTAAAACATGCCATCAACTACATGTTATTAAAATTCGCTTTGATCTTCAAACATTGCATAAAAATTAATTTTTGTGACCCTGTGAAAGGTGCATAACGAAGCGCAAAGGACGTTGCGTTGTACCTAGTTGCCGCAATGCCATTAATCAGATATGCGCTGTATTTCGTGTACAATCTTTTTTATCTCACTTAATGATCAAATACAATGGAGGAGACAATGTAGGTAATTGTTATGAATGGAAAGACATGAAGGTGAATTGTCATCCCTTATTAGGTGTAGGACTTGATCAATTCAATTATTACTCATCTAACTGTGTAATAACTGTTAACTACGGCGCAACTTTTTGTTACAATCTAAAGTTTCAACCCACCCTAGTAGTAACCATTACTCATGGAAACTGAAAAGAACGGAAAAATGTAAAAATACCTTTTGGTCAGTTCCATATAAATAGCCGCGCTTAGATTCGATATTATTCATATAACACAGATCAAATCAACAAAGATATGTGTTTTGATTATTTCACATTCTTCACAAATATTCGTTACTCATTCGTATTTGAGCGTTTGAAATGAAAAAGAAAGCTGATATATACGATATGTCAACTATGTTCGGCGTATCATTTCACTGCCCTTTAAACGCTTTAAACTGCATAGCGATGAAGGTGCGACTTGCGTAGTCGCTAAATTTTTAACACCATTTATATTAAATACCTCTAATTGATCACCAGAACATCAAAAATATTGTAACTGTACCCTTAATGATGCCTGATAACGATTGAATTTGTATTTCGTCTTGTGCAACGAGAGATATATATTTGTTGATGCAAGAGTAACACAAAACCACACAGCTATAAAATGCTTATTCACGACGCTCCGTGCGGGTTAATAAAAAATAATCAGCAATCTTCAACATTTTTTCAATAGATATGCATTTGATACAATTAATGATCATCTAAAAATAAATCGGATCTATACATTGCTAAATATTTCTAGGTTAATTTTATGTAAAAATAATGATGGTTTTTGTTTACAACGGGATTGCGATGGTTTAGTTTTTGCTCAATCGGTCACATAGCATGATATTTCACAAGGATTTCCTGTAGCTATTAACTAAAAGATAGATTGATCTGGAATCGTGGTGTTGGCTCGGTGTTAGGGATATTAAGGTAAACTGCACGAATAAATATTCTCATGGCAATATTTCTTCCTGCAAACAGTGTCATCTGTCTAACAGCTGATTAATTATTAAAGGCCATGAAATGTACCCGAGTTAAGCACCACCGGAATGACTTAGAATGTTTTGTTGCACAACACCGTCAGCTTTTATTAACAGCAATTAATGTATAAATAGTCTGAACTCCTTTCATTTAACAGCGAAAAAGTGGCTCGAGCCCTTTCAATCAGATGTATTGATCTTGGATTGCTTTTTATTATTGCTATCATTCAAGCAGAAATAGAATGCAAGTGTTGTAAAACACATCAAAACAGGAGAGAATTTGTTAAGACAACAAATCACAAAAGACACCTGGGAATAACACGGTATACAATAACTGCTGTTTAATTCTTTGCTTTTTTGATAGACTGTTAATAATGTGAAAATAAAAACAATTGGTAATTATGTATTTAACGCGTTACTATTAATACATAACCATACCAGGTGTGAATAAATCTGGTTACAGCATAGCTCTCATTCACGTTGACACCACAAATCCTTTTTTGGCCAATTGTCAGAAGACGCAAGTATTTATGCGGTAACTATAATAGGGACAGCACCGCAGTACAACCAGACTACATCTCATATCTTCTTTTCTCATAATACCCTCTTTTTTTTCTATTTTAGCGACCGGAATCTTACAAGATGAAGAAGGAAGCGAAAATGGAAAGCCAGTCAATAACGGAGACAACAAATGTAAACCAAAATGTTCACCAGATTTCTGTCTCGCTAACCCGAGAGCAATCTGTTCAGCGATGTAAGTAATCATCATTATCACGCATCGCAATTAGCTCACAGATTTTGAAATAAAAATTGTTTAGCGTGTAACCAAATAAAAAATTAAGACAATTGTTTCAGTTCAGTGTACGGTTTTATGATGGCCATTGATAAAAGTTTTTATCAGATAATAACGTCAAATGTTCTCACAAAGCTACTCATTCAATTCTAGTAAGCGTTTCAGATTACAAGACATGCTCACTGGTTTTGTTCTGATATAAGAAACAAGAGGCAAATTACTATCGCTCAGACTACAATATAACGAAAATCAACAGCTGATGATTTGATGGCTATTATTGCATTAGGTCTGCCAGGGATTTGCTATGCAAATGAGCGTATTATCATCTAGTATTGAATATGACACTTGCCATCCGATACCTGTTAAATTATGACCAAAAAACTTTTCGATTGATTAATCTTTCTTAATAAAAAATAATTTAAACTAATTGGTCATGAGAGTGCAAAAAAATTATTTTTTAAGTGAAATAGTCATTTTTTGTGGAGGATTATGCTAGGCAGCGAGTGTCAGATTTGATGGAAAGAGGTAGCAGATTGTACTTGGCTATGTATACAGGTTTAACTGAGTCGTGAGCACTTGAAGCAGACGATGTGTCTCGTATTTTCTGGTAGATAAGCGCATTCAGATGCAGTAAGTTTGTTTCAAAACATAGAGTGTTTGCCAAACAACTTACACGCTGCTTGTAGGTCATGTGATAAGGCAGCGACAGACAGAAAAAATATATTGTCTAGCGTCTCTGTTGCGTATAATTCAGCCCCGAGCGGCAAAAATTAAAAATCATAGTTTAAGAACATAAAAATGATGAAATAGGCAATATTTTTGGTATAATTGTTAATAATGATGGAAGTGCAAGAAGCAATTAGCAACATATATTGATGTATTGAATGCCGAGACGCTTTCGTCTCTAGCTTCATAAAAGACAGCCAGACGTCTGAATTAAACCATTCGCCATTTCAAGGAAACGTTTCGAGAGATATTCAACTTAATCCATTTTCTACGGTCCTACGTTCATTCTTATTTATCACATTTATATACTGGCTAGGTAACATATGTTGCAGCTAATTGCAATGAAATATAATCTCTCCATGAACAAGTTGTTGAAAGAAATGTAAAAAACGGGTTATTACGCCGCGAGTGCAAAGGAAAGAAGATATTTTAAAGAGGTTGCTGGTTACATTACGCGCAATTACTGGCTAGAGAAACAGATGGCTTCTAATGACAAAATCACAACGACAAGATGAAAAATTAGATTTTGTTCTAAATTGCCTATTTTATAATAAAAACGCAATAAATATTTGTTTTTTGACCCAAACCAATTATCAGCTGGGACTAATATGCCATTGCAAGGAATTCTATTAAAATAAATTGATTTGATTTCATATTAGACAATTGTTGAATGATAAATGTGAAGTGTTAAAAGGGGCAACATTTTATGCGCACAAAGATAAAAGAGAAACTTCATCAGCCAACAGTAAGGGTTATGAATGAATATCGCGTATGAGACAGGCTCAAGTGAACAGACATAAATAGTGTAAAGGATTTTGTCGCACCTTTACCAAACAGCTACTAGAGAAGTGTACTGGTTTAGCAATGTAACAGCAATTGCTAATGAGAGCTACTTATTCGCTAGTAGTGGCTCTATGTATAGATGAGCTATGAGTCAATAAGCTCCGTGTTGTGCCGTGCCGTGTGCAAGTATCCTAATACTTTTTGGCCAACTGCCAAGTGAACACACCGGGTTACAATAGCTAACACTTTATTGCTTCAAGAGACAAAAGCTTACTCAGAGTACCTCTCTTTGTAAGCGCACAATCTAATCTGCCCACTGGGCCACATGTTGACAAACTTATGCAGTTCAATATTCTAATGAGCAGTTGAAATATAACACTAAATGATTGGGCAATAACATTAATATAGGTCAACAAAATAGCATAAACAAGCAGGCGCAATGAAAACATATATACAGTCAATAAACATAACAATAATGCGCCAGCCAACTTCTTTAGTAAGGCGGGAAATCCCTTGCTTGAATCTTGACTCATCTGTCTCTGCGGCAGGCACGCATCCACTTCTATACTGAGGCAATCAGGCGGAGCTGAGTCTAGTATGACTAATGAGTGTTTATACACTGCATACTGGCTAGCATAGCATCAATGATAGAGGCCACCTATGCTAAATTCCATTACATAGGCCGCTTCAACTATTAGTATCGCCGTACTCATAGTTAATCAGTCATGAGGTGGCCGCTCCAAGAGAGGAGAGAGGTCTACGCTTACAGCGCAACCCTTTGCACAAGTCCATGTGCGTCTACAGTGGGGGAAATCACACCCTGCATAGTGCACAGAGGGAGTGAAGGGGGCCCACAACCAGTGGGCTAATAAAAAGGGGGGTGGGAAGGATAACACATCACCCGGTGGTTAATACGGTAGAAGGTACACACAACCAGTGTGACCGACTGAGAGAGGTGCACACAACCAGTGTGACTAACGGAGGGAGGGTCGCACACAACCCGTGTGACTACCGAAGGGAGCGGAGGAATACCTTTCCTAGAACAGCTGGCCTCGCACTGTCTGTGCGGCTTGCTTTAGTTCGACTATCTCTCCCTTCAGGAGTTCTGCTTGCGCCTTTAGCCTGGCGACTTCTATCTCTGAGAGGGTGCCCGTGACCACCTTCATCCGAAGGCCCTGCAACTGAGAGTCCAGTTCAGCGGCACCCTGCTCTATCGCAGCAGCCCATCGCGCCCTGTTCTGCATAAACCGTACTGGCAGATCGACCTCAAAGACTGGAGGTTCTGCTGGTGGGAGCACGGGGGGAACACTGGGTGCGAAGGTCCGGCCTACTGCAAGGGGAGCAGGGGGTGGAGAGGGAGGGGGCCCAGGGGAGACAATCATGGCCTCAGGACTTGGTACAACCACCGTGTGCGGCTTCTTTGGTATCTTATACCCGGTTAGGGGTATAGCCATCAGCGGCACAACGCCAGGTGGTGTAGGAGAGGGTCCTGGGAGGGGAGCCATGACTGCATCACACCTCGAAGGTGCTGGGGGAGAAGAATGGATCTTTCCAGTCTGGGTAGGTTGGCAGGTACCGAAGGGCGCTGGATTAGTCCATTTCTGGTACCTGCAGAAAGCCGAGTAACTCTCTCGGTCTACAGCATAAATATAGCCAAGGCGTTGGTGGTGATCAGTATCTTCTGAACCTCCACGCGCCCTCTGGTGGCTGTATATGCTATCTCTGCTGCTACTCGAGTATCTACAGCGGCAAAAGTAGCGTACGTGGTGCTGGTGGACATGCACCGACAGTTGCCTCATGTTCTTTGCTACGAACTTACAACTTGGGCAGGTACTGCGCCGTGCCCTCTTCAAATCTCTCTGGATGGCTTTCTCCGTCTTGGGGGCAACCCACTGCAAGAGTCGCCCGGCAATAGGAGGTTTCTGGCCTACCAGGTGAGGAGCTACCACCTCTTCCTCCACGGTTGGTGAGGAAGGGCAGGAGGCAGCAATGTCAACTAACTTGACTACAGGCGTAGACACCGAAAGAGGCGGTTCATCTACTGGCAAAGGGGAGGTGGGTACAGGTGCTGGGGGCACAGCAGGAGTCCTCGCCTTCCTCCGTGTGGGGATCAGGTCGAGGAGCGGGATCTGTCCACTGGACGCCGTGCAGCCAGGCAAGGTGATAATGGCTCGCACGGTCAGTGGAGGAGAACCTAGTGTAGAGGAGGGGGTGGCTGTAAGGGGGGAGTTACCCCGCTTAGAAGGTCCAGCCAAGAGCTCTGCTCCTCTCCTCTTACTAGGGATGATCTTCCCCAGCGTCTGCATACGCTCCCTGGTGACCGCGTGAGGCAGTCTAGTACCTATAGGTGGCTTTTCCTGTACCACTACTGTACTTAGACTCAGCCCCGGGTCCTCCCGGGTCGGGGGAGAACTGGCAGAAAGCTTTGCAACACTCTGGCTACAAGGGAGAGTGTTCGCTGCCGGCACCATGGGTACACTGGAGGGTGTGGGGGCAGCTGGGAGTGGTGGAGACTCCGTGGACTGCCACTGAAGAGGAGGTGTCTGCTGGAGTGCCAAGGGGTCACGGGAGGAGCTATGGTGGCAAACCCAATTATCCATCAACTCACTCTGACTAGTGACTCCTAAGAGCTCGTTCTCTCTCTCTTTCTTCATTCCCTCTGCGCAGGGTACCCAGTGGGTAGCAGCAATCAGATGTGCAGGGGGTGAGGGTGTCTCGGCTACTGGGGGAGACAACTCCTGCACGTTTTGACCGTTTCTGGCTGAACCACTTGTCCGATCTTCACCAGATTTGCTGTCAACAACTGGGGGAGCGGCAGCCCTTCTTGCTACTGGCCGCTCCAAATTTGACACTCTTTTTTCTGGTGGAAGAGGCAATTCAGTCTTCAATGGCGGTGGTTCAAACAGAGGGGACGCAGGCAGGGGAGACAGGGGTGGAGAAGGTTGAACAGGAGGGGTGAAAGCGGGCATGGCAACCGCCTCGGTCAGCTCAACCTCTCCAGGGCCCACTCCTCCGTAGTGATCTCTCGTGCTTCCCGCCTTCAGTTCTACTGGCTGAGCAGTCGGGTTCACACACCTCACTACTTCATGTCCTTTACTATCTGGTTTGTTCAGGCTAGCAGCAAGTGGAGAGCCTCCGTGTCGGGGCTCTACTAACCCAGGGGGTAGGCAACTCTGTGTGGTGTTCTTACACAGGATGGTAGACTCCTCGCCTGGAGGTAGCTGCGTGGTACGTAGGACCTGAACATTGTTCATTAGCAGTGTACCGTCCTTGTCAGTACAGCGCATCTCTTTTCCTGCTACGACAATGGCACACTCGTTGAACCTCATTCGGCAATCATGGTCGGTGAGGAAGGGCATCCCCAAAATAGCGTCTTCGTTTATGCGACTGACAACAAATGTGGCTTCAGTTTTCACACCACGGAGACGAAGGGTAGCTCTCACCGTGCCATAGAAGGGGATCTGAGTACCGTCGGCTAGGATACCATGTGGCTCACTCTCCTGTACTGACTGTCTTACTGACTCAGGTAACTGGTTAAAGACGTGCTTGGATAGGAGATTTGTGGTGCAGCCGGTATCGACTAGAAGGGTGACTGACTTGCCTTCAAGCTTCCCTGGGATGAAGTAGCTTGCCCGGTATGGTCGTTCTATCTCAGTGTTAGACAAGCAGTTAGGTTGAACCTTTGCAGCTCGGGAGGGGGGAGGCGACGCTCTACTTCTAGGGCGTGAAGGGCACTCCACTGACGGGCTGACTGGTGCAACTACTGGTTGGTGTCTCTGAGCGGGGGCAGGCTGGTCGTTCCCCGACACGGGTTTTGCTCTGCTTACGGTGGTTGTCTTAGGTTTAGACGGACAGCCTCTACTGTAGTGGCCTGTCTGTCCACAGCCCCAACACTGAGGGGGAACCAACTGCGCCGTAGCAGGCTGTGACACCGTGTGTGGAGAGATCTGTTTCATGACAGGGATGGCAGGTGTAGCCGGTGAAAGGTTTGGCACCACATTAGGAGTGTAGTGGGAAACACGGGCAGGAGCTTGCATCGCTGCAGGAGCAGGGTACACGCCAACAGGGGGTGTATGCATACCCGGCTGCGGCCACTGTCTCATTTGTTGCAACTCTAATGCCATGTTCTGCACTGTCTGGAGTAGATGAGTCATCACACCTTCCGACACGGGCGCTGGCTGCTGGGGTGGAGAGGAGTAGCTCATTGTGGGGTAGTTGTTAGTAACCCGACATGGGTGAGCCATCCCTCCTGGAGCCTGCGACACCATGGCAGAAGTCTGATAATGATGGAATGGTTTCATGGAAGGCTTACTGGGTTCTTCTTCTTCTTCATCACTTTCTACAACTCGTACCCTGTATGGTTTCGAGTCAGGAACTGCCTTGATGTGGAGGAACTCGCTTCCAGCACGAACTGCGTCTTCCAGGCTCTGTGGGTCCACTGCTAACAAATGGCGTTGCAGAAATGGGTTACCCAGGGTGGAGGAAAACGTCTCTAGTATCATGCGTTCCACATGTCTGTCTGGCAAATCTTCATAGGCTATTCGAACTAGTCTTTCCACCTCGCTAGCATGTTCTTGGAGGGAAGTCTTCGATGCCTTCTTCAAGTGTGCTACACTCTGTAGCGCCTCACGGCGTGTAAGGCCAAAGCGAGCACGAAGTGCTGTGAACACTGCTTGCAGGGTGTTGGGTCTACCACAATCCAGTGCTTCATCACGAAGTGCCTCTCTCACATGGAGCAGGGTTTGGCGAGCATTCCACTCATTTGCTTCAGCGACTTCTAGAAACCGTGTGATGAAGTACTCTACATCACCCTGCCCATTGAACTTAGGAGGTTTGAAGTCCCGTGTAGGAGCAACGGGTGGTGCAGGGTGCTGCAACACTCCTCGCAGGGTCTGTGTGAGTCTGTCTAACGCCTCAGCTTCTGCCGTGCCCACTGGCAACCGCCCAGTGCTCCTGGCTCTCTGTGTGGTCATCAACGTGGAGTATAGTCTTCACAATCAGCAGGGTCTGTCAGCACGGGAGGAGACAACTCCGTGTACCAGATGAACAGTGGAAGACTGACAGCACACTGCGTCAATGCCGTGTCAACACTAGGTGAGAAACTCTGGCCGTATATAGGCAGGACAGTTTCTCAATCACTCGGTACAGCGTATGCAGGGTTTGTCAGCACGGGAGGAGACAACTTCGTGTACCAGATGAACAGTGGAAGACTGACAGCACACCGCGTCAATGCCGTGTCAACACTAGGTTAGAAACTCTGGCCGTATATAGGCAGGACAGTTTCTAAATCACTCGGTACAGCGTATGCAGGGTTTGTCAGCACGGGAGGAGACAACTCCGTGTACCAGATGAACAGTGGAAGACTGACAGCACACCGCGCCAATGCCGTGTCAACACTAGGTTAGAAACTCTGGCCGTATATAGGCAGGACAGTTTCTAAATCACTCGGTACAGCGTATGCAGGGTACACTGCAAAGCTGAGAGGGGTACCCTGCAGAACTGAGAGGGGTACCCAGGGTTTGAAAGAGATGCCTGTACGATCTCGCGTGAGCAGTACAGCGACTACCGAGTTCACCGAGCAGGGTGACTGTAGTTCTCTTATCAAACACAGCAAGGGGAGGGGGGTGTTCTGCCGGGTGGGGGGTACCACCGGGTCAGAGCAAGGGGTGTAACAGTGTCCTTGGGTGGTAGTTTGGCTGCTACCAGGCAACTATTACGGTATAGCAAACACCAATACTCGGGGAATGAGTAGGGGTGGTGTTTGGCAGTGTACAGCTTCTCTAGTAGTGTCTAACGTTCACTAGTATCCCACCGCTGCCACCAATGTAAAGGATTTTGTCGCACCTTTACCAAACAGCTACTAGAGAAGTGTACTGGTTTAGCAATGTAACAGCAATTGCTAATGAGAGCTACTTATTCGCTAGTAGTGGCTCTATGTATAGATGAGCTATGAGTCAATAAGCTCCGTGTTGTGCCGTGCCGTGTGCAAGTATCCTAATACTTTTTGGCCAACTGCCAAGTGAACACACCGGGTTACAATAGCTAACACTTTATTGCTTCAAGAGACAAAAGCTTACTCAGAGTACCTCTCTTTGTAAGCGCACAATCTAATCTGCCCACTGGGCCACATGTTGACAAACTTATGCAGTTCAATATTCTAATGAGCAGTTGAAATATAACACTAAATGATTGGGCAATAACATTAATATAGGTCAACAAAATAGCATAAACAAGCAGGCGCAATGAAAACATATATACAGTCAATAAACATAACAATAATGCGCCAGCCAACTTCTTTAGTAAGGCGGGAAATCCCTTGCTTGAATCTTGACTCATCTGTCTCTGCGGCAGGCACGCATCCACTTCTATACTGAGGCAATCAGGCGGAGCTGAGTCTAGTATGACTAATGAGTGTTTATACACTGCATACTGGCTAGCATAGCATCAATGATAGAGGCCACCTATGCTAAATTCCATTACAATAGTTACCAACGCGACCAATTATATTTCATGAAAAAGAAAAAAATCATCACACAATGATTTATGGTAATAATTCTTGAATATGTAAATTTTTTTGTGAAAACTTGAGCAATCTTGGCAACAAATTAACATTCATAGATACTAGCTATGACATATATTTTTTCAAAGTGTCAAAAAGTATTAATAAGGATTTTTGTCTATGATTAATCGTATGACAATTGGTAAAGGAAAATATATAATTGAAATTTTTTCTTTGCAGCGATGTTGTGGACATGAAAAGAGATTGTCATGGTTCGTGTCAGCATACTTCCTGTCAAGCTTGCTCCTGGGTTGATCCTGAGCCTGAGTGTGGGGCCTGTAAGTCCGACGATGAAGACTGCATTAAAAGATTCGCTAAATGTATTAAAAAAAGCTATTGCACTAGAAGCAAATTCCCTTGTAAAAAGAATGTACAGGTACGTACAAACACAGCTATCCAGTGGTGTTTTGACATTTGAATAGATTCTTCTTGTTGAGTGTTTTCCAGTTAGAAAATAGACAGCATGGTCAGATAAAAAATTAGCTATACAGTAGGTAAATTAGGGTGTATGCGTAGGCAAACAACATCGGTGATTAATGGAGCAATTGAATTGTATACATGGTGGTATCATCAGCTGTATTTACTGTACTATGAATCGTTTACTGCAAATACATTAGATTTGTTATATCCCTCGGGCAGAGACAATGATAGTGTCATTGTTGCAGAGAAGCTGAAAGCTATCTTGATTCCACCATTATGAAACTTGATTCCCATAATTCATCGGCGGTTGCAGACGCAATATTACTAGGTTGTGACTCGATGTATAGCCATTTGGTTACTTAACACTAATGACAAAATTTGAAATGTTAAATACACAAACAATGAATAGATATTTAAGGTCAAGGACAAAGTTTCATCAATTTGTGTCCGACGTTAGACAATGGTTGTATCGGTCGCACCCAACTGTGGCTGGAGTGTTCGAGGTTATGTCTCCTGCGCGATGAAATGCTGTATTGACATAAACTACACATGTATATAATCTACCCATTAACAGCTCCTTAAAAATATTTTACTTCTATTGAACCGAGTCGTTTGATGTCTAGAAAACACCGCCATTGCTTCTGATTAGATACTTTAGATTGAATGGACAAAATTGATCTAAAACTTTCCTATATGCCGAAGTAACTAGGTGGCCATTATAACTAGCAAAATATCTGTTTAATGCCATAATTTTCAGAGATTTGTTGACATTATCCGTGTGATTGCCAGTGCGAAATGATGTATTGATACATAATCCGTGTTAATCTTTGTTGCAGGAAAAGGATCAAATTGGCAAGTTTCAATGTATGGTACCCAAATGTCTAGATAATTGATAGAACAAGCTTCTGGCTCTTGTTGAATAGAAATAGACGATAATGGCGAACAGGAGACCGATTCGCAAGTGGGTGAGACGACGAAAGCTGCTCAAGAACGGCTCTCCGCTTTGTATATACGAGAGAATGCTGCTGAAAACCAAAGATGTGTACTATGTATATAACTTGTCACAATTATTTATTTTCTCTAATAGTCACTGTTTCATATGAAGCACTGCAATGCCTACAGATGTACTTATGCATACTATCTTATTGTAAAGGATTTTGCCGCACCTTTACCAAACAGCTACTAGAGAAGTGTACTTGTTTAGCAATGTAACAGCAATTGCTAATGAGAGCTACTTGTTTACTAGTAGTGGCTCTATTTGTAGATGAGCTATGAGTCAATAAGCTCCGTGTTGTGCCGTGTGCAAGTATACTAATACTATTTGGCTATCTGCCAACTGAACACACCGTGTTGCTGTGCCGTGTGCTAGTATCCTAATACTATTTGGCCAACTGCCAACTGAACACACCGGGTTACAATAGCTAACACTTTATTGCTTCAAGAGACAAAAGCTTACTCAGAGTACCTCTCTTTGTAAGCGCACAATCCAATCTGCCCACTGGGCCACATGTTGACCAAGTTATGCAGTTCAATATTCTAATGAACAGTTGAAATATAACAGAACAGGATTGGTCAATAACATTAATATAGGTCAAACAAAATAGCATAAACAAGCAGGCGCAATGAAAACATATATACAGTCAATAAACATAACAATAATGCGCCAGCCAACTTCTTTAGTAAGGCGGGAAATCCCTTGCTTGAATCTTGACTCATCAGTCTCTGCGGCAGGCACGCATCCACTTCTATACTAAGGCAATCAGGCGGAGCTGAGTCTAGTATGACTAATGAGTGTTTATACACTGCATACTGGCTAGCATAGCATCAATGATAGAGGCCACCTATGCTAAATTCCATTACATAGGCCGCTTCAACTATTAGTATCGCCGTACTCATAGTTAACTAGTCATGAGGTGGCCACGGTTCTCACGGTCAATGGAGGATAACCTAGTACAGAGGAGGGGGTGGCTGTAAGGGGGGGGGGGGAGATGGCCCCGCTTAGAGGTCCAGCCAAGAGCTCTGCTCCTCTCCTCTCTTCTTACCAGGGATAATCTTCCCCAGCGTCTGCATACGCTCTCTGGTGACCGTGGGGGGTAGTCTAGTACCTACGGGTGGCTTTTCCTGTTCTGCCACTGTACTCCGACTCGGCCCCAGGTCATCCCGGGTCGGGGGAGGGGTGGAAGAAGGCTTCAAAACACTCTGGCTATAGGTGAGAGTGTTCGATGCCGGCACAGTGGGTACACTGCAGGGTGGGGAGGCAGTAGGGAGTGGGGGAAACTCCGTGGACTGCCACTGAAAAGGGGGTGTCTGCTGTAGCGCCAAGGGGTCACCGGAAGAGCTATGGCGACGAACCCAGTTGTCCATCCACTCTGTCTGACTAGCAACTCCTAAAAGTTTGCTCTCTCGGGACCCTTCTCCAGAGTGTTTTCTCTCTAGCGACACCCAATTTGGGGTGTCTGTAAGAATTTCACCCGGGAGAGGCGTTTGAATCTCAGGCGTTTCGGCAATTTCTGACATTCCATCCACTCCTGTTGCAGTTGCAATGAGATGGCATAGAGGCTGTCCATAGCGCATGGGTGGGCCGACGTTCCTTCGTGGCCGTTGTGATGACACAGGTGGTGGTTGGCTCTCAGTCTGTGCAGGAGATGAGGGTGTCTCAGCTACTGGGGGAGTGGCAGGCCTTCTTGCAACTGGCCGCTCCAAATTTGGCACTCTCCTTTCTGGTGGAGGAGGCAAATTAGTCTCTAATGGCGGTGGTTCAAACAGAGGGGGGGCAGGCAGGGGAGACAAGGGTGGAGGTGCTATACGCGCACGCGTCCCACGCATGTTAGGACGCCGCCTAGGCTCCACTGCCGCTGGCGCCTGTCCTCTGGGGTCAACACTGGGGTAGTAGGGCTTAAGGCGGCGTTCGTTTTGCACGGACCGCTGGCCTTGCCTACTAATGAGGTAGGTGTGATTACTGTACGCCTCCTCAATCTCAAAGGGGCCGATGAATTTGGCCTGTAGCTTGGGGTTCTCTCCACGGCGTCTACGACGGTTCTCTAACCATACTTGGTCTCCAACCGTGTATAAGCCGGGCTCTTCGCCTTCCTCAGCTCTGACTTCCATTTGTTGCTCTCTTAGCGCCTCGTGTACTTCCTCCAGTCTCAACTTGAGGTTCTGGGCGTACTCGTGCACTGGCATGCAATCAGTCAGAGGGGGATGGTAGGACACTTGATCTGGCAGTCGCAGTTCCCTGCCCAGCATCATGTAGTTGGCCGTTTCACCCGTCGTGGAATGAGGGGTGGCTCTGAAGGCCCTCATCAGTTGAGGGAGCAGCAAGTCCCAGTCACCTGGACTGCGCTTCAAGAGCAGTGATCGGAGGGAATCACCTAGAACCCGGTTATTCCTCTCTACGATCCCATTGGCCTGTGGGTGGTAAGGAGTGGTACGGGTCTTCTCTATACCCCACAGAGCACACAACTCCTGCATCAGGTGGGACTCAAACTGAGCCCCCTGGTCTGTGTGCATCTGCTCGGGGATGCCCATATAGCAGAAGACCTGCTCATCCAGAGCACTTGCTACCACTGGGGCCGTGGCATTTGGCAGGGCCAGAGCGTCTTGCCACCTGGTGAAGTGGTCAGTCAACACCAGGATCCAGGCATTGCCACGCTCTGTCTCAGGGAAAGGGCCCACCAAATCAACGGCCAACTTCTGCCAGGGGCGGCCAGCGTACATGCGCTGGCGGCCGGGACTGGGCTTGGTGCCACCACTCTTGGCTCTCTGGCAAACTTCACAACTCCTGACCAGACGGCGTACATCTGCCGTCATCCCTGGCCAGTACCACGTGAGTTGGAGGCGCTTCAGGGTCCTGTGCACTCCTTGGTGCGCAAGAGAGTGGGTCTGCCAGACCGTGTGACCACGGAGACCTGCTGGACAGACCGCACACCAACGGGAGCGGCGGTTGGGAGAGACCTGAAGTTCCAGCACACCATCTGTCCGGAGTCTCATAGCCCCAATGCAGTTGTTCAGTCGTCTCAACTCTTGGCTGCCGAGCTCCAACTGCTCTTTAGTGAGGGGGCGCTGTGTAGACACTGCCCGGTAAATGACAGCTACAGCGTGGTTGCCTTCACTTTGAGCCTGGACAAGGTCGACATCCGGTTGGACGGGCTGAACGGCATTGGGGGGTACCTGAGGGACAGAGAAGGTGGTTGTGCTGGGGGGTGGTGGCCGTGACTCGAACCGAGTCGGAGCTGAAATAGCGGAGAGCTGGGGCCGAAAGGAGGAGGCCAACTCTTGCTGAACTTCAGCCTTAGAGGGTCCACCATCCCTTTCTTGAATGTGACCACACTGCCTACACTCAGGGGAACACCTGCGACTCAAGCCGTCTGCGTTGCCGTGTCGGGGGCCACTCCTATGTTCAATGGTGTACTTGAACTCAGAGAGGGACTCGAGCCACCTAGCCACCTGACTGGTGGGTTCCCGGCGGCGACACAACCACAACAGGGAGGCATGGTCTGTCCGAAGACGGAAGTGCTGCCCATAGAGGTAGGGACGGAAGTGCTTGACAGCCTTCACTACTGCCAACAGCTCTCTCCGTGTGACACAATAGTTGCGCTCCTGAGGACTGAGCGTCTTGCTGTAGTAAGCGATTACTCGCTCACTACCTTCCTGCACCTGCGAAAGCACAGCACCTACACCTGCATTGCTAGCATCAGTGTCTAAGGTGTACTGTAGCTTCGGGTCAGGGTAACCCAGGACAGGGGCACGGGTCATGGCCACTTTCAGCTGCTGGAATGCGGTCTCTTGGGCTGTAGACCATTCCCAAAGAGCATGCTTACTCGTGAGCTGAGTGAGTGGCCGTGCCACTGTAGAGAAGTCAGGGATGTACTGCCTGTAATACCCTACGGTACCTAGAAAGGCTTGTAAGCCCTTTAACTCCTTGGGTGTCTGCCAGTGTGCTATAGCAGCAACCTTCTCCGGGTCTGTGGCCACTCCTGCACTGCTCACCACGTGTCCTAAATACCGGACCTCTGGCTTAAGCAACTCACACTTACTGGGTTTGAGCTTCAAACCGGCCTGCTGTAGGCGCTGAAAGACTTCAGCCAGGCGCTGGATGTGAGTGGAAAAGTCAGGAGCGATGACAATAATGTCATCGAGGTAGAGCAGGAGGGTCTTCCAGTGTAGACCTTGGAGTACCTTCTCCATCAACCGCTGGAAGGTGGCCGGAGCTGAAGTGAGGCCGAAGGGGAGGACCTTCCACTTCCACAGACCTGTACGGGTTGCAAACGCAGAGCGTTCACTGGCCTCTTCATCAAGGGGGACCTGCCAATACCCGCTAACCAAGTCCAGGGTACTGAAGAACTTGCTCCCCGACAAGGCATCTAGACTCTCATCGATGCGGGGGAGGGGGTAGGCGTCCTGGTGCGTGACAGCGTTCAGCCTTCTGTAATCAATACAGAACCTCCATGTCCCGTCCTTTTTTCTCACTAGAACCACGGGGGAACTCCAGGCCCCTGAGGCTGGTTCTATGAGCCCACGCTTTAGCAGTTGTTCCACCTGCCTCTCTGCCTCCGCCTCCTTCTCAGGGCCTAGCCTGTGAGGGGGTTGGCGGATGGGCCGAGTACCAGGGAGGAGAGGGATGTTGTGCGTGACCAGGGTGGTTTGGCCAACATCATGGTCTCCCGAACTGAACACGGCAGCATACTGTCGTAGCAACCCAGCTACTTGCTGCGCCTCGCGTCTGTTCTGGCACTGGGGGAGAGCGGCTGAATACAACTCAGCGACGTGAGGAGGAACCGGGGAGCGAGAAGAATGAACCGGAGGGGTGGAAGCGGACATGGCAATCACCTCAGTTTGCTCGACCTCTTCAGGGCTCACTCCTCTGTAGTGGCCTACGGTGCTTCCCGCCTTCAGTTCTACTGGCTGAGCAGTCGGGTTCATGCACCTCACTAACAGATGTCCCTTGCTATCTGGCTTGTTCAGACTAGCAGCAATTGGAGGACCTCCGGGTCGGGACTCTACTAACCCAAGGGGTAGGTAACTCTGTGTGGTGACCTTACACAGGATGGTAGATTCCATGCCCGGGGGTAGCTGGGTGGTACGAAGGACCTGAACATTGTTCATTAGCAGTGTACCGTCCTTGTTAGTACAGCGCATCTCCTTTCCTGCTACGACAATGGCACACTCACTGAACCTCATTCTGCAATCATGGTCGGTGAGGAAGGGCATCCCCAAGATAGCGTCCTCGTTTATGTGACTGATAACAAATGTGGCTTCAGTTTTCACATCACGGAGACGGAGGGTAGCTCTCACCGTGCCATAGAAAGGGATCTGGGTGCCGTCGGCTAGGATACCATGGGACTCACTCTCCTGTACTGACTGTCTTACTGACTCAGGTAACTGGTTAAAGACGTGCTTGGATAGGAGATTTGTGGTGCAACCGGTATCGACTAGAAGGGTGACTGACTTGCCTTCAAGTTTCCCTGGTAGGAAGTAGCTTGCCCCGTATGGCCGTTCTATCTCAGTGTTAGACAGCCGGGTAGGTTGAACCTTTGCAGCTCGGGAGGGGGGAGGCGACGCTCTATTTCTAGGGCGTGAAGGGCGCTCCACTGGCGGGCTGGCTGGTGCAACTACTGGCTTAGGTCTCTGAACTGGGGCAGGCCGGTTCTTCAGGGGACCTACAGGCTCCAAAGGAGATAGGTCGAGTAAGGAGTGTACGGCGGCAGAGGTTTCATAAGGCTCTGTGCCGTCTGCGTCATGTGGTAGCACTGCATACCGGTTAGAGGTTGGCAGCTGCCACTTAGGTGGGGAAGGCGGCGCCTTCCTTCTGATAGGTCGTCCAGAGGACCCGGGTGAAGGAGTTGGAAACACAGGGTTATGCCTCTCTACCCTTTCCAGTTCTTTCTTCCACCTTTGTGCCCTGTTACAGCTAGTCAAGGGGGTGACTACTGCGGGCACTGGTCGTTTCCCGACACGGGTTTTGCTCTGGGTACGGTGGTTGTCTTAGGCTTAGATGGACAACCTCTACTATAGTGACCTGTCCGTCCACAGCCCCAACACTGAGGGGGAACCAACCGCGCCGTAGCAGGCTGTGACACCGTGTGTTGAGAGTTCTGTCCCATGACAGGGGTGCCAGATGTAGCTGGTGAAGGGTTGTGCACCACATTAGGCGTGTGGTGGGGTACCCGGGCAGGAGGTTTCGTCACTTCAGGAGCAGGGTACACACCAACAGGGGGTGCATACACCACAGAAGGGGTGTGTCCCACAGGAAAGAAACCCGGGGGCACCGAAGGGGGTGTATGCACCTGTTGTTGCCACTGCTTCATTTGCTGCAACTCCATAGCCATGTTCTGTAATGTCTGGAGTAGATGAGTCATCATGTCTACCGACACGGGCGCTGGCTGCTGGGGTGGAGGGGGGTAGCTCACTGTGGGGTTGTTGTTAGTAACTGGACACGGGTGAGCCATCCTTCCTGGAGCCTGCGACATCATGGCAGCAGTCTGAGAATGATGGAATGGTTTCATGGAAGGCTTACAGGGTTCTTCTTCCTCTTCATCACTTTCTACAGCTCGTACCTTGGATGGTTTCGAGTCAGGAACTGCCTTGATGTGGAGGAACTCGCCTCCAGCACGAACTGCGTCTTCCAGACCCTGCGGATCCACTGCTAACAAATGGCGTTGCAGATCTGGGTTACCCAGGGTGGAGGAGAACGTCTCTAGTATCATGCGTTCCACGTGTCTGTCTGGCAAATCTTCATAGGCTATTCGAACTAGTCTTTCCACCTCGCTTGCATGTTCTTGGAGGGAAGTCTTCGATGCCTTCTTCAAGTGTGCTACACTCTGTAGCGCCTCACGGCGTGTAAGGCCAAAGCGAGCACGGAGTGCTGCGAACACTGCTTGCAGGGTGTTGGGTCTACCACAATCCAGTGCTTCATCACGAAGTGCCTCTCTCACATGGAGCAGGGTTTGGCGAGCATTCCACTCATTGGCTTCAGCGACTTCTAGAAACCGTGTGATGAAGTACTCTACATCACCCTGTCCATTGAACTTAGGAGGTTTGAAGTCCCGTGTAGGAGCAACGGGTGGTGCAGGGTGCTGCAACACTCCTCGCAGGGTCTGTGTGAGTCTGTCTAACGCCTCAGCTTCTGCCGTGCCCACTGGCAACCGCCCAGTGCTTCTGGCTCTCTGTGTGGTCATCAACGTGGAGTATAGTCTTCACAATCAGCAGGGTTTGTCAGCACGGGAGGAGACAACTCCGTGTACCAGATGAACAGTGGAAGACTGACAGCACACTGCGTCAATGCCGTGTCAACACTAGGTTAGAAACTCTGGCCGTATATAGGCAGGACAGTTTCTAAATCACTCGGTACAGCGTATGCAGGGTACACTGCAAAGCTGAGAGGGGTACCCTGCAGAACTGAGAGGGGTACCCAGGGTTTGAAAGAGATGCCTGTACGATCTCGCGTGAGCAGTACAGCGACTACCGAGTTCACCGAGCAGGGTGACTGTAGTTCTCTTATCAAACACAGCAAGGGGAGGGGGGTGTTCTGCCGGGTGGGGGGTACCACCGGGTCAGAACAAGGGGTGTAACAGTGTCCTTGGGTGGTAGTTTGGCTGCTACCAGGCAACTATTACAGTATAGCAAACACCAATACTCGGGGAATGAGTAGGGGTGGTGTTTGGCTGTGTACAGCTTCTCTAGTAGTGTCTAACGTTCACTAATATCCCACTGCTGCCACCAATGTAAAGGATTTTGCCGCACCTTTACCAAACAGCTACTAGAGAAGTGTACTTGTTTAGCAATGTAACAGCAATTGCTAATGAGAGCTACTTGTTTACTAGTAGTGGCTCTATTTGTAGATGAGCTATGAGTCAATAAGCTCCGTGTTGTGCCGTGTGCAAGTATACTAATACTATTTGGCTATCTGCCAACTGAACACACCGTGTTGCTGTGCCGTGTGCTAGTATCCTAATACTATTTGGCCAACTGCCAACTGAACACACCGGGTTACAATAGCTAACACTTTATTGCTTCAAGAGACAAAAGCTTACTCAGAGTACCTCTCTTTGTAAGCGCACAATCCAATCTGCCCACTGGGCCACATGTTGACCAAGTTATGCAGTTCAATATTCTAATGAACAGTTGAAATATAACAGAACAGGATTGGTCAATAACATTAATATAGGTCAAACAAAATAGCATAAACAAGCAGGCGCAATGAAAACATATATACAGTCAATAAACATAACAATAATGCGCCAGCCAACTTCTTTAGTAAGGCGGGAAATCCCTTGCTTGAATCTTGACTCATCAGTCTCTGCGGCAGGCACGCATCCACTTCTATACTAAGGCAATCAGGCGGAGCTGAGTCTAGTATGACTAATGAGTGTTTATACACTGCATACTGGCTAGCATAGCATCAATGATAGAGGCCACCTATGCTAAATTCCATTACATTATAACGATTCCATTATTTTTGTCATGTAAATTACCTCTGTGTCATGGCAACATCGCTGCCTTTATGCTACTCGTTAATCTTCCTGGGCAATCTAACATTTATTATTACAACTATCGTTATTATTATCGAGCAAATTACTGTCTGATTTCTTCATTTTACTCAGTGGAATAATCATTCGGCAACGGAAATCTCTGTGTATAATTATTATTAAATATTATAGGTTGATTAATTGTGAGATCACGGTGTATCACACCTATTTAGTGATGAATTGACTTTGGTGCATTTCACAGCGTGATATAATTTTTTATCCTTATTGTCATACCAGTTCCTTCTCTTTATATTTTCACGCATAAGATTAATAAAAATCTGTGAATTTGCATTATATCTATAAGTATGAATACATTCCTTGCATTATGTTGGGATAAACAATTGACACTAATACATCCTACGTGCAAACAATGACAACAAAACAGAGTGATATCAGTATTCTCTAACCATTAGTGTCAGTACAATGTAGTGATCGTTATATAAATATATTTTGTATTACTGATATAACATTGCTGGGAACTTCACAAACGAATCTAACATTACGCAATACAAGTCTCAAAAAGGTAACTGCTTGACGTAAACAAACTCTCTGACATAAACATGAATAAATCATGGAAAGACTAGCTGATGACACACACAGCGAAGTTAACAAACACCAGTAGTAACACTACTAGCTGCTAAAGAAAAATTTTTTTCTTGATTACAAATAACGAAGGAAAGATTAGAAAAGAGTGACAGATCACCATTGACCACACACGCAGTTATCATTGGTTACAGATTGGGTGGATGCATTACAAACAATGA
This sequence comes from Cryptosula pallasiana, assembly GCA_945261195.1. Taxonomy (NCBI): domain Eukaryota; kingdom Metazoa; phylum Bryozoa; class Gymnolaemata; order Cheilostomatida; family Cryptosulidae; genus Cryptosula; species Cryptosula pallasiana. The sequence goes on along the minus strand of OX183141.1, from coordinate 6,640,462 downwards.
CAAAACAAGGGCTGATCACCAGCTGGTGACACTGACAGTTTTATTAAAAGGGCCCTGATTATTCAAATATGAATGAAATCTAGCACTGATAAACGACAAACAACCAGCGACGGAAAGTATGAATGAAGGTCTAAGAATAGTACAATCTCCCTCCATCATCGCTGACAGACCTTCAGAATTTAAGGAGTTTTTTAATTGACCCATCTAAAAAATAAATAAATCACAAATGTTAATTTTGTAGATGATCTAAATTAATTGGGTTTAGAATCGACGGACTCGAGCTGACTCATAGCAAAACCTAACAACTAGCGGTAAAGGGTAGAACGGGAAGCCTCAGAAACGCTGACAGAATATTCAAGGGTCGTACAAAGAAATAAAAGAGTGGATGCTAATGGCACCATCAAGTTGTCTGTAGTATTGATGGTGTTAATTAGAGTAAATTCATTGACCGCAAGACTTTTGTCTCAATTCATAAGAGATGTAAACAGGTAAAAATGACAGTGTTTTGTGAGGTTAACTGCCAAGAGAAGTATATAAATCCAAGTGCATTCAAGTGTTTGTAGATTGCATTGCTGGCTTGTCTTGTATTCTATACATGGCTAATCCACTCCTCTAAACACACACATAACTACCTCCATTTTACTTATTTTGATGAGAAAGTTTCAAGCACTGTATTTCTGTATTTTGCTTTGACCACAAATATATAATAGCCTGCTCAACACGAATCACTCTAATTAGCCCAACTTTGTCATTCATTACAATGTTGATTTATTTGTTACATCCGGCCATTACATTCCAAACGATTCCATCAATGAGCGGATTTTAACCTACAGTAACTACCTGTGCCACAACCTTGTAGAAACGAATAGAATCAATCAAAAAGACTGCGAACGGTTTGCAAGCAAATGCACACCCTAATTATGGTAGTTTGCACTCTAAGTAATCGATTGGATAAACGAATGCTAAATAATTAAAACCGTGTCTGATATTGACTCATTTCCACAATTAGAGATCTGCTGATGGGAGGATGTGAGAAGAGCTTTTGACTGACAACAGTTCACAGTACTATAGAGTAAAAAAAATGTGGTACAGACTAATCAATCTACCACAGTATTCCGTTAGAGTTGCAGCTCGCATGAGATCTGATGGCATTAGCAATGCAGTAGCACTGCGCGTTGTTAGACTCGTATTACCCCAACCACTTGGTGGCAACGAGCAGGAATGCACAAACAAGGTTCACACAGTTGCTGTACCAATACCTACGCTCCATTACCATGATTAGTACAGCAAACTCGGTTCAGACACGTTATTAAGTGATTTTTCAACACTGTGGTTGATAATTCAATTTTTTTTCGAGTGCACATATAACAGGCTACCTCTTGCAGTCGGAAGGCTACGTCACAAAGATAATTGCGGGATTTATTGAAATAGCCCCGTTTTAAATAAGCGTGTGAGAAATGTTGAATCACCACGGATGTGTCTAGGAGAATAATAGCACCGCTCGCTTGTCTTCGAGAGATCAATGCTCAGTGTAATTATTCTGTTAATGTAACATCCCCGTACGCCAGGTGAATATCTTCTATCGAAAAGGCGTATTATTTTCCAATTTGTCTCTCTAGAGCTGAAGGGTATAAGGTTGAATCTCACCAATTATTTTATACGGTAAAAACCACAAGGAACAGATGAATCGCCTAGTTTCCGTGAAGTACGCAGCAATTGTTTAACGCGCCATGCTGTCCGGGGCAAAACTAAAAATACCTAATAAATCATCGCCGAACACGGATAATAAAATTCACGCGCTGCTAATTTATGTCGGAAACAATACGACCGATAAACCAAATTAAGGTGAGAGGTAAATCGTGCGCGGTAGCTAATTGAAATTAATCTCAGAATCCCTTATAATACGAAAGCTGAACGTAACGTTATTTATAGGAGCTTTTACCATTTTTGTTGTCGGATTGAGAAAAGCTTGAATGGCATATAAAATAAGTTGATGCAGTCAGCGACTGACATCCTACCACATTTCTCTGCGCCTATAAGCTTAACAAGATAGATGTGGTGCTAGGGAGCCGACGGAACTGTTACTACAGCTCAAAGAACCGTAGATTGCTAGTTACAGGTTTTTATCAATGAAAGCAGAAATTCCGTACACCCGTACCAGAGTGGGACCTTATTTTAAATGTTGCCTAAGCCAACAGTTAAAAATTCATTTTCTTTTCCGATTTATACCTTTAAATAGCTTGCTTCGGCATTACATCATAACCGGCAGGTTTGATAACTCCTGAATAAACTTTTGTCAAAGTTGTCAAAACTTTTGCCTTTGTCAACGATTGACAAAAGCACTTAGACAAGCTGGTATATATTATCATAGACTAAAGCAATACAAGATTGTTTTGGAAATGGTAGACAAAACATCAAATCAAAACAAGCGATAAGCATAGCGGCAGATAGATACGAATTTGTGGAAAATAAAAGTAGAAATGTCTCTAGTAAAACATTTAGTGAAATGTCAAAAAAATCTGAGAGGAGTGAGCTAGGATATTGAAACGCCCAACAATAGAAACGAAGGTAATCCTATGCAGGTGGAGATAATCAAGAGATCATCCATTAATTTGTAATGTTTTAGTTACAAAAGTGGACGAATGAGGTAGAGAGAGGACTTTACAGTATCCTGTTAGCCGCTGCGGACCAGAGATATCACCGTTTAATCAATAATCGGAGAACATCCGGTTAAACCAATGAGAACAGCGTCCTATCGACAATGCAATCAAGCAATGAATGGACCAATCAACATACAGAGAGTTATTCATAGAGCGGTGAGCGGTAGTGAGAGATTAAGCCATTGCGTATTTACTCTGCTCATTATTTTCTCATTATTGAAAATTTTGGCGAATGATAGAACCACAATAGCTCGCAGATAAGTGACAGCCATGCAAAGGTTCACCCTACTCGGACAACTAATTCAGCCAATTGAAACAATCATTGCAAAAGATTGTCATTGAGAAATGACAGAGATATTCTCAGATGGGTGGAGAACTGACGAACCCTTCGAGGACATTCCAGCGTCGATTAACCAGACATTCAGACAAAACAAACAACTAATAAATAAAAAATATGCAATTTTAAATTTTAATAGAGAGCTGTCAGAAAGGTATTTACATAGAATATAGATTAACTTGAGGTATTCTCCATCAGCCAATTATCTCAGAGAAAATCCTAGAATTGCTGAGAACTAAAGACATCAAGTAATCAAGTAATTGCACTTGTAAAACACTTCACCTCCCCTCCCCCTCTGTACACTTCAATGGACAGACAACTCCATACAACAGAGGTACCGTTTTTGCGTTGTCCAACAGCTGCATCGAAAACTGACTGATGTATATTTACAGTCGGCGACCTTCGGCGAGCAAAATAATTTCTTTACAATTGATCTTCTTGGAATGAATAAAAATCGGTGAGTCACATGTTGATAAATTAAAAAATAGATTTATCAACTAAATTACAAACGAAGCCAGTTTTACCAGGATTGTTGACCAAAAACAACAATGCTGCCAGAGGCAGTAGACCAAGACTGCACAATGCTAACCGTTATCCCCCACATCATTCCGTTTCCGTCTTCTAGCTTTATGTTCCTGTTTGATTTCTTTGTTCACTTCCTGTGAGGTACGAGGTAAAGGTAGATCAGATCCAACGCTAGGTCCAGGTTTGTTACTAAAGTACGCCATTTTGAGTGCCTAAAATGGAAAAATTTGAGCTATCTAAAAACCAACAATTACATAACGTAATATATTCTAATGTCATGGTTACAGCAGGTACAGTTGGCCTGACCTGGCGTTGTTTACGGAAACTGGACAGGTGATGGGTTATCAGTAGCGTCAGAGCATGCATGTTAGTTTAAAGATAAGAGATGGTAGAAGAGTAAAAGATGAAACAAGAAATGTACAATATAGTAATGTCCACCCCCTAACATGGCTAGAACTTATCACCAAACCACAATCTACGCCATTGATTAATATCCACCTCATTTTTCTACGCCAACGCTGCTCGCCTATTCATGCACCACATATTTCATTTCAACTCTAGAACATTCCAGCAGTTGTTTAGCAGTTGTTAACGCGTTCCAGAGAGAAATGTTCCCTGATACATCAGAAGATTGTGAAATACTGCCTCAGCAACACCCACAACTCAACTACATACAATTTGTGAATTCCGTAGGAGAGTGCAAGCTATAGGAGGAGAAATAAAATATAAAAAAAAATGACTCACTGAGCTGATAGGTGCACTTGTGTTTGTTATGTGTGGTTAGTGACTGCGGGGTGTCATATATCTCGGCAATTTAGCATGAATAGTAAATCTTTCCATAAAATTTATGGATAGAAAAATACAAGAGTATTTTTTTGATCTTTTTTTATTTCTCAATCATAACTTGACAGCAAAAAAAGCCAAATAAAAAAATGTAAAAATTTATTTAAATTTTTGATTTCCCAAGCGATGAACAACATAGCTTGTTAACTTATTTGAATGATCAATCTTGTTTAGGAGAACAAATAATAAGAATTGAAAAATTTATGAATTGACAAAAAACTATTGAACCAAAATGCGATAATGTTTTCGCATAAACGATTTTTTGCTCGTGAATCAACTGACGTTTTAAGGCTCTAAGATCTAAGGTTTCAAACAGGCAATGGGAGATAAATTTGCATTTTTGATTCAAACTCGAAAAAAAATGTTCATTCACGAAGAGAGTTTATTCCCATCAGACAGATATTGATGTTAATATGAAGATTAAATCAATCATATTAGTAGGCTGATTAGTATGATAATTCTGTGCAGTGGAAGGAAATAGGCAAGGGGTGGTGATTACTGGAGGTAAAAAAAAATCCAATGAGAAGCGTAATTAATAATCGTAGAGATTTCGTGATACGGCCACCTGGTAAACTTTGCTCGTATGATACGTTTTATTTAAAACCCAAATCAAGTTGGGAGCCCACAGCTATGCATATACACTTCATTCCATCAGATAATTAAATTGGTGGAAACTGTTTGTATTATGTAAAAAAACGGTGAAACAATATGTGCACCTTCAGGGCATACCTATCAAAAGAGTTTAAAGGTTGATTAACATGAACGCAATAAATTGGGTCGATGTGCACCGCAATCCTTGGAGTTTATACTGGGAGAAACGTCTGCTTAGATAAAGATATTGCACCATGGGGATGTTATGTACAACAACATCAAACAATGTAAATAACATTTAAATGAATAATTATAATAAATATTATTGAAAGCCTGATGTTGCCCATCGTGTGGCGAAGGATACAAAATGAAATACTAGTAATAATATTATTAAGGGCAATAATATAGTAGTAACAATATTACGGTAGTAATAGTATTAATAGAACAATGATAACAGGATTTAATAATAATTAAAATTTGACAAAAATAAAAATAATAATAAAAGAACAATAAAAAATTTTGTGGTTAGAGGATATCTCCGCACCAGACTTTTGTTGAACGAATAAAATCTCACTACTTTCACCGACTCGTCGAATGGTTTTGCTAATACCGAGTTACAACAGTGAGTGAAACAACACTTATTCAATAGAAAATAATATTTTCAGCAAACCTGAGTTGCTGTACATCGTCGTAGAGGGTCCAACTTGAGCATGGATTGGAGGAGCTCAATGAGGTCATATCCTGCTGCAGTGAAGATCTGGTCAAGCGGTGTGGCTACTACCGGCTTGAACTCCAGATAGTCTGGTAAATCAGAGACGTTCTGCAAGGAATAAAAAAGACGTTTGTGTAAACTAGAGCATGTGTAGAAGTATTAGTGGGAATAAACCAGCAATATCAGATCAGCACAACTGGAAAAAGTAAACATAATCAAAAAATAAGAGGAATGTTTGTATGTGGTCGTGTCTAGATCAACCTGTTTAGAGCATCTCACCAGCACTGTATTACTTGGTAACTAAAACAGGGCTTTACGCTTTGTATACACAAAAGCTGTACAACAATGATTTGGCATTTCTCACATTTTCAGACCAAGCTTGGTTCTAGATGTCGTATGACACGTTCCCAAGGGCATCAACTAAACGACAGCTCAAGAAAGATTTTAAAAACCTGGAAATTCATCCGAATAATCTCTTAATCCTTTATTTCTTTGGATTTTGTCAACTTGGCATCCCTACCTTGCACTGAGAATGCCGGCAAGAATAGAAAAAGTGGTCAACAACATTGCAGACAAGGTCGTTACTAGCTGAACAGTAAAGATCGCTGAAATGAGTGAGCACCATTGACAGGCATTACAACAGAGATTTAAAAATATCAGACAATTCTGAGTGATTCATACTGTTTGACAGGTCGGTCATGATTAAAAATTGTTAGAAATATTAAAATATTAGGTTTTAAAAGTAATATATTGTAATTTATCACATAAAAAATGAACAAAAGTTATCAGGTTACTGAAAATCCAAAACGTAAAGAATTCTGGCAACCAAAAAGCTCCACGATTAATTTTCATTTTTGTTTAGCCAAAAAGTTAAACAAAAAGGTCACCAAGAAATATGCTGACACAAAGCAATAAACGTAAAAAAGATTTTTTTGTTAATAATCAATATTTTAATCACAGAGAAATTGTGAAAAAAAACAACTTAAAAACCTATATAGGTGGAAATAGAAAGACAACTCCGCGAAGCATTGAAGAGGAAGCCACCCATATTATGCGTAACAATCTTTTCTACGATGGATAATCCGTGATTTTATAAAAGAGGAACGGTTGATGCATCAGAACATAAGTGTCTGACATAACAATGTTCTGACAAGTGTAAGAGAAAGGAATTTTCTAGCAATAAACAAATCATTAAACAATGATAGCAGAAATCATTATATTTAACTTAGCAATCCGGTGCAATGTCGACTATCCGCTGGGGTATGACTCAGTTGGTAGTCAGTAGTTTACTCATTGCTGGAGGCTCAACCTTCTGCCTCAGGTTTTTGCTCTGACAAATAACTATTATTTTTTCATTTTTTAATATTGTTTTAATACAGGATATACTTCAGAGAATCACTAATCGTGGAAACTCCATGACGCAAATGCGAGACTCCCAATCTACGGCAGGAAATCTCCAATCACCGGTTGATTCAATAGTTTGAGACAATTTCGCTCTCTGCCTAGAATGTGAAGGGAGGGGCAGTAAACACTAGCTAGATCAACCGAGACAAAAGTTTCACCATACTCGCTCTGTAATCAGACGTTCTTAGAGTTATATTTGCTATAAAAAGTCTATATATAGACAATTATAATCGGTACACAAATCCACGCTGGAAGTTTCAACAGAGTTGACTCAAATGTCACACAACCAGGTGCAAATACACAGACATGGAATACAAAGCGCACCCATAGTGTAAATGGTTTCTTTTCCGAGATGAGTGTACGTGCAACCTACAGTATGGAGAGTGATATGTTTACATGGAATAGGAATTTCGTTATGCGTTGTGGTTTCTTCAGTTATTTATTGCACAATGCATCAATGCATGACTGATTAATATGGCACCTGATCGCTCCCTCCCAATCCTCAATCTATTATATTACCTGCATTAGAACACCCATCGGAACTGGCTAATTTATATCACATTCCTCCCTCTCGCCACCAAGAGCTGTGAGCGAAAGACATTCACCAAAGTTGACAATCGAATTAGATATTATATTAAATATAACGGGCAATGCTGATACTCCAGTACAATTTTGAATTAAAAAATCTTTTCGAGCAAAACACTATTTATATTTTGTGTTCGATAACACCATAAAGAGGAAATGCTATAGTGCTATCCTTTAAGGCACTTGAATTGTGGGCACTAATGTACAATTAATATGGCCTTTCCTGTCAGAACAGAAATATCACTATATCAAGTCAGAAGCCATCGCAACAGTCATCACCAGATACTAGCTGACACACAGTGGAAATTTCGCATTAATTAGCATGCAGTAATGCTGTACACACTGTGCAGCGAGGGAACAACTCCAGTAAAAAGAAAATACAGTCAATGGGGTCCGAAAAAAATACAGAAGACCCGATTATTCAGGGTATTATTTTGTAATATTTAATATTTATAAGTCTGTTATTGCCTCACCACTTGGTGGTAAAAATGGACCACTTGCAGTTATTAATAAGAAATAAATAATGCCTGCCCGGGCCAACAACAAATCTCTAGCATTATCACAGATAATTAGACTTTGTACCAAGACAACTCATGCCGTTCACAGCATTAATTATACACGATGATAGTAGTTCGACGCCTTTAGCAACCAGGATTTCCTCAATTGGATTTTTTGACGTAAACTTTTAATTAAAGATCTAGTGACTCAGAGAGCTCGCGCATTCGATGAAATGAAGTTTTTCCATTAGCGGGGCAGCCAACGAGCTTTTTGTTTTACGTGCAGGTTTTTGTTGCATAATGAAACTTTTTTGCATTCTCACAGAAACAAAGAATATCTCAACCAAAAATCAAAACTTTAATTTTTAGATTAATTTCTAATAATAAAAAAAAAATTAAAAACGTCACGAATTGTTGGTAAATTAAAATTGTCACTAAGCAACATACAAATATGAAGGGACTCTCTCTCGCAGAGCTACGCAACACAACGGGGGCAATAATAGTGCAAAAAATTCACCGCTAAACTCTAAAAAAAAGTAATTTACTCAAATTAAGATTAAAAATTAGAAAATAATGGTTTACAAGAGCCAATTTCGAAACAACTGACGGCAAAAAATGTACAAATTTGTACCCAGTAAACATAAACATGGCCGCCACAAAGGTTCAGTAGTGAATATTTTAAACCCGCTAGGATTGGATCATATTTCTTCTAGTTACGAAACAAACGTATTTAATTGGGTGGCACTAAGATGTGTAGAAAGAAGCGGGAGAGAAGCCAAGATGGTCGCTTTGACACTGACACTCACCGGCCATGTTTCAGGGGTAGGAGTGCCAAGTGCTTTGAATATTGTGCTCAGCTGTTCTATGTCTGTATCACCGGGTAGGAATGGATTTCTAAGTAGAAGCTCGGCTAGAATGCAACCGCAAGCCCAAATATCTACCCCAGTACTGTACATACGGGCTCCGTAGAGTAACTCAGGGGCCCTATAACACAATGCCAACAAAGTGTAGACATACAAGGTTATAATATCCACAATAGCAGAAAACAAATTGATAAAAATAATATTTCAATTTGATGTTAATTATAATGCAGTAAATAATTGGATAATGTATTTAGTATATGTATTATAAATCCATTTTTACTTCATGAAAAATCAAAATGAGGGCACTGTAAACATATCTATGTTTACACCTTCAATGTTTGACAGTTTAAAACAATAGCAATCATCTGAAAATAATAAATAAAATATTCTGAAGTATATTGCGAGAGCGAGTGACACGTTTGGTTATTAAAAATATGTCATCCCTGGTTAACCCTAACCCAACTGAGGATACAAAAATATGCATAAAAATCTTTCAAATAATTCACAATCAAGCAAACTTTACCACTTGCATTCCATCTCTCTTAACATTTGACCTGCCTTTTTTCTTAAAATACACGACAGGATGGTGATGATGTCATGGGAAAGATAAAATAATTTTTGTTACAGGCATCCCATGGTACCTGATGCTTTCCATTTAGCTAGATATCTTCACAAACAATAAATCAGGAAAATGAACAATAGTTGATATCGGCCGATAACGACATCATTCTAGGATAAGAGGCAGAGATGGCTGTAAATTGTTATACAAATGAGATAAAATGCACCCGATGATTGATGTCAATGCAATTGCGCAAATTCTAACTACCGAAATGAGTAATAATGCTCAACAGAGAATGTAAATAAAAATTAATAATCACGTTGATAGAATTTCTACAGACTTTTGTTTCAGTAATAAAGTATCGCTGTGTGTTAAGTAAAGGTAATTAATTTTGCGCAGTAGTTGGCTTCAACAATTTTTAATCAAACAGTCAGTTGTGCTGGCCATAGTCCATGCGTTGCAACTGTCACTTATAGTAGAACGATGTCAATTAATTAACCATCAATCAGAGCGAATAACTCGATGGCCGAGAGTCTTTTGTGGAGATGCTGTGCGGAACAACAATGGCTGCTACCTACACGGAGAACAGCTGCTCAAGTAAAATAACTTTGGTCTGATGTATTCCGTTGGAATCCACACATATACATATCGTCAGACAAAAATGCTAGCTGACTCATACGCTAAATAGGTACTATTAATTTTATGCATAAATTAAATTGGCATATTATACTCTATATTTTTCTTCCAGGAACCAAAATTAAGAAAAGTTTTTGGTTAGTTTAATTAAGGTCAGAGGTTTAGTCTGCTAAATGACAAAGAAGGCTGCAGCTACGCCCTGTGCATTGTCACTGCTAGTTCTACTAACCAATGTTAGTCTATATTCTATCACTCATTTCAATAATAAATATTGAAGAGAGTCAGCCTGGCCTTGCACACTTACCTGTACCACCTGGTGACAACTTGGTGAGTGTATTGCCGTCCCGGAGACCCATAGAACTTGGCCAAACCAAAATCTCCGAGCTTTAACACTCCATTTCTATTAATGAGTAAGTTGTTGGGCTTTAAATCCTGGCGAGAAAACAAAATATGAACAATAAATAATAATTAATGATAATATGAGTAGCGGCTCAACATTATCCATTGAATCAAGTATTTCCTTTTTCTACATTCACTTCCATCCTCTGTGAGCCACACACAACGGCGCCAGTGCACCGACGGTTTAATAGCATCTCATTACCATACGCTTCATCCCCTCGCTTCATCCCCTCGCAGTTGCGAGAATAACCAAATATGTTAGTATGCAAAGGTCAACCTATAACATTCCTATTATCGTATTATTTGGTAAAGGCACAGCAAATCAATGCCACATTGACCGCTGGCAATTGAAAAAGTGGTTTGGGGGGAATGACCATAAAAGTTATATAACAATAGGTGATGCCTTGTCAACATGTCATTTACATATTTCACCCATTTTGTTCACATCAATGAAAACAGCTAAAATAGATGACAGTAATGCCTTCATACCAAAACAATTAAACTTTCAAGTTGCCAACAAAAATGGTGTACACTTGAGATTACAATAATAAACATGGCATTGTGGGTTGGATTGAAGCCTACGTTACCACCAATACATCACAAATGTATACATCAATGAACTAGTTCAATCCTTGAACTTAAATCAGCATATCACACTTTAAAACAAGAGTTTACTATCAGCCATATATCACTATGTAAAACCACCACATTTGCATCAAACACTTTCTACACAACCATGATCTTGTTAGGAGTTGTGTTGCCTTGTTCCTAATGCTAATATTTATAGTAAGAATTGCACAAAACTCACGCGTGTTGCATTAGTAAAATGTTTTATAAGCATTTCCAATCCCTAATCAATGCACAATGTAAGATCGTGTTCAAACTGATCTGAATCAGTCACTTTTCGAAGCGGCAGAAAGAATCCTTCTTTGATGAGTAATCAAGCTGGGGATCACCTTATCTCGATATCCGTAACTGATCATATCTCTCAAGCTAAGAATCGAACCCCAGACCCTTGATCCTGGTACAATGCGTTTGAACAGTTTGCTAAAGTGATTGTTCTACTGCATGAACCGGATGCAAAAGAAAAAATTGAACAAAGGTCAAAACTCGGTTAGATTTCTAATTTTTTTGGTACATTAATAAGATAGATTCTCTTGAGCTGCCATTAGAAAGTACAGACCATTACAAGGCCCAATAGATGTAAGAAATATTGTCATTTATAAACATTAATAATAATTATTATACTTGTTATTATTAATTAACATTTTTTCATCACTTGCTGCATGAATGATGAAACGATGCGGTTAGAGGATGTGATGATAATGTGAAGGTAATGAAATGAATGGTAGGAAACTTACAATCCAGGTGCCTATAAGACTTTTTTTATTATTTAAATAATTTACTTTCTAACAGTAAAATAATAATTATTCCTATCGTATTATTATCAATAAACTGTCTTAATATTATTATTAATGCGTGGACAGGCCATAGGCATGCCAGGCTGGTTTTAATTATTCAAATGCACGAAGATTGTGCCGAAATTATTTCGGCAGTAGTGAGAATGAAGTACTAAATCTGCTTGATCTCTATTTATTATTAATGAAAAAAAGATGGTGGACAAGAAATACTCACCCGGTGTAAGATCCATGATTTATGTAGATATTCACAACCAAGTAACGTCTGCAGAATGTAAGACTTCACATTGGACGGCGTTAATATTAGCGTCTTGTCTTTGATTATTATCTAAAAAAGAAATTATCGGTATTTTAAAAGTGCCAAAAAAAATCTCTGGCAATTTAAAATGCCATCAATAAATATTCAAAAAACACCTGCAATCTTGGAATCTGGAATATTTTGAATTTTTCTCTATTTTTTGTGCTCAATTATAACAACAAAAGTTTTTTTCCACGCGATGAGGCGATTAATTCCAGTCATTTGTTAAGTCTATCTAAACCATAGATAGCAATTCACAGACCATTTAATGGCTTAGTTGAATCACAAAATATTACTATGTTTTCGCTGAGCTGACGATGCGCACACATCAAAACATGCCAAGGAGGCATCCGTTCTAGAAGTATTTTGGATGTATCTCAAAACGATTGACCCATAAAAATTTATGATAACTAATATAAAAAAAAATGTTTTCATTTAGCGAAATATTGGTCAAGTTATTCACGCCAATTAACACCTAATGCGTTTTATTACGCGAAAAATCTAGGATAGTTCAAAAAGAGATAGATCTGTGACAGCTGTGAAGAAGAGTCATTGACGAATTGACTTACGGAGAAATAACGAAAGGCAGCAAACCAAGCCAATCTAAAGCCCAATATCATACATTTAGCATACAAACTAGTTGCGACAGATTTGGCTCAAGTACCGTTGGCTGCATGAAATGAAGCTAATCATATGTTTGACAGCCACCGCGGCTACACTGAGCATAACCAGCCTTAAACGCTTGCGCAATTAGCTCTTCAAAGGTTTGAACTTTTTAATTTTCTCTAAAAATAGTCAAACCCACTAATAAAAAACTGGTGAGACGGCAAGAAAATGTGTATAATGTAGGTAAAGCGTGCTTATTGGAGCTACCTATAATCTCTTACATATCAAAGACAATCAAAACCCAATCAACTTCCTCAAAAATGGAACATTGATTAATGCACATTATTAACATACGAATTTATCATTCTCAGCGCAAAAAAGTTGCAGAGCTTGTTTTGGCAGTTTAAGTACTTTGAGGAAACGATTATTTAAAAAGTGGAAAGTAAAGAATTAAACCCGATGTCTACCTCTAAATCTGTATCCATGAAATCCATCACTAGGCTGACATTGGATTTCTGTCCAAACACATCACGTAGCTACAAAGCACGAGTAACCCAACGATACAGCGAATGAGTATAACAAAAATAATATGCATTGTTATATAACAAAAATAATTAGAGATGCATATGCATTTTCAGCCAAACTTTTTTACCTTGACTAATAGCAAACCATTTTTTTTTAAATATCAAGTCAAACAAACGATAATTAATCTTTTTGAATAGAATCTTTGTCAAACAGTCATGTGCACCCAATCTTGGTAAATAATTAGTACTCTTGTCTGACTGAAAAATAATTTTAATTAAAATATAACATCATTTATTTAATAATTCCCGGGTGTCAGATAACGATGACTATAAGGAAATGTCTTCCATTAAGGACGAGAAAGCGGTTGGTGAGAAAGCAGAGAATAAATAGGTGCGACTGAGTAGAAACAAAACAACAAAGTGCACTGACACTGATAATATTTGGATGATTGAGTTCTTGCAACAGTTTGATCTCACGTAGGGCTGTTCGATTAATTCCATCAGCAGCTTCTGCGCGTCTACCAAGTTTAATCTGCAAAAGAATGCAATAAAGTATCGAGACGGAAGACATCATTGAATGAACCATCTGGTGGCTCATAACGTTTTATAACTCACACATCTGGTTACAAGAGGAACTGACAAAATCCATGACCACATGGAGGGAGATTTCTTTTATAACAGGCACGGATTGTGACCTCATAGCTAACCTGTATGGTTTGCTTTTCTGAAGAATATCCATTGGCTCGTGTGTTACCTAACCAATGAATGTGTTGGCTTTTAATGAATTTTTATTTAATCTAGTGATGAAATACAAAGAAAGTTGGTATTGTCCAAGAGACCAATGAAAATGTCCTCAAATGCTTCCAAAGCGCACCAGTAACGGATCTAACTCCAATGATCGGATATCATTTTGACTTTTGGTTGACGCTGTGATGTTAGTGTTGAGCAGTTTATGTCCAAGTGTGAAATACAAACATGCCCCGAACAAATCCATAAACATAGCAAGAGAAAACAATCGATGCATAGATAGTGGTAACCACAGAAATGACACTGGCAATCAGTAAGCAGTTAGATAGCAACAAGGAAATCAGCTAAAACTATGCGTAAGCCTTGCCAAAACACATGCTGATAGAGAAGAACGTTTTGAATAGTTGATATCAATAAACATAGCTGTGAAAGAGCTGATGAGGTCGCGGGAGCAACCAGAGGCTTTTCACAAACACAACAGAGCTTATATACAATAACAGCTTGACAAGGAATTGTCTTCCCACCGGTAGTTAAATCCTAAATAGTTATCCAGAGATGACTAAATGGCAAGTTTTTATGATTACACAACAAATTCTATAACAGCCTGTAGAGATACGGATGGATTGTAAGAATTTTCACAATTTATATTGTTATGTGTATTTTTTTCACAAAACTTGTTTCTCTAACCGTACAATATGGTTGCTCACAAATGAGACCGTGTCTTACAACATTATTTTTGAAAATAAAAACAAAATGACAATGCATACAATGGAGCGCAAGAGCAATTTAAAGTCGGACGACACTCCTAACCCCAACAGTGACTCTTTTGAGACTAGAAACCGAGTGTTGCTAGTCACAGTTCATGCGCTCTAACCACCAAGTTTGTTGGAAGCTCTTTAAAAGAGCAAACATCTTCCTTGCTGAGTAAAGTTGCAGTGACAGGAGGGCGAGTGTTTGAAAGAGAGCTATTAATCAAACAGAGCTCAACAATCAACTTTAATTGGCAAAAAATCCTTGCAAGTAACAAATGTTTTAAATTATCAATATACTAAACCAACACCTGATTACGTGCTTCAACAAAAGCAAGTAAATCAGTCTATGCATATATGATATATACTTTTTATGAATTTACACACGATGTTTTCCTCAAATCAAAATCATCAGTTTTTCACAAAAGAGAAGACGATTTCTATTTCTGAGTATATTTCATGAAAACGTAGAAAGTATTTACCGTTTAATGGGTCGCGTACTCCTAAAAACTTAAAAATTAAAAAAATGAGTTTTGGCTAGATATATTGACAAAAAAATTATAAGAAATTTTACGATATTGAGCAAACCCCTTAGAATTTCAAAAAAAAATTCATTGCAAATGGGAAAGTAAAAAGCCAAATTGAATCTACAATAGCGTGAGCCTATACACTACGTAGGCATGTTATATCCAAAGTGATGACCAACAATGACAATATATGATCAATTGTTGGAGCTGTTCTCATCTTTTTTTCAAAAATACAATAGAGAGGACAACTACTGAGTTTTAGAAGTAGTACAAAAGCTGACATAACTTTTTCGTTTTTAAAGCTTCAATCTTGAGTATAACATAAATACCGAAAAAAACGCACTTTGAAAAAGTTCAATGAATATCATATTAATTCAAGAGTACATAAAAAACTGAAAAAAAGATAAAACCAAATATCAGCGAAACAATTAATTCATACCTTCTTCACAGCCACTATGGTATCATTGTCCTTTTTATCCTTGGCCTTGTACACAGTGGCAAACTACAAGCAGCAGAATGTTACAGACCCAACTAAATAACACGTGGTCATCTCTACGGATGAAGTTTTACAGTACGTTTGTTTCATACCTCAACAATACAGCACAGAGCTTGTCTATAAACGAATTCAAAAACAAATTTTTGAGCCGATTCCACAATAAGCAACATATACTAAGATTAAAAGCCCATGTGCTGTAGCATAATGAATATATTTAGTACAAGTGTGAATGGTATCTATTACCATTTGGATAAATTATCCTTTAAAGGAATTATCTTTTCAACGAGACAACAACTCCCACATTACAAACACAGTAAATAAAGGCACTAGCTGGCACTGCATAGTGTCCATTTGAGGCTACATCAATGACTAGTAGCTGGCACCAGTCCAAGTTTTATTTATTTGTATTGTCAGCGATGTCAGCTATAATAAGATACTCTACAAATTAAAATCTCTGATCTGGCAAATGAATAAAAAATTTTAACCTTACCAACCGCTATTGCTGCATTAAACTTTCTTTTGTACAAAAACGAAAGCCAAGCTAAAAATTTAAGGAAATGCCTAAAAAATAACTATTGTTATTTACCAACGAAAATTTCAAGATTGGCGATTGGCAGCTCACACTGCATAATCTCAAATAAACTTGGTAAACATCTTTTGAACTGTTATTGAGTCATATATGATAGGAGTAAGGAAATCTGCCAAAAATTAAAAAATTGACAATGACAATGCAACTAGACTAACCTGGAAGAAAATCAATTTTATTGCACAAAAAGTAAAGTCATCTAATCAACCAAAATTGATGACATTTTGGCGCTTAATAGGATAGATCTCAACTGGCAATCACTTTGATAAAAAAAAAACCTGACGCTGCTAATTTATGAAAAAAATGCACTTGATAGAAAATTCATAAAAATCTCTCACAGCTTTGTAAAAAATGAGCTTACCCATGGATGATCTTAATCATCAGTAATAACTATATTAGAAAATTTAACTACTGCATAAAAACAAAAGCAACAGCAAAATTAGGACAGATAACCAAACGAATGGTTACTCTGATCTCATGGTTATTCCACAGAAAATGAAATAAGGAGTTGTGATCCTTACTTAACAAGTAGAAGATAAATCCTAAAACTTTGTGAAAAGACATGGTTTACATTCACACATACATTTCTATTCTTTTGTACATCAGTATTTTCAATTATTTCTATGACAGTTTTAGCATTCACTTGATCAAGTGATGTATGCCTAACCAACTCACCTGTCCTTCACCTAAAAACTCAATCTTTTCATATCTTTTGCTAGATCTTGACTCCATCGCATCTGCAAAATATACAACAAACGTTACCCAGTACCAAAATCAAACATGTGTGTGAGCTGAAAAGTTTATATCGTTTCCTTTCACACGTTACATATTATATCAATTCAAACTAATAAACCAGTGCTAAGATATGGTGGCAACTGCTCCACATTCACTTAAATGCACTATCACTTTTAGCTAACTCTTTGAAATTTTGTTTTCAACTTGAACATTGCAATAATGATAATAAGAATAGTATTCGTGATAACAACGATAAAAAGTTATTTATAGATTGATGATTCATCTGACTTTATTATCTTAGCCTTATCGATTGATCAATTCATTATAAGCCATCGTCCAGCCAAACTATTCTGACCAGGGATACTGAGCTGTGTGCAGAATCTTTTCTCACCAAGTCAGTTTCAAGAACACTGGTTATGAGTAATTTTTTCCAGACCAAAACGTGATCACGAAACTACAAAAATGACATTTGGCAAAGTAGGAAAACTTATTCGCAGTTTACTACATGGAACCTGGGCCGGATGTACTGAGAAAACCAGACATGCCCAGGAACGAGGATCTTTGGTGTGAATCTACAATGATTCACTCAAGGCTGGCAAACTGCCACAGTCATGAACTCTGCAAATGTGAACTTTCAAACCCATATCACTCCCAAGTACTCTATACAAAGTAATGCAACATACAATGCTGTACTCTGAATTTGATGATGTACTTTAATTTTACTTTAATTTCAGATAATAATCAATCATCAAAAACCAATGTTTATTATGAGCCTACTCAGTCACAGCAGTGTTATGCTGGTGCTGTCACAGATTGATATGATTGATAATGTAAACCCAGGCCATAGTTTCAAGATTTTCTAAAAGAAAACAACTACAGCAGCGTAGAACAACGTCGTAATTAATAATAGCCAATAGTTTGTGACAGTAGTAATAATTATAATTAACAATAACATAATAATAATACTTAATAATAATAACTGTTGTTGTTTAATCGATTAAACTATTTTATTAAATCACAATAATAATTAATAATAATAGTAGTAATAATAATATATATTATATAATATGTATAATAACTATATTACTATTATTCTTCTACAGTAACTCTTGTTATTATTTATTATTACTTATTAATTTTTACTTATCAAACAATTAACAACAATATTATTATATTGGTATTATTTATTAATTATTATTATTATTATTAATTATAATATTATAATTCTTAATTGCTATAATAATAATAATTATTATCATTATTAATTAATAATAATAAATAATAATCTATCTATCTAACCTTTATTATTATTATTACAACAATAATAATTATCATTGCTATATGTTTTATATTTATTAATAATAATTATTATATAACCAAAAAAGATAAATATTAATAATAGTAGTGATAAATAATAATAATAACAATAATTATAATAATGATATGATTATTATTATCATTTATTACTCATTATTATTATTATTATAATTATTATTATAATTAATATATTATTAATAATTATTATTACTATCATTTATCATTATTATAATATTATTAATTATTTTTATAATACTATTAATTATTATTATTAATCATTTAATTATTAAATTATTATAATAATAATAATAATTTATCACCATCATTTATGAAATAATAATTACACACTACCAAAGCAAATAGAAACTAAAATAAAACTATAACAAATATTCTTAAATACGGGAACTTTCAACCCTAAGTGTATTGCAATATTATGCCCACAACAATTCTGCTTTGTTAGAATGAAGAGTTTTTCAACCGAAAGCATGACGATTATTACTTTATTTCTTAAAATAACTTTCTTTTCTAAAATTGAATAACTTACTTGATTTTTAAAGCCAAGAGCAAAATGTCAATGTCAAGCATATCTGAATTTATGATTGGTCAAAATGGCGATGTAATCAATATGATTGGCAGAAACCTTTTCACAATGCATTGACGACTGTATTTGCGCTCTTCAGTTTTTGCTTATCAGCGCATCATCAGTTGATCGTAATTCTATGGCCAGACATCATCAGCTGATATAATTATCTTTCACTTTGTTTACCACTACTTTGTTTTCGGTACTGGTCAGCAGTCATATTTTTATGCAAAACTGGTCATTGTGTTCCTTTGTTAAAGCTGTTAGTTGGTCCTATTTGATGCATACTTTATTCAATTGAAATTCTTATGATAATAATTTGAATAAACGACAACAACATTGATTGTAACAATCAACAATGCCCTACTAACTAACTACTAAGTCTACTACTATTATTATTTATTTATAGTTATTATTATTATAATAATAATTATTATTATTATTAATAATAATAATTATAATAATAAATATTTATTATTATAATTAATTTAAATGATAAAAATTATTATTATCATCATTTATTTATTATAGTAATAATAATATATATAATAAGAATATATATAATAATAAGTATTATTATAAATTATTAATTATTTTACATACGTAATTAATACACCGTGACGATCGATCGTATTATATTATTATATATAATAATAGTATAGAATAGTAGTAGTATAAATATTTATTATAATTACATGTGCTACTAATAATAATCAATGATAAGAAGATGATGGTGGTGTATTATTATTAGTTGGTAATAGTAGTAGTATAATGATGATAATAATAATAATAAACACTATCATCATTGATTGATTGATATGATTAATATTATTATCATCATCATCTGCTGCACATTATTATTATTTATTCAAGTCAAACGCTGCCAGCAACCAATGGTGGTCGACTATTATTTATCGATCTATCTACTGTAACTATCACCAACAACCAACCGCTCTAATAATAACATCATATTTTTTGCTCAAATTTAAATTAGTTTAATTATTATTAATTAAGTTGTTATAAGTAATACAAAGGTTTTTGCCAGAGACAGATATTTTAGAAGTAAGTAATAATGTGGAGGACCGACGGCGCCATCTTTAATTACGTTCTATTTACTTCATGTTTATCCCAGTTACATTGTCAACCAGTTCTATGCTTACGCCCTAGAGACATTTTATCTATGTACATTTATTTATCTTACCTTTAGCATTCAATCTTATATGTCTAACATGTGAGTGCAGTCATGCAGTTGCCTATGTACCTCCTACCCTGTTCTATTGGTACACGCTAGCCAATCACTTGTGCTAGGTGTGGTTTCTTTTGTGTTGTCAAAGTATATTATGTAACAGTCTGTATAAATGTAAATGTTTCAGTCAATAAAGTCAGAGTTAAGCCTAGCACACTCTCAGAAGTTCTTTGTTCTCTAACAATAATAACTTCACTGCGCACTGGTACATGCACGTACAATCAAAACACTACATCAGCGAGTAGTAATACATGAGCAGTACACCGAACCTCTGTTGGTCCGAATTAGCTTCGCTATTTCTACCCATCAATGTTCGACCGTAGCTGCTGTCAGCACAGTCAACACAACTAGTCAGCTCGATCCTGTCGACAGTTGCCATGCAGCACTGTTAAAGGGCAAGTCGACCTGCAGTCAGTAGTTGTTGTCAGTGTACACACAAATAGAGCCATCACCCACCTGGAGAGGTTGTGCAGGTTAGCCAAGCTACCACAGACACATACACATAGAGTGAAATCCTGCACAATAATATAACATAAATGATAAATAATTATTATTATTACATAAGAACAGATTAATAAAATGATGATAAACAATAATAATAAACAACTTGTTGTTGCTACCTATTATTTATGATTGTGAATGATGATAAGTATGTGGTTGTCATTTTATTATTTATTACTTGATTCTTTTTATTTATCATTATTATTAGGTTTTTATAGATTAGTTATATTGTCTGTGATCAATTTGCAACTGTCAATTAATAATAGTATAGTAGTAGTGATAATGAGATATTATTATTACTGCGATCAACAATCATAATGCTAAATTAATCTTTAGTACTCAAGTCATTGTTATTATCGTTATTAATGAATGAAATTATTTATGCATTTTTATCTGATATGTTCTGTATCTTCTTTTGCTGTCAAAAAACGGCATCATGAGCACTTCTCAACTTATACCATTTTTGCTCAGGCTTATGAATATATCATTTTGATGTTGTTTTGTAGTAACCAGGCTATTGGAGTTGTAATTTGAAGAAAATGAAATAGTTTCAATTGCATTGTTTGCCTATGGTGGCTGCGAAACATTTTGTATTTTAAAATGTCTGAACACATTCCAAACCGTCTGAACGCTTTTGAAAGAGTCCAGATTTTTGTAAACCTTCTGAACGTTTTGTGAAATCGTTTATACACTTTGAAAATCCAATCCAATTTGCTGGTTTGCGCTATTGATCATAGATCTCCAGTACATTTACAATAAATAATGTCTTTTACTAATCACGGAACAGTTCAATTTTATTTTGAATAAATAAAAAATTGATTTTTTTTTTATCAAATACCACTTTTTTATGTGATTTTAAATAATATGTACAACCTAATTATGTTCGTGAATAACTATTTTTGGAGATTACATTCACTCGTTTATACAGTTAATTAATTTGCTCTATGTCTATATATCTACGTCTATGTTGGAAAGGTTGCATAGAGGCCATAAAGAAAATGAGGGCGATCGCTTTTGGTTCGAAGGCCATGTGCTTTGGAAACCTTTCAAACTATTTCCAAATGGTTTAGATTATTTTAAAACAGTTCAGACTATTTCAAAATAGTTCTTACGTTTCGTAAATAGGTCATACTATTTATGAAGCATTCATATGGTTTGTGATTTCCTAAACTACCTGAATCATTTCTAAACCATCTGAATTATTTGCCAACCAACTATATACTTTGCAAAACTTTCGATTGTTAGACAGCAAATACGATTTTAATGTCTAATGTTATGAGCCACTTGCTAATCTACGAAAATACCTTTCCTGTGGCTTTGATAAAGTCAGTTCTCAAATTTTGTTTTCATTATTTTCAAATTTGGCTTTTTCACTCTGCATTCGCAGTTAGGCATTCCATTTTCACATTGCTAAATCCTAATAGAACTGTGATGGCTAAAGATGTTGAGAAAATTTGGTCTTGTCCGCAAGCTGAATTGGACAGAAGTTAATTTTGTTAAATAACTTTTGGGTATCATTTGTTATAACGCTTTTTTACACCTTTTGTAGATTTAGCCGATGCGAAACAAATATTCAAGGGTTTGCTAAAGATCGTTTCTGACTGGAATCAGGTTAGTAGCAATCATACAGTGCCCATTAATGGTAATGTCACTATTTCTATTCATCATGAAAAGGGAGTGGTCATAGAATGCATTAAAGCATTGCAGATGGAAGTGTACAGATACCAAATGTGCTATAGTTGGCATTACAGGTGTCCCTGGGAGAAAAAATATTGTTTGACAATTTTATTAATACCATAAATTACTATTAGGTCATAACGACTAGGAATTGGCATATGAGGAACCCTGGTTATCACGTAGTGGATGGCACCACTATATCCCAATCGCATCAGCTGATCAATGCATACTCACGTCTTGCGTTGGCCTCAGATCAGTCAAGTGTGGCCAACCGTTCTCTCTTGCTTTCGCTGCATCATTTAACTAGACAAAGATGTTACTCTAGTTAAATGTAAAGCATATTTGTTCAGCGGGGTTTTACTCAATTCAGCACCTAAATCCACTGCTGTATCTATTGTTTGAATAAAGATGTTAGTTGTTTCACTAAGAAATGGCGCCTTAGACCTTCTGTCCTGTTAGTTGCATTTTATCTGAGGACTTTCGCATTTGCTAACGCTCGATGCCGCTATATGATTGAAAAACAACATTTTCTAATGGTGTCCCGGCAGAGAAGTTTCCCTTTAGCGATGCAACCGGAATTAGCTTAGTCGATTGTTGAACTTATCATTAGAAATCACGACTTGCTTGGCTATTATACTATCATGTTCACGGGTAGAACCATAGTTTCGTATTTCGGGTTTAATTGAGTGTGCCAACGTTAACTAATGAAAGCACGTCCTTGAACGATTACTGTGGTTTGCTACCACAGTGCCGATGTACTGTTACGATTTATGTTGATGACGCATCGTCAGTATTATATACCCCAAACTTATCAGCTGCCGTGAATAAAAAATGTTTCTTTAGTAATTTTAAAATTAAGTGACTTTTGTTTTAATAGTATTGTTGGTGGAAAGCGCGCTTTCGGTTTCTGTAATACTCGTCCCGCACAAAAAACTGCCGTGACCCCATTGAACAGTGTAAAGTGTTATTTTCGTTGAATTTCCACTTATGATATTTGAATGGGTGTGTGCTGTCACCCGGCTCAAACTGTAAGATATTTTTCTCTCTATTTATTATAATTAATTTTGATTTGTTGCTCTTAAACAAAGCCTGCCATCGGTTTGTTTGGGTTATAATATAGGCTTGGACTGCAAGGTCACCTATCGTCTTATCACATCAGGTGCCACTCCCACGGAATCATCCAATCAATGCTCAGTATGATATTTACTATAAAATCAATAGAAACACAAACACTCATATATTGAATACGTAGCCTCCCAGTGGTAGTGTGTAGCGCGATTTCTTATGGAACGTTGACCTTGACTCTAGCTCATTTGTGGGTGCTAAACTATTGTGTGATAGTACAGATAGTTCATAACTGCTTTTACTTGCTTTCGGATTTATAAAATGCCCTAATGTTACTGGATAGCAGGTACAATTTCTCTTTACTTGAAAGTCAGTAACTTTTTTAAATAGCATAGTATTAATGATGAATTAGAATTATGCTTTATCTTCTTGAGAGAAGAGATCTCAACTTCTTTCTGGTGACGCATTAGTTTTTTCACAGCTAAAAATAATATGAATTCTTAAAGAAACATAGGGAATATGAAAATTACATTTTTGCAACATTATGTTGATATTATTACATATAGTCCGAGCTGTTTTATACGCTCAACCACAAAAGTTTCATTTTCGATTTCTTAGAAAATATTCATTATTATTTGCAGTAAGTATGCACCCGTTAGGATTGCCTGCTATATATTGTAGCGCGTGTTGTACGTTGTAGTGTGTACTGTACATTGTAGGGTGTACTGTACATTGTAGTGTGTACTGTTCATTGTAGTGTGTACTGTACATTGTAGTGTGTACTGTACATTGTAGTGTCTACTGTACATTGTAGTGTGTGCTGTACATTGTAGTGTATACTGTACATTGTAGTGTATACTGTACATTGTAGTGTATACTGTACATTGTAGTGTCTACTGTACATTGTAGTGTGTATGTCGAGATGTTGGCTGGCGTAGGTAAACTATTCTCTGGCGTCAAGTCACTATACAATGACCTCAACCCAGCCACTTTAACAGGAGCTATAGATGTGGTAGTTGTAGAACAACCAGACGGGTCCTATGTCTCCTCCCCCTTCCACGTGAGGTTCGGCAAGCTTGGAGTGATGCGATCAAAGCAAAATGTGGTAAGTACTAGTTATTTAGTCATAGTTGTAAGCTCCAAGCCTTGGCCACACACACACTGTGTCTTACTAGATTGTATAATGCCCTGTTCAAATTCGATTTAACTTTTAATTGTTTATGCGCTATGACCTGAAGGTCAACACGATTTGGAGCTCACCATATCTGCCATTCATTCAAGCATTTAGTGGCCTAGATAGTAGCAGCGGTTTTGGAACAATGCCAACAACGCAATCGTTATAAAATGGTCACGTTTTCACTCATGCATTGTCTCATCTACTGAGCACTGGTTGTCAGAGGCAACCAATGGTACTGGCAGGTATGTCATCAATCTTCTCAGCTGGTAGCTCTTTACGTCTATAAAGTCTGTGATGGTTTCATGTAGGTGTATGTAGACATCAATGGGGAACCTACGGACTTGCAGATGAAACTAGGTCCATCTGGTGAGGCATTCTTTGTACAAGGTATCCAGGAGCAATGGGAGGTACGCTTCCTTTTATTACATTAGATATACCATCTCAAGCAGATTCAATGTAATCTCATCTGAAGCAAAAACCCGCAGCTCTAATCACGCATTCCATGTTGCATATCTCATGCGTTGAGCCTTCACACCCATAACTTGTATTATATTTCAATCCCTGCCTTTTGAGAATTTTTTTTGTTATAAATTTATGCACGTACTTTGCAGGGTCCAGCTTACATGGCTACATCTCCTATAGAATCTTCACCCATAGCCGAAGCAGTCAAACTTAGATCTAGTCAATCAGACTCAAACCTCAAACTAACTAAAAAATCTCAGACTAAGCGAGTTCGTAGAGAGACTGAAATAAGTAATAGCTCGTCGTCTAGTGCCTCGGACCTTAGCCCTGGGGCCAATAAGAAAGAAAACCGTCGCTCTTTTGGCTTTGTGCCCATTAGTCAGCAGGACGATGAGCTGCTCGAATCTGGAGGAATGTTTGAGATTGAGGTGAGTGTTCCCTCTACAATAGGCATGTAGAACTTGTGCTAAACAGGGTGCTTTTAAATGTTTGCGAACAATTTGTGCATGGTGCGTTGAGGAATAAACCAGTGAGAATGTTCCAGTGCATGATGTGTTGTTGTTTGTTTATTAATAACTAACGTAATTACCTGCTCATTTTTACATAATAATTATTTTACTTTCCATATAGCTATTCTGACATTGATGGAACAGCATTGATGGAATACGCTGTGGAACATTCACTTTTTTGACGTTGTGGATGTTTCCTGTTTAGTAAAAAGTCTGCCATTGATTTTTTTTTATTTTGAAGTCGCTAGCTATGTCTGGGCTGTAGGAAGGTCATTGCTTTTGTCTACTATATACACAAGTCGCTGTACCAAAAACCACTTTACAAAGTCACATTGTTTGTTTGTTTTTCACTCAATTAGCCTACAATAGACTTATAACCATCACCGCAGGTAGCTTGCCATATACAGTTTCTGTATGAGCGAAAAGAGTTTATTTTGGTTTGAAGAAACTTGTAAGCAAAGTAACCGACTGGTCAAGATTTTTATGTACAAAAACACGAATGTCAGAGTGTAGGAAATATTGTACAGCAGTGCTATGCAAAGGCGTGCGTATCTAGCTGTAATTTTATATACTAGCGCTTATCACTTTGTAGCTGCTGGTAATTTGTTGTAAGTAGATCCATCTGTTCTGCGCTACTCACTTCAATCTAACACATTATACTAGGTGGATGAGGAGAACACCTTACCAGATATACATGTACCAGATATACATATGGGCTTGTCAAAGGCAGTCAGTCTACCTCTTGTGCAAGAGAGCAGTATGACCCGCACAGAATCGTGGGCTATAAATAGCTATCACAAAGCTTCACAGTTTCACCCGTTTAGTGACACAGATATCACACCACTAGTTAGGTGAGTATGGTGTGATGGGTTAGATACTGTGTGCAGGTATGTACCTCGCAGGTACCACTAGTTAGGTGAGTATGGTGTGATGGGTTAGATACTGTGTGCAGGTATGTCCTTCGTGCAGGTATGTTCCTCGCAGGTACCACTAGTTAGGTGAGTATGGTGTGATGGGTTAGATACTGTGTGCAGGTATGTACCTCGCAGGTACCACTAGTTAGGTGAGTATGGTGTGATGGGTTAGATACTGTGTGCAGGTATGTACCTCGCAGGTACCACTAGTTAGGTGAGTATGGTGTGATGGGTTAGATACTGTGTGCAGGTATGTACCTCGCAGGTACCACTAGTTAGGTGAGTATGGTGTGATGGGTTAGATACTGTGTGCAGGTATGTACCTCGCAGGTACCACTAGTTAGGTGAGTATGGTGTGATGGGTTAGATACTGTGTGCAGGTATGTACCTCGCAGGTACCACTAGTTAGGTGAGTATGGTGTGATGGGTTAGATACTGTGTGCAGGTATGTACCTCGCAGGTACCACTAGTTAGGTGAGTATGGTGTGATGGGTTAGATACTGTGTGCAGGTATGTACCTCGCAGGTACCACTAGTTAGGTGAGTATGGTGTGATGGGTTAGATACTGTGTGCAGGTATGTACCTCGCAGGTACCACTAGTTAGGTGAGTATGGTGTGATGGGTTAGATACTGTGTGCAGGTATGTACCTCGCAGGTACCACTAGTTAGGTGAGTATGGTGTGATGGGTTAGATACTGTGTGCAGGTATGTACCTCGCAGGTACCACTAGTTAGGTGAGTATGGTGTGATGGGTTAGATACTGTGTGCAGGTATGTACCTCGCAGGTACCACTAGTTAGGTGAGTATGGTGTGATGGGTTAGATACTGTGTGCAGGTATGTACCTCGCAGGTAAACACTAGTTAGGTGAGTATGGTGTGATGGGTTAGATACTGTGTGCAGGTATGTACCTCGCAGGTACCACTAGTTAGGTGAGTATGGTGTGATGGGTTAGATACTGTGTGCAGGTATGTACCTCGCAGGTACCACTAGTTAGGTGAGTATGGTGTGATGGGTTAGATACTGTGTGCAGGTATGTACCTCGCAGGTATGTACCTCGCAGGTACCACTAGTTAGGTGAGAATGGTGTGATGGGTTAGATACTGTGTGCAGGTATGTACCTCGCAGGTACCACTAGTTAGGTGAGTATGGTGTGATGGGTTAGATACTGTGTGCAGGTATGTACCTCGCAGGTACCACTAGTTAGGTGAGTATGGTGTGATGGGTTAGATACTGTGTGCAGGTATGTACCTCGCAGGTACCACTAGTTAGGTGAGTATGGTGTGATGGGTTAGATACTGTGTGCAGGTATGTACCTCGCAGGTACCACTAGTTAGGTGAGTATGGTGTGATGGGTTAGATACTGTGTGCAGGTATGTACCTCGCAGGTACCACTAGTTAGGTGAGTATGGTGTGATGGGTTAGATACTGTGTGCAGGTATGTACCTCGCAGGTACCACTAGTTAGGTGAGTATGGTGTGATGGGTTAGATACTGTGTGCAGGTATGTACCTCGCAGGTACCACTAGTTAGGTGAGTATGGTGTGATGGGTTAGATACTGTGTGCAGGTATGTACCTCGCAGGTACCACTAGTTAGGTGAGTATGGTGTGATGGGTTAGATACTGAGTGCAGGTATGTCCCTCGCAGGTACCACTAGTTAGGTGAGTATGGTGTGATGGGTTAGATACTGAGTGCAGGTATGTACCTCGCAGGTACCACTAGTTAGGTGAGTATGGTGTGATGGGTTAGATACTGTGTGCAGGTATGGTCCTCGCAGGTACCACTAGTTAGGTGAGTATGGTGTGATGGGTTAGATACTGCGTGCAGGTATGTACCTCGCAGGTACCACTAGTTAGGTGAGTATGGTGTGATGGGTTAGATACTGTGTGCAGGTATGTACCTCGCAGGTACCACTAGTTAGGTGAGTATGGTGTGATGGGTTAGATACTGTGTGCAGGTATGTACCTCGCAGGTACCACTAGTTAGGTGAGTATGGTGTGATGGGTTAGATACTGTGTGCAGGTATGTTCCTCGCAGGTACCACTAGTTAGGTGAGTATGGTGTGATGGGTTAGATACTGTGTGCAGGTATGTACCTCGCAGGTACCACTAGTTAGGTGAGTATGGTGTGATGGGTTAGATACTGTGTGCAGGTATGTACCTCGCAGGTACCACTAGTTAGGTGAGTATGGTGTGATGGGTTAGATACTGTGTGCAGGTATGTTCCTCGCAGGTACCACTAGTTAGGTGAGTATGGTGTGATGGGTTAGATACTGCGTGCAGGTATGTACCTCGCAGGTACCACTAGTTAGGTGAGTATGGTGTGATGGGTTAGATACTGTGTGCAGGTATGTACCTCGCAGGTACCACTAGTTAGGTGAGTATGGTGTGATGGGTTAGATACTGTGTGCAGGTATGTACCTCGCAGGTACCACTAGTTAGGTGAGTATGGTGTGATGGGTTAGATACTGTGTGCAGGTATGTCCTTCGTGCAGGTATGTTCCTCGCAGGTACCACTAGTTAGGTGAGTATGGTGTGATGGGTTAGATACTGTGTGCAGGTATGTACCTCGCAGGTACCACTAGTTAGGTGAGTATGGTGTGATGGGTTAGATACTGTGTGCAGGTATGTACCTCGCAGGTACCACTAGTTAGGTGAGTATGGTGTGATGGGTTAGATACTGTGTGCAGGTATGTTCCTCGCAGGTACCACTAGTTAGGTGAGTATGGTGTGATGGGTTAGATACTGTGTGCAGGTATGTACCTCGCAGGTACCACTAGTTAGGTGAGTATGGTGTGATGGGTTAGATACTGTGTGCAGGTATGTACCTCGCAGGTACCACTAGTTAGGTGAGTATGGTGTGATGGGTTAGATACTGTGTGCAGGTATGTACCTCGCAGGTACCACTAGTTAGGTGAGTATGGTGTGATGGGTTAGATACTGTGTGCAGGTATGTACCTCGCAGGTACCACTAGTTAGGTGAGTATGGTGTGATGGGTTAGATACTGCGTGCAGGTATGTACCTCGCAGGTACCACTAGTTAGGTGAGTATGGTGTGATGGGTTAGATACTGTGTGCAGGTATGTACCTCGCAGGTACCACTAGTTAGGTGAGTATGGTGTGATGGGTTAGATACTGCGTGCAGGTATGTACCTCGCAGGTACCACTAGTTAGGTGAGTATGGTGTGATGGGTTAGATACTGTGTGCAGGTATGTACCTCGCAGGTACCACTAGTTAGGTGAGTATGGTGTGATGGGTTAGATACTGCGTGCAGGTATGTACCTCGCAGGTACCACTAGTTAGGTGAGTATGGTGTGATGGGTTAGATACTGTGTGCAGGTATGTACCTCGCAGGTACCACTAGTTAGGTGAGTATGGTGTGATGGGTTAGATACTGCGTGCAGGTATGTACCTCGCAGGTACCACTAGTTAGGTGAGTATGGTGTGATGGGTTAGATACTGTGTGCAGGTATGTACCTCGCAGGTACCACTAGTTAGGTGAGTATGGTGTGATGGGTTAGATACTGTGTGCAGGTATGTACCTCGCAGGTAAACACTAGATATTGTAGCGCAGGTAACCACAATCTGGCCACGCATTAATAACGCCCAACGTTTATTTTGTCTTGTGGTTGAGATGAATATAAGGAGTTGCTTTGTTCTAGCGAGTAGATAGCAAGGAG
Source organism: Cryptosula pallasiana (assembly GCA_945261195.1). Classification (NCBI taxonomy): domain Eukaryota; kingdom Metazoa; phylum Bryozoa; class Gymnolaemata; order Cheilostomatida; family Cryptosulidae; genus Cryptosula; species Cryptosula pallasiana. Next base: position 6,610,038 of record OX183141.1, on the reverse strand, counting down.
TGGTTGGTTTACCCTATCTATCATAATATTACTTCATAGCTATGAGCGGTCACCAGAGATTAGAGTTGTTGTTCTATAGCTGCTATACTATTTAATTATACATAGAAATAGCAGTAGTTTGTCTACTGTTTGCTTTTACTCTCGGGTGAAGGTTGAGAGATCAATGGAATGCGAGTAGATGCTATTGACTCTCGTTGACTGGTCGATGGGCCGATATTTGTGGACCAATCAGCTCTTTATTCATTCAAATGTTTGACTGAAGAGATTTCTATAGATCAGTTATTGTTTGGTATGTAATCATGCAAATCAGTAGGCATTGGATTTAGCTGCCTCTGTTGACTCATTGTGATAACATATAATATATAAGGGTTGGATTACATGTATAGCAGCGTAATACCTGCAATGGTAAGGAATATTGTGTTGTGTTGTTACGGCTATCATTTATTACCTTTTATTCATTTCCTTTCACTAGTTGTCCGTGTGTTTACTAATTGCTCCCTGTGTTTTCTTGGAAAGATCAAATGTGGACAAAATCTCTCACTATTGCTGATTGTTGCCACAAATATGTAGCTCTGTAAGATCTGTTGATCTGTGGGGTAGTGGTCAAAGTGGTGGATTGTAGAGCTGAACTCTGCAGGTTCAGGTCACGGCGGCGCTGGGCAGTGTGAAATAAATTGGTTTCATATTTATCTACCCTTTTTCATTGTTGGTGCAAACCTGTCAGGTCATGCAGGAAACACGGTTAACGTCAAAACATGAAAAATTCCTAAGTAGCGAGCCTGATTTCTGTATCATCTGTTCTTGCAGTCCGGTGGGTTCAAGGCCACCCACCCCTAAAAGTGACACTGAATATGAGAATGCTGAGCACAAGAACCCTGGAGCTATTGAGCCTAGTCCCCTACAGCAGTGGAAGTGGGGAGAACTACCAGCCAGCAGTAAAAAGATGGAAAATGGGATTGTTACTCAAGCTGTTGATGGAATTGATGCACCAACTGAGGACCAAAACACAGCGGTATCAGGTGGGGCATGGTCTATTTTTGTATATCGTCAATAAATTATCTTTCTTGGCAAATTTCCGAGATGTTAGATAAGCTTCTAGAATGTTTAGTGCCAGACATGGTTAGATTAGATAGAATACATCGCGTGTCAGTAAACATACTTAATTGGATGGCTGCCAAAGTCTCTCCAGTCAATCTACACTCTTGTAGTTACATAACAAAGTTTTTGTCATCCGTCCATCTAGTGTGACCTTCTAATGTCATTGGCATCCATACGGCCCATAATACTTATGATAGCATCACTGCATGCATACATCTCCGACCTATAATAGTAATTGAAACTGGTCATGGAGTGTGTTGGCGTGGCCCATGCGGCTTACATGTAAGCAGCATGCACTCGGGTCAGTGCTTGCAGGCAATGAACTACCACACATTGTTATCTAATCAACATGCTGTAATCGGCAATGTTGTTTTTACGTTTCAATGTAATTTTAACTCACATGATATTATGTATAGATGGTATGTTGTGACCTTGTATACTTTTCAATTTCATATCTCCGACCTTGGAGAAGGGATAGTATACCCCAATTCTAGCCAATAAATATGTCCAACAACTACTTTACCGGTCAGTTTCACGCATGTCCGTTTTGACAAAGAGCAAACGCATTGATAATTCTGGCTACTCGCTCTGGACATATTCTAACATATTTGAATGCTTAATCTGCATTAGTTGAACAGTAGGTTACTGTGGCTGTCATGTTGTAGACACTAACTACAGTCGACTCTCTCTCTGGTCTTACATGAAATCTACTAAAAGTGAGAGACACAAGTCTTTGGAGGGAGGAATCTATCTGGAAGACCTGGCCGGCAGGAAAGACCCAGAAATGGAAGCGCTATATCTAACCTCACCCAGAGCGTAAGTAGCACACTAACATACGCGTTATGTTTCTTTCTACTGAATATTCAACTTTCACCTATTATGACTTGTCTTGGTTAGAAATCGACAAGACGAGCCTGACAAGGCGGCTGCTTTAGTGGCAGAAGACAAGACATGCGTCTCTCATATAGTAAACATATCAGAGGACGATGAATCAGGACACGGGGCCTCATTGCCCCGTTCCCCCGTCACAGTTTCTCAAACACCGAGAACTTTGGGACCTTCTCCCACTAGTGAGTCTGGCACGATGAGAGACCATGAGTGCGGGTGAGTAGGACTGCTTTGACTCATTCACTGGTGGTTCACCATTTCAATACTTTCTGCTCAAACTATTTGATTACCCAACAGACATTTTGGTAATTCTTCATTCAGCCTCGCTCGCTAGTAACCAGTTCAGTTTTGACTGGCATTCAGTCGTGCGGGCTGTTTCTTTTTTTTGTCTACAGTACCCGTGTTGTTGAACTTGTACTAACCACTCTATTGCAGTGTGTATGGTGATGTAGCGATGTCGCTTTGCGGTGCACATATAGATGACTACAGCAATGTGCCACTTGATGTGTTTGATCAGCATTCGTTGGATTTCACTTCATTCGTTCAGAAACCTTCGGAGATTTTACAACATTCTGACCTCGTCATACGAATCGGTGGAAAGTGAGTTCTATCTCAACTTTTTGCCATCAAATTTAAATACAAACACAAGGGTGGGTCGATCATTTATTGGTGGCTAGTCGTGTCATCCCTCATAGACCTCTAACCATGATAGTAAATTACCTGCAGGTATTACAATTGGCTGGCAGCAGCACCCATGTTGATGTCTATGATGTGCTTCCATCAAATGCTGCCAGAGGATGCTCAGCTGACTCTGGTGAAGAACACGATGAGTAAGAAACACAAAACTACCGGCAGGAGTAGCTGGTGGCCATTCAGTAGGGCAACCAAACCTGCAGATGTGGTGAGTTGTATGATGTGACCTATCAGAGCGCTTCTCTTCATTTAGTGCTGTCCTTCCACGTACTAGCATGATCATGGGACTCTATCAGTGTGCCAATTGTTAATGTTGTAGGAATCCGGCACAGCAGCTACAGCTACACCCAACAATACACCAGATGGTAGTCCTAAGAAATCTGCTCCTGTTGCATCTAATGCCCTTGCAGACAAACGCAGGTAAGATCAGGTTGTATTGTAAGGCTATAAGAAAGTCCTAGTGTTGTCAGACTGTATTAGAAGCATGTATAGTTTGTAGTAGCGCCGCATGTACAGCTATTGCTTGCTTTAACCAGACTTAGAGGAAGGAGTGAACCACTAATTACTATACATCTGAGGTATATAGTGTAGTGCTTGTATTGCTTACCCATCACCTCTCTATGTCTGTAGTGTTTGAGTTTCTATGTCTATGCAACAGTTTATGCAATAACTAATCACTTGTATAGGGTTAGTAGGAGATGTAAACAAACACGTGCAATAGACATATATATTTAGAGCACCTACTCACTTATGTTACTTTACACTCTCGCTGTCTGTGTGATAGGTTCTAACTGGCCAATCAGACTTCAGTTTATTCAACTGATAGGAGGTTTTACACAATTGTATAGCTGTTCAATATCAAAGTTTAGCGCTGGAATTCCATATCATCATTATATCAATGTGGTCCATTCATGGACAAAATTAGGCAATTTCATTTTGGTCAACAGTGAGGGTGGGTTGAGCCTCTGTCCTCACTACTAACTAACTAACTGACGTGATTGGCATGGTTTGGTGGTTTGTTACCAGCTACATAGTCATGTCCTTATGAGCTGTATATGATGTATTACATACTTGATTATCTCCCCCTGCGTGTAGTGAGACCGACAATGAAGCTGATGATGAAAAGGAACAATCACCAGCGATAGACTCTCAACCATGCCAAGTACCCACCAGTAGTGAGAAGATCCCAAAAGATAAACACTTTGTAAAAACTCTCAGGCTAACCTCAGCAGAGCTGGTGCGTATTATTGTTTTGTTTCTATCACAATGCTCAGTCATAACGAAATGAAAATTTTATTTGTGTTCACAAGAGTTGCAGATGCGTCTCTGTATCAAGAATCGTGTAAGGGAAGATGGATTACGGTTATATAGTATAATGGTGATCGATGATAAGTATATAAATCTCAGGCCACTGCGTGGAGACAACTCCTAAGGTCATAAATGATTGCCATTATACCAACCATCATATAAAATGCTCGTTGGTATAATGTTGATCGTTTATAACTTATAAACCTGGAGTTGTCTCCACGCAGCCGCCTGAGATTTATGTAAGCAATCATATATATATAACCATTATCCATCTGTCTTTTTACTATCGTTGTCTGTATGAGGTATTTAAGAAATAGACAAAGTATAACAGCTGTAGTAAACTCTATTTACAGGAGAAGCTGAAGCTACACGAGGGAGAGAATGAGATAGAGTTTAGTGTAACCACAGCCTATCAGGGTACAACTAGATGCGAGGCTCATATATTTCTATGGAAGCATACAGACAAAGTAATCATATCTGACATTGATGGTACCATAACCAGGTGTGTATTCATATGTCTATGCATCTACGCATTCCTGTTTATAGTCGTTACTTTCGCTGCTTGAGCAAATTTTTGTTTTCAATAGAATTTAAAAATAATAGCAGGAAGCCTTAGATAGCTCACAACTGCCATGTTGCTTTATTTCAATACAGGATATTCACAAAATCATGGATTGCGAACATTATTGTTGTGATTCCTGACAACCAAAGTTCACAAATGAATGTTATCTTTGAGTAACGACATTATCAGCTTCAGTTAGCCATGATTCATACTTGTGTGTTATATGTACTAGATTTGGTGGAGCGTTACCGTATCCACTCTCTGTTCTCTAGATCAGATATCATGGGCCATATATTTCCTATGGTCGGTAAGGATTGGTCACAGTCTGGTGTGACAGATCTCTTCACCAAAATTTCTCACAATGGCTACAGATTCGCTTATCTATCGGCCAGAGCTATTGGACAGGCCCAGATGACGAGAGATTATTTAAAAAGTGTTAAACAAGGGGAGCTAACTCTACCCTCTGGTCCAGTCTTCCTAAACCCCAGCTCTCTCATCAATGCTTTTCATAAGTAAGTGCTTGCAATCACCTGCCTTACCTGTCACATGACCTGCCGTGCCCACGCAGTTAGTTGACTACTACTTCCTACCTCGTTGTAGCTGATAAACAGTGTGATTCACTAGAATGTTGTGTGTAATCTCCATATGTTACAACTCATGCCTGCAATAACTCAAAGTCCCCTGCCTGTTACATCATGCTGTATGCCCAATGATAGAAACTTTCGAACAGCAACAACATTTTTTTGCTAGTTGTGGATCGTTTGTTGGCTTGATTGTTTCAGGATTATTTTTGGTGTTATTATTAGCAATAAAGTGTGCGATTTGTTATGGTATGTACAATTGTGTTTGATTTGATTGCAGGGAAGTGATTGAGAAGAAACCAGAAGAGTTCAAGATCAGCTGTTTGTCTGACATCAAGTCTCTTTTTTCTTCTGAAACTGCACTATATGCCGGCTTTGGTAACAGAGTCAATGTGAGTGGCACGCTCTAGTTATATATAACTCTATTGCACTCTATCCGTGTAACTCTCCTACAATATTTGTAATGCTATATTATGTTTCAGGATATCTACGCATACAGAGCTGTTGGTATTCCTAAGTCTAGAATGTTCCTTATTGATCCTTATGGAAAAGTCAAATCTGGTTTTAGCGAAACCTTTCAATCTAGGTTAGTTTTAACTTAAGTTGTGGTATAATGGCAGTAATTCTTCTGTACTCACTCCATTGTTATATTTCTTTAGTGCTTTTGTATTTTATTGTTATTTGTTTTACAAAACCTCAAATTGTTGCTGTTGATTCTTTGATGGTTTTATAATAAATATAAATTTTGACGAAATATAGTGGAGAAATTTTTGGTCAGAAATCATATAATTATGTATACATTGCAGCTACTCACATTTGAGTGATGTGACAGACCACTATTTTCCTCCAGTAGAGGAGCTAGGTGGAGAGACAACTCTACACGCACCCGCTGAGTTTAGTAACTTTACCTTCTGGAGAGAACCAGTGCCTGACATCACATTTGAGCTCCCTGAGTAGTACCTCATAGTCACTGCCATAGTCTTCCTTCCACTGATTGCTCTTGTTTTAGTTAGTCTCAAACTTTTTGTATTTTTGTAAAGCTCACCAAAGATAGCATTAGATGGTCAATGTTTTTATGGACCAAACTCTATATCAACTGCATTATAGTACGAGTCGAAATTTTTGAGATAGGTAATTTTTTCCATCATTCTGTCTGTGTAAAATATCAGGTGTACACGCTGTTTGACGACATTAAAAGTATTAAAGCTTTCTAACACAAATATTTGGCACCGATTCAAGTTATGTCAGTCAATTGGTATGGTCACGGTATCATGTTTTATGGTTGTCAGTAAATTTTTGTGTCCATGACCCCTTCCTTCTAGTCAGTGTAGATTTTCTCAACTAGCCAGTAACAAGGCTATTTTTTTTAATCTATCTGCCTGATGTTTTGATGATAATCCGTTCCATCAGAAATCATTAAATAATATTTTTGTAAAGTATTGATGAATGTATATATGTATATTTAATAGATCATATATTTGATAAGTTAGTTGACAAAATGCGTAAATTTGCTACAATGACAATGACATTAAATACTGTTGTATTATTTACTGTATATTCAATAATAAAATGTTCTGAAAGTGACAAATTGATTTTAGCTTGTTAAGGCTAACCGAGATTCTGTGAGCGTGTGCGGCTGTCAATACTCTGTACTACTGCTGTGCTCCATCAAGGTCACCAATAGTACATACCTAAAGCCTCATGTACATCTATCGATTACGTACCAATTTTAACTACCTATTGAGCATTTTTTTAATTCAGGGGAATGTGCCAAAACATTCAGTAGATCTTATTTGAGGCTATCGGTAGGTGTCTATGGTGATACAAAAATTGGTTGACGATTCGTGATTTGATCCGTCATATCACTCATTGCAGTTTCAATGCTTCCAATAAAATTGTTTCTCGGGGTAAGTATTTATGAGAATAGGGTCGTTCATGAGCGCCACTTTTTATTGTCACAAAGCATGTCGCATACAACAGTTTCTAGTAGTATAACTTGAAAAGAAAAAAAAGGAAATCATTTCTAATTGGTGGGTGTACTTAGTGAGGCCCGGTTTACACTGGTGCACACCATAACGTAAATGCGCACTTCGTACCAATTTAAACACTGAAATTAGCTGCAAAAACACCAGCATTCAAATAGTTTCGCATCAATACCGGTTCAATACCTTAAAACTGAAACAGACCCACGGTGTTTTAATATGGATACAGAACCGATGTGTTATATAAACAATCGTCTAAACAGGTACTTGAGTGGGGACCAGTACCAAATTGTTGCTTTAACAAATTTATATGGTATTTCATAGCGTATCAGTGTAAACCGAGTATGAGTGAACCTGTAAGGGGTCAAAGAGGGGGGGGGTCGTCACTAGATGTATCTATATATATATACATGTAACATGGAAGTTTGCCTGTATTTGACATAGTTTTAAACGCCTGAAATGAAGAAAACATGACTCCTAGTTGCAATTATTTGTGTATGAAATGTCACCGGAGTTGTCTTTTCAATTTCAAGTTTCATGTGGATATCCACTAATGTACTGATAACTGCAGTAGTTATTGTGAAGCCTGAGTTCCATCATATGACATTACTGCATTATACGTTACATAGTATTCGTTTACCATCAGCATCAACCGCGTGCCAGTGCAATATTTTCATGTTGCTTCATCGTCATTGTTATTTTCTTGAGCCGTGGAGTGCATCGAACAGATAAGAAATGTTGTTTTTTTTAACCGCAGTTGTGATTACGATGTTATTACCAATTTACAAGCCGTATTAATTATCCAATGAGAAATATTTGATGATAAAGTGCTAATCAACTCATCGTCATAATAATAATAATAAAACAATAATAATAATTAATAATAATTTAAAATAATTAATAATAATAATAAAAAAATTATTATTATTTATGTTTTTATTAATAATAATTATTTTTATTCAAATTAATAATTATCATTATTTATATTAATAATAATTGATATAAATCATAGTTATAATAATAATTATTATAATTAATAATAATAATAATTAGTATATTTATTATATTATATAATATATATAATCTTTGATTATTTATGCTCTTTGTTTGTGTACAGGAATTTGTGATGGTGTGGTAGCTGTCACCTGTACAGCGGCCCACACTAGTAGGTGATTTGCAGGCAGTGCAGCGTCTGACTCCAGCTGGCCCAAGGTCAGCAGTCTAAACCGGTCGAGCAAGATTTGCAGCGTTGCAAGCACACAGTGAGGAGTTGTCACAACTACCTCACTTTCCACTGATTTCTTATTCGGCAGAATAGCTGCGTCGGGTTGCACTAATAGGTTGAACAATCGTTCCAGTATCACACGCCCGTAGGTCGTATGCAGTGTAAGTCGATTCGACTGAACACTTTCTACTGACTATTGTCCTTGCCACTAGTCAACTTGTCCAAGAAGCCGCTTTGTCCACAGGCCTACTGCAGAAAATTTGGTGGAATTTGGACCATTTTTCAGAATTTTATGTTGTGTTTTGGTGTTGGTGTTTGGAAAGTAAGTCATGATTTCACACACCTGTCTTCACGTGCTGGCCTGCTGACTCAAAAATAATTTGGGCAGCACCCCACCAAGAAATCACCAAAAAGTATACCCTCTGGGCTGTCGATACTGACCTTTATTATTCCAATCTGACCACTACCTGAGAAACAGCAACCGCGTGTTTCCAAAGTTTTGCTTACAAAATGGTGCGTCACGCAAAATTTCTTCACATCCCCCGAGTCTCCTAAACTAACAAGTCCTAGTTCACGGGGGGAGCACGGTTACTCATCTCAGCTTTAACATTACTGGTAACTCGTAAAAGCCCGCGAACGTTTTTGCCAGAATACGCAAGAGGGGCTTCGAAAATTTGCCCAAAAAAAATAAACGATGCAGCCTTCAGATACTTATTGTACTGACCAAGTGGTGTCGTCGAACAGTTGGGAAGCGGTAAAATGATTAATTATTACCGGGCGCATCGTCTCTACTTTTTCCGGCAGTAATGTGTTGTGGATCCTCAAAACACTAATACGGGTTAATACGAGTGCCCGTAGTTTCAAAGTTGAGATGAGGACTTTACGTGACCCCCGTGGGTTAGGATTTTTTAGTTTAGGAGACTCGGGTGATGTAAAGAAATTTTGCGTGACGCACCATTTGCAAGCAAATCTTTGGAAACACGCGGATGCTGCTTCTCAGGTAGTAGTCAGATTGGAATAAAAAAGGTCAGTATCGACAGCCCAGAGGGTATACTTTTTGGTGATTTCTTGGTGGGGTGCTGCCCAAATTATTTTTGAGTCAGCAGGCCAGCACGTGAAGACAGATGTGTGAAATCATGACTTACCTTCAACACACCAACAACAAAACACAACATAAAATTCTGAAAAATGGTCCAAATTCCACCAAATTTTCTGCAGTAGGCCTGTGGCTTTGTCTTATTCAATTATTCTGTACAAGTAGTTGCGTACTTGTGTCTTTGTTTGCCAGTGCAATCTGTGTGTGAAGTTATTTGCTTGCTTGTGATTATCTTGCTATCAGTGCTTTGCATGTGTGCTGTGCTGTGTAGAGAGATCCAATCAAGCAGTGAGAGTGTCAGGCTTACTCTGATTTTACTACATATTGCACAGATATTTATACAAGAAAAGTTACATAATAATTGGCATCAACAGGTTAAACAAAGGCAGGCCACGCCTGTCCATCTATTTGGTTACAATACACGAATAGAACGTCTCTATGATAGAACAGGGCTGTCTCTCAGCGCACGGTTGATTGCTTTGCACACATGTATATGTTTACAATAAAACGCACAAATAGTATGGGTAAATAATAGTGATAAAGTTCGGCTGAATAAATAGTTGGTGAGAAGTTGACCTGCTACCAGGTTGATTGAGTGCATTCCCTAAGATTTGTTTGGGATTGGTTGCTCGGTTTAAAAACCGGAAATCCCCAGCTGCCCGTGGCAGGAATGAACATTGATAGGAATGAGTGCTCAGTGCAGACATCACTGGAACGAATGTAGACACATCCTGGAATGAAGCTCGACCAACCTGGAACAACAAATGTTGACTTTGCTACAGAGAAGTTTTCGATGTTCATTCCCGAAAGTGTCTACATTTGTTCTCGGCTCAGAGAAACTGCCTACAAGCAACTAGTTTGACCTGCTGTAGAATAACATGCTAGTAGGACAGTAGTCACACCAGTATCCAGTGCAAGAAACCGGAGAGTATTTGGCAGCAAGCCGTCAGGCGTCTAAGCAATCTGAAGAGGACAGATAAGACAACAAGTGTGGGTTCTCTCATAGAGATCAAACACTGGTCTTAGCTGAGTGATCTGAGTCAATACAGGCGTTTTGGCCTCTTCGCAGCCATACAACCAAGATCTCAGACTACTTCACACCTATGACTTGCACCACAGGCTACACCAGAAGGCATCGTATGCTGTACCACATATTATATGAACAGATTCTTCATTAAGACTGCCAGACTTTGGAACCAACTCCTTCCCAATGGTCCACTACTCTCAGGTCCCCCTGTTGCAGGTTAGGGTTTGTGCCTCGTGTACGGTTTTTCCAGATTGTCTACCCGGATACATTAAATGGACCTACGAGATTGCCACATTTGTATAACCTTCGTTAGAAGTTGGAGATCATTCGACAAGTAAATAAGTAATAGTATAAAATATTTTGCTTTTTGTTTTAGAAACTGTCTACTTTGTCAAAAATGGAGAAGTTTTATGTTCCTGAAACAAATGCCGAAACAGTCGCCCGGAATGAATGTCAAATTTTTCTTTTCTCTAGCATAGTCGTTATTTATTCCAGATCTGTTGACATTTTTTTTAGGAGGTGTCTACATTCATTCCAGCTATGTTTGCATTCATTCCTGTCGATGCTCATTTCTGTCTACGTCTATTCTAATATTCTGTGCAACTAATAATGGAACTAAGTTCTTTCCACTATCAATCAATTATTATTACTATAGTCAATCGTCAATTTTTATATTAATAATTATTATTATTTTCAATTGATTATTTTATCATTTTCAGTTTGATAATAATTGTTTACTATTATTACTATTACTTTGAAGACATGAACAACAGCAAGTAATATACAACAATGTGATAATATAGTTTTGGTCTCTGGTGATAGTACTAAATTGAATAAATGATAATGAATAAATATACTAATAATATTATAGTTATCATGGTATGAATGATAATTAATTGTTATTCACCATGAGGTGTATTCGCGACCTGGATCGATGAACATCTGCTATTAGTCATATTTGGGATCCGCATCAGTTGGCGGCGAACGTATCAATCCAGGCGTTTAATTTTTATTACATACTAATAAGAAATAATATCCATTGATCCGGATCAGGCGTGAGGGCATAAAATACCAATGTGCATTGTAGCGAGCATAATTATTTTCACATGTGTAAGCAATTCATCAGCGACGGTTATTGTGTCGTTGATTCCTCATTTGTACTATTAGCATGATGCATCGGTAAGTAGCAGATAGTGGTAGCAAGTCAAAGGATTAACAGCTTTACACTTGTACGGTTGACAACGTTTATTTCAAAACAATTCATTCTTGATTAACTATGATATTTATCTTTATTGTTTTGACAAAATAGCTCTGTGGTTCATTATTGTGATCAATCTATTTCCGATATATAAATATTGTACATGGAAATCATAATAATTAATAATGATAAACAACATATATAATAATTAATAATATGTAACAATTAAATAATAATAAATGATGCCGAGAATGAACTGCTTTGAAAAAAACGTCACCCACGTGGGTATATATTAATCGTTATGTTATGTATTGGTAGTGTTCACGACCTATGAGTATGCCTCGCAAATTAATATTTTTTTGCACGTGGGGATGGTGTTTTGCGATCCATTGAGCATATTGCTACCAAACCATTCGCATTAAATAAATTGCGAAAAATGTTATTTATTAAATTTATTGTACGGATCGATCCAGGTCGCAAATATACCTATGATAATTGTCTAAAATATACCATATATAAAATGATGATCATTCATTTAATGTGAAAAAATTGCATAGGAAGATAATAATGATATCAAAGGCCACTCTAATAATAATAACTCTGCCCATTATACCACCATTTATGTAATGTGATCAAGGACATGTAGTAGCTAGTGCAGATGAAATTTTTGAAATTTGATTTTCATAATAATAATAATTAGTGTCATTCTGTCCAGTAATTGCTGAAAATTTCATGGATGCTTAAAAATTTGGCTAACATTTGATTAACACATTTAGAAATAAATTTTTAAAAACAAATATATATTGTATTAGAAAGTTACATAGTTTGCTGTTGCCCCATATGCATTGAAAGTTACATAGTTTCCTGTTGCCCCATAGTGAGGATCAACCACGTATGTTTATACATGCAAATAAATATATAAATTATATGCATATATCATCTGTAACCATTATGATTGTCAATTAATAACAATAGTAGTTGCAAATATACATATTTTTTTATTCCACAAAAGGAATAATAGCCCAGCAAATAATTATTTTCTAATAATTAAAAGCAATACTTTCAATCAGATTGGAATTTGATAGTTTACTGGTTTATTGACAAACTTTAGAGAACCGTAGAGTATAACAAATTAAATTTTAGTTACCACAGAAAAGTCCAAACAACACAATCAAACAAAACAAAAATACAAAACAAGAAATAAAAAGTTGAATGTGTGCATAATTCAATTTAGGTAGAGTAACAGAATGTTAGCAAATAGGTCCTGATGTGCTAGCTATTAGTACTAGTATATTTATGACATGTATCCTAATGTATCCTGATGTCCTAGCTATTAGTACTAGTATATTTATGACATGTATCCTGGTGTATCCTGATGTCCTAGCTATCAGTATTAGTATATTTATGATATGTATCCTAATGTATCCTGATGTCTTAGCTATCAGTACCAGTATATTTATGAAATGTATCCTAATGTATCCTCATGTCCTAACTATCAGTACCAGTATATTTATGACATGTATCCTAATTTATCCTCATGTCCTAACTATCAGTACCAGTATATTTATGACATGTATCCTAATATATCCTCATGTCATAGCTATCAGTACTAGTATACTTATGACATGTATCCTAATGTATCCTGATGTCCTAGCTATCAGTGCTAGTATATTTATGACATGTATCCTAATGTATCCTGATGTCCTAGCTATCAGTACCAGTATATTTATGACATGTATCTTAATGTATCCTGATGTCCTAGCTATCAGTACCAGTATATTTATGACATGTATCCTAATGTATCCTGATGTCCTAGCTATCAGTACCAGTATATTTATGACATGTATCTTAATGTATCCTGATGTCCTAGCTATCAGTACCAGTATATTTATGACATGTATCCTAATGTATCCTGATGTCCTAGCTATCAGTGTTAGTATATTTATGACATGTATCCTAATGTATCCTGATGTCCTAGCTATCAGTACTAGTATATTTATGACATGTATCCTAATGTATCCTCATGTCCTAGCTATCAGTACCAGTATATTTATGACATGTATCTTAATGTATCCTGATGTCCTAGCTATCAGTACCAGTATATTTATGACATGTATCCTAATGTATCCTGATGTCCTAGCTGTCAGTGCTAGTATATTTATGACATGTATCCTAATGTATCCTGATGTCCTAGCTATCAGTACTAGTATACTTATGACATGTATCTTAATGCAATCTTTGAATTTATATATAATTTTCATATATTTTCTTTACTCATTTATTATTGGAGTTCATCAATCAAGTAGCACAACAAACATTTTCTTAAGCGCAAATTAGTTTTCAAAAATTGAGGCGTGATTAACTTCTGGTGTAATATCATGGATGCAATAGTTAAAATATTACTGATCTTTGCATCAAACTCTCCCTTATTATTTTGTGTTGTTTTTTTTACTGGTCTTCGGTGAATTTCATATGTCGAGTATTTTCATTTGAGTCATCATTGTTTATGATTACAGTTTGTGTAGTTTTAACAAATCTTCTAAACATAAATCATTGTAACAAGTGTGTTCATTTTTTATTAAATATGTTTATAAAATCTCTCTCACAATCGTAGAATTATTATCTAATTTTTACAGATTTGTACCTCATGAAGCTTATGAATGTTTGATGTTATGTTGATATCTTCTTGTGTCCAATTTTCTATAGGTTACTTTTTGACGATCAAACTGCTGGAAAAATGAATGCATTGTAATTTATACATAATCTATTTATATCAAAACAGGAAACAACTTTATAACAAGCCGTTTTTTTATTACGCAGTCTGTTACGCATCACAGGAAATCGCAATAGTCATGGTAGTTGTACGTACTTACAATGAGGAGTTGTCCTACATTGAGAAGTTATCTCCCGTGTCGTGGAGAATAAAGAAAGGCTTTGTGCCTAATATGAATGTGAGTAACTAAATATTTTATTGTTTAAGTCTTTTGGGCTTTGCCCAAGTCACATAAACTCGACAATGTTGTCAATGATGCTCGTAGGTAGAAGGTGTGTTCTATGTAAACGACCCTCTGGAGAGGATCATGTTTGATGAGCTGAAGCAGCACAGCCATCATCAAGGCTTTGGAGGTTTCCTTCCTGGAATGAAGCAAATAGCCAACGTAGCTGCACTCCCTGGCATTGTTGGGGTGAGTGAATATAACAGATGGGGCATGGTATCGCTCAGATGTTTTGTTTTCTCTTTGCAAAGCCAAATGAAATCAGTAATGTTTTTTGTATGAGTTCGTATTTTTTATTTGCTGCTTTTACAGAAATCAGTTGGGCTCCCTGATGTTCACGCTGGATATGGTTTTGCTATTGGTGAGTTTTCTTTATGCTCGCCCCTATCAATATCGTAATACTTTCTCTGTTCAGTTGTCATATTCTGGTTGCCACACCTTGTCTCATCGCAGGTAATATGGCAGCGTTTGATATGTCAGACCCAACAGCGATTGTCTCCCCTGGTGGAGTGGGGTTTGACATCAACTGTGGTGTTCGACTTCTTCGCACGAACCTCAGCGAGAAGGATGTACTTCCTGTAAAAGAGCGTTTAGCGCAGTCTCTGTTTGACCACATACCAGTTGGAGTGGGCTCTAAAGGTGTTATACCAATGGGTGCTAAGTGAGTGTGGTAACGGCCATCTTACTTATTCTCTCTATACACGCTCTTTACATAGAATGTGTTTGTTGTGTAAATGCCCAAATGAATCTACTGATAACTAGCTGGTATATTTTCAACAACAAAATTTTTTGCAATCGATGTCATCATTTTGGTTCGCTATGAGTGAGGATTGGCATAATTTTCCATTTTATCAATGGATTCTATAAAATACGTTTTCTATACGCGTTTTGTAGAGATCTTGAGGAAGCTTTGGAGATGGGTATGGATTGGTCTCTGAGAGAAGGTAACTCCAACAATTTCTCTTATAAAATTTTACTCATCGATTTTTCTTGGTTTTGACTGATTTTGCCTTGACATAAAATCTTACACGCACTAGTCTGGCTCAGTTGAATATAACCACAGACTTGCACTCCTGTTGATTTGGCCATGACCTCACACTTTAATCAGGAGCAGTCAACTGCTAAAACTGCCAGGAGCAGACAACTGCTAAAACTGCCGGGAGCAGACAACTGCTAAAACTGCCAGGAGCAGACAACTGCTAAAACTGCCAGGAGCAGACAACTGCTAAAACTGCCAGGAGCAGACAACTGCTAAAACTGCCAGGAGCAGACAACTGCTGAGCTGTATCTGCATGCTGTCTTATACTGATTAGGTTATGCCTGGGCTGAAGACAAAGAACACTGTGAGGAGTACGGTAGAATGCTACAGGCTGATCCCCGAAAGGTTAGCATGAGAGCTAAAAAAAGAGGCCTACCCCAATTGGGCACCCTAGGTATGCAACCCCTCCTATAGATTAATTTATGACGTGAATTTAGTTTCATTCTACACTTTCATCTTGAGAGATGGTTA
This sequence comes from Cryptosula pallasiana, assembly GCA_945261195.1. Lineage (NCBI taxonomy): Eukaryota > Metazoa > Bryozoa > Gymnolaemata > Cheilostomatida > Cryptosulidae > Cryptosula > Cryptosula pallasiana. The sequence continues at coordinate 6,593,874 of OX183141.1, read as the reverse complement.
TTTATAAAAGATGTTCGCAAGTGTAACTGTTACATCACAATGTTGTCTCTCTGGTCAAAAGCGTAGTGTAACGTTATATAACATTTCCTTGTACAAAAGCTAAACGTTGAGGGTAAAAAGCAATGTTTTTTTAACTAAAAGTTGCACATTTTTGAGTTTGGGATTGATTTTTGTAATCAAACGAGAATTTTTGTGAATTGGCACAACCAATCACCCGCCTTGCAAGTACATCGGTTGAATAATTCTGGCAAGCTCAAAGTTATCTTTTATTTTGCAAGTACAGACAACTTCTCACATATTGTAATATGGTTTGTCGATGGCAACTTCAACGCTTTTTAGTACCCTACCATCGAAACCCCTCACCTCCTAACGATTCCTTACGTTGTCTTTCCTTAGTGTCATACAGTGCTAAATAGTGTCATCCAAATTACTAAAAAATAATCATAAAATTGCTCATATTTATTTTAATTATTGTAGTTGTTGACTACAACAACAATGCAACAACAATACAACAACATCAATACCGGAAATGCGAATCTTGCAATTTCTTTTGTCATAAATAACTTGCAAATGAAGATAATTTGAATCTTTTGGTATTATTTATTCGAAAATGACTTTTTCAACTCTAATATTGCTTCAGGTTTTTTTCAGATATTTGAAAGTCTAAAATGCTCGTTTAAGTAGAAGGGGCAGTTTTGTTCAATGGTCGGGGGTTTCAATGGTAAGGCACGGGGTATGATATGGCTAGGGCACGGGGTATGGCAAGGGCACGGGGTATGGCAAGGGTAGGGTATGGCAAGGGCACGGGGTATGGCAAGGGTACGGGGTATGGCAAGGGCACGGGGTATGGTAAGGGTACGGGGTATGGTAAGGGTACGGGGTATGGCAAGGGCACGGGGTATGGCTAGGGTACGGGGTATGGCAAGGGCACGGGGTATGGCTAGGGTACGGGGTATGGCAAGGATAGGGGATTTCATCTTACCTAAATTTACAACCTCATAAGTATAAATATCAGAAATTGTGCACTTTTATTTACAAAGTTGTAGGGGCAGACAACTGCTGTCTTATGTTGTTATAGGAGCAGACCACTGTCTTATGTTGTTGTAGGGGCAGACAACCACTGTCTTATGTTGTTGTAGGGGCAGGTAATCACTACGCTGAGATCCAAGTGGTGGATGAAATATTTGACAAGCACGCTGCCAGTAAGATGGGAGTGGATCACAAGGGTCAAGTTTGTGTCATGATTCACAGTGGCAGCAGAGGGCTGGGCCATCAGGTGGCTACAGGTTGGTGTGATGTTATATTTACTATGCACAATACTGTATGTACTACTATATACAATACTGTATGTACTACTATATACAATACTGTATGTACTACTATATACAATACTGTATGTACTACTATATACAATACTGTATGTACTACTATATACAATACAGTATGTACTACTATATACAATACAGTATGTACTACTATATACAATACTGTATGTACTACTATATACAATACAGTATGTACTACTATATACAATACTGTATGTACTACTATATACAATACTGTATGTACTACTATATACAATACTGTATGTACTACTATATACAATACAGTATGTACTACTATATACAATACAGTATGTACTACTATATACAATACTGTAGTATATACTGTTTTGTATATAGTTGTGTATACTGTGGTATATACTGTGGTGTATACTGTATTGTACCAGCGAGAAGTGCTACGCAGTGGCTAGACAACACACTCATGTTAAATGCACTATTCATGACTTCTCCTCTTGCACTTTCTTGTATTAAAATAAATATTTGAAGTGTTGTTGAAGTGAATGTACAGAGTGATGTAATATATACTTGCTGTCTGAAGTTGTGTGTACAAGCATGCATTTATACTCTATCCACCATTCTATTTCATATCCATGTGCATTGTGACAACATTTTATCATAAAATTTATAACCCTTCTACTTTTTCTTGGGCGTACATAGTTTGTTGATTTGTGTTTAGCATCAGATATTGCCATTAGTAAATTATTGTTATTAATTAAAGCTGCCGTGCTGCTGGGTTTGTCTGAGCCTACCGGCAGCGAGGTTATTGCCGTAACAGGTAGAATGGCAGCACATTGATTGCTGCATAGCTACATCCATGCTTAGCCTTCATCATCCCAGCTGGCCCACTCACTCTTGTTTCATTGCAGTCTCCTTTGTTGCAAGCAACTAACTGCAGCTTTAATGAGTTAATTTTAAGTTTAATGGCCATTGTTGGCTGAAATACAATTCTAGATTTGAATAGCTATTAGCTGTATAGCAATGGCTGCCTAGTGACCATTGCTATAGACTGCTGACACAATTTATTACTGGCAGCAATGACCGTGCAGTAATTTATCAGTAAAATGCTGTCTGGAGATTCGTATCTTATACCCACTAGTTGTGTCTTTTACAGAACTAAATATAATGTACCTGCCAGTCCTTTATGCTTCCCCCGATTGCAACCATGTTTCATCAAGTTCTTTCCTAAACTATTCCAACCTATGTGCTTGCGGTCGTAAAATGTTATGAAAGTTATTCGTTGTTAAAAAAAATTGTAATTTATAAATTTCATTTGGTCAATGAATCAGAAGGTAAAAAAGTGAAAGCAGCAGCCCTCCAATGCTGATAGTGTATATATACATGGAATAGGCTGCTATGAATGTATGAGATATTGTGTGCAGATGCTCTGGTGTCAATGGAGAAGGCAATGAAAAGAGACAAGATAGAAGTAAACGACAGACAACTAGCTTGTGCTCGCATCTCATCGCAGGAGGGACAGGACTACCTCAAGGGCATGGCATCAGCTGCCAACTACGCCTGGGTCAATCGGTCCAGTATGACCTTCCTTACCAGACAGGTTCTCAGTCTATTTCTGTCACTCGCAGTCTTGTTTTTATTTCGTTTCAGCTTTTCCATTTATTTACTGTTTACTTTGCTTTGTAGGCGTTTGCAAAAATGTTTGAGACGACACCTGATGACCTTGACATGCATGTAATATATGACGTATCGCATAATATAGCTAAAGTAGAGGAGCATTTCATTGATGGCAAACAGAAAACTTTGTTAGTTCACAGGAAGGGCTCTACCAGAGCGTTCCCTCCTCATCATCCATTGATACCTGTGGACTACCAGGTTAGGTTTTTGTTTCATTGTGTAGTGATGAGACAACTTCTGTGTTACTAGCTTTTTTTTAGCTTTGCTGGTTTTTCATACATAAATATGTAGTAAATATGTTGGATGTGTGTTGTAGTTGACTGGACAGCCTGTACTAATAGGTGGTACCATGGGAACCTGTAGCTATGTACTTACTGGCACAGAACAGGGTATGGGGGAGACATTCGGCTCCACCTGTCATGGAGCTGTGAGTATCCCTAGCGCTGCCTGCTGACACTGACAGCGGGTTATAACCCCCTCCTCCCCCTCCCCCTCATGTCATTGCTTAAATATTCTCACACATTCGATGATTGGAAAGTTTGAATACTCCAACCGATTCCTTGAGTGGAGAGTTACAACGATTAATACATGAAGTAAACGTAGCTAGCTAGCTGGGTACAGCTGTATAATTATTGGAAGTAACTGTGCGATAGCCTCTGATTAATTATAATAATAACAATAAATCAGAGATCAATGATTTGTTGAAGTTAAACAGCTCTGAGCTATCCCTATCCTTGGTTGTTAGTTTGGGAACACAGGAAATAGCGTAGCAGGTATAGTAATAATGTATGCTTTTTGTCTGCGCAGGGTCGTGCATTGTCTCGTGCTAAATCCAGGAGGAATATTGGATTTGAGGATGTGCTGGCATCTTTACAAGAGAAAGGTATAAGTATTAGAGTTGCCTCCCCTAAATTGGTAATGGAAGAGGCGCCGGAGTCGTACAAGAATGTTACAGATGTGGTCAATACTTGTAAGTATTCGTGTGCCAAACAGTCAGCAAGGTTTTCTCTGGCCTGTTTCTATGTTTATAGAGCTCTTTAATTTAAATCAAACTTATCATTTTTAATTTGGCGGCTTTAGGCAGAGAGGGTGGAGCAATAATTTTTACTTATTGTGCTTCTCTAAGGCTATTCCAGCTGCTCATAGCCTACATTACTGTATCTCAAGTGTTTGCGTATCCTACCAGTGCTTCATCTGTCAACATTTATTTATTTCTATACAAAACATTGTACCTACAACTCTATCTCAGTGTGTGATTCTATTCGTTCATACAGTTGTATGGCTATGCATCTGGTTGCTAAGCAACAATCTCACTGTAATCTTGTTGTTTGCTATCGTCTTCAGGAGTTGTCTCCTATCTTGTAGGTCACACTGCTGGTATCAGTAAAAAGTGCATCAAACTCCGTCCTATTGCTGTCATCAAAGGTTGAATATGCGATTGGCTCGCTTTGAGGAATGCCTATTTATTTTTACTATGCTATACTCGGGTGGGGGCGTAGCCACTCGCGTTACTTACTGCTCATCATTAGTAGACATCATTGATGTGGTGCCACAGGCTTTGTTACTGGAAGTCAAGTAATTCTCAGTAATATCTAAATGGTAAATGGTTGGATAACTTCTGCGCGGCAAGGCCTTCGTTTACTAGTCATTGGCTGTTCTGATTGGTCAGATGTTGTTTGTTTTTCTTATAACTATGGTTACAGTTCTATTATTGGTCAGTATATTCCTTCCATTCATTTAATGTACCCTTGTCAGCTGTTTTACTCAGAGTTTTATTGACAGCAATAGTAAACGACTAATTTGTTTTCTTTATTCTATCTAATGCACAGACACCAGATGTCTATGTCGTGCCTATGCATAGACATTTGATGAATAAAGTCTCATTGACTTTTTTGTTTAAATCATTGAACAAATATATTTGATGGAAATTTCATTATATTGTATCAAGCTGTGAACTTCTGGATGTATATGAATGGCTGGCAGCAGTGAATTTGTTTGTGATATTATGTGATTTCAAGACGTTTTGTTCCTGATTATTTTAAATGAGAATAAAAAACTTCTGGAAATTTGGGACTCATTTAGTCAGAAAGTGATTGCTAGTTAGTTACCAGAAACGTCGTGTAAAAGTTAGCAAAGTCAATTTTCAGCCATTTTGTAAAATCATGTATAACCTTCAGCAGATGGAGCCGACGTTTTTGAGAAGAGTATAGATGCAACACCAAATTACCTCAGTTACATTCACGCATAAAAAGATTAATGATTATTTATAAAAATGTTTTATGTTTAATCTAACCAACAAGTTTTCTTCCAGGTCTGTGAGATATGATATGATTTTTGAACCAAACAGTACTGAAACTACTAGGAATAAATGGTATTCTATCATAGTTTATAGGACTCCTGGCTAAAATATAAATACCTTTCTCTTATTTATATTCTTTTTCACGTCTCAAAACTTTCATCGATGCCTTTAAGGTTTTTGTGCAAGATTAATTCAGTTTACAAAGAATAATCTATGCATTATGTTACCAGTAGTTACTTATGTTTGCAGAAATGTATAAGCATTATTGGTATAAAATTTATAATTTATTATTTTATATCACCAAAAAATTGAGCATAAAACCATATAGAACATTTTAGATAAGATTATATAATTTATCCATTAATCTATTGAGTAGCATTTCAAGACAGCTGAGCAATTCAGTATTGAATAGAAGACAACTCCAAAAACCACATAACATTAATCAGGTCGTGTAGCGAACATATTGCATAATACTGTCTGCTGAGATCAGGCCTTAATAAAACAAAATTTTTAGAATCAAGAACTAGCTATAAAAGTTGCCATGTATAGATTCACTACTAAGACATGACATACATCCTCGGCAGCGTATCCAAGCTGAGCTGACTTTGTTATTGTGTTGAGGCTGGGCAGGCACTGCTCACAGGTGGCTGTTACTCTGTGCACAACGCCTACGCAACATTGCACAACTTTGATGTCTATCCGTTGTCTAGAGAGCCTTGAGCTCCCACTCACCTTCATACTTCTAGCCTTGCTATACTTTTAATGGTGTGCTGATAGCCAAGTATTTCCCCTGCAGTGAAATTCTATTTGCTTGGCTTGCTGCTGCCGCTGCTGCTCTGACACTCGCTGTTGAAGTGCTGAAGCTGTTGCTTGTAGCTATCGGTACTGCTAGACGTTTATATAGCCACTCTAACTGCCGTTTCTATGTGAATGAATGGATAAATCCCATCATAATCAATGCTAGTTTGAATGAACAAACAGTGCAGGGTTCTTTCTCTTACTGAAATTTATATAAGCCCTTTAGAATGTAACAAAATAAAATTATTTAGTAACTAGCAATCATCGCAACCGGCGATCAGTGGTCTAGCAACGGATACAGTCAGCTGACATTCGCAGGCTCGCTGACTCTATGGTTAATTACAATTTCAATCGCTGCCTTTTTTCCATTCTGACCATACCCTGCTCCTAGTATTTAGAATTTTACTAAAAATTATGAATAATTACAAGATTTGGTCACTGAAGACAGTCCTGTGAGCTCTCTGCTACAAAGGCTCTGCTGGCTGCAAATTTGATCTGGCTTCATCTGTCTCGAATTTGTCAGCGAAAGCTAACATAGTAAATTCGCGTTATTTTGTAGCTGTCATCTGTAGTTAAAACTGTGTAACAGCTGCCAGTAATGTTGAGCTCTAACAATCTAACTAAACAGCTCTTTGATGATATGGTGTGTTTGTTTGCTCTGCGAGAGATTTCGCCCAAGTTGTTTATGAAACCATCGATTTATTGGTGCTGGCTTTTACTCGACCTCACAAAAAAATTGAACTTTTGCAGAAAAAAATCACAAACAATGCTAAGCACAAATCTTTTTGGAAAATTGTGAAACTCACTCTATTTGCAAAAACGCTCAAAAGTCCCACATTTTTAACTTTTGAGTGTTTTCCAAATAGAAGAGTGAAATGGTTGTTCATAGACATACTTTTACCCAAGAATTATTAACTTACCAATTGAAGATTAAAAAGTGCAGGGGTGAAAATTAATCAGATTAAAAACTGTCAGCATTTGAGAACACTACAATTTAGCTACTAAAAACTAATTTTTTTCTGCCATGATTCTTGTTTTTGTTTACTTTCTCTTTTATGTAATACATACAATAGTATTACATAACCGTTGGATGGACAATACAAATTTCTATCTTGATCAGATGTTTAACAGTGCCTTTCGCTTGGAATATTTTCTATCGCTGTTAATTACATTTTGATTCTTATGTATGTACACTGTATTAGATAGCAATATAGAGGTAATGCGGATATATATATGATTAATACACAGAACGTATTTTTATTTTTTAAAACCACAAATTGGAGGTACATAAAATTTTATAATTAACCTGAGGTGATTGATCTCAAATTAATCTGTTTAGAAACAGCGAATTATAATTTAGTTTGAGCTCTTCAAATATTATTTTTATTTGATCACAAGTGAAATTGGTGGATCTTCAATATTTAACTGAGATTTACCAGTTTTTATGTGTTATATACTCCGACAAAATTTTGTTAAAGAAAACCGCAAACTAGATATTAAACATTGAATCTAAAAACTTTAAAAATATGAAGTCCTTAGATTGTACATAAAATTTAACCCATGCAGTTAACATTTCCAAACACCAAGTAGCTACAAGATCAAATGAGCGACTAGCAAACTATGTTTGTTGAATCTTACTCTAGTCTAGGAGCAGTGATTTCCCAAGGAAAAGCTGAAGATCAGGAATCTATAGGATTAGTTTATTTATCAAATATTTCGTCAAACAAAAAATGAACATCAAGTCTGACGGTTTTATTTGTGAACATGAGAGGTCAATCCATATTTACATTGAGGTCTACAGCAAGTAAATATTCAAAACTAGTATTGTAAATTTTAATTAAATCAACAGATCTGATCGAAATATAATTTTTTAATATTTATAGAAAATGAATAAGTTCTGTATAGGAAGGGCTCTGGTATATGACTGAAAGTAGAGACAAAACTGTATACATAAGTACTACACTACTACACATAAGTACACTGTACATAAAAGTAGTAGATGTTATGAATGCGACAACAAAAATCTTACATGACATGATTCAAGGGAACTAAACTACCATCTTGACATAATGTGATATGTACAAATAACCAAATATAATGAAGTTGTGCTACTGCAAGTTACAGGAAGAAAAGGCAACTCCACTTAAGTATTAAGAAGTACTGCATTAATGACTATCAAGCAGAGACTGAGGTGACGGCAATGAGATTGTTAGACACCCTTCTAAATCATTGTCTGCGGTGGAATTCTGAGCCGGACTGGCTTGGTTTGCAGAATGATTGAACTCTTCATCCATTTGTGTAGAAACAGCATTTGATTGTTCATTTGTTCGTAGAAAGGCATCGATAAGTAAAGAGGGGGAGTCGTTACCCCTTTCATCAGCCTCTCGAGGATTAGCTGGTGGATGAGCCTCAGAAACTGCATCAGTATTAGTAGAAAGTTCTGGATGTTGTGCTGACTGTCCTGTCGCGGAGGAAACTGTATTGTGGGAATTCTCAACTGGTGCTACTTCCTCGTCAGCTAACGTTTCCATGTATTGTTCATTCATTACTGCATCGCGCTTGGCCTCATCTACAGCCTGCAGATAACTTTTGGTTTTCTTCTTCTTGTCGAGTCTGCAAACAAAATATGAATACAATATAATATAAACTGAATTCAATATAATATAAACTGTTAACTGGGGGAAGCACGAACATCAACAACGGCTAAAGTTTATTGCAATTTGAATTGTGACAAGCCTAACAAATGTGAGGACGAGGGAAGCGGAGCAGGATTCCGGGTTGTTGAGAAAAATGAGTGGCTTTTTTAAAGTAAGGCAACTCTGAATTGGTAATAAAATAACACAACTGCATCATCAAATCATTCCATTACATTCCCGGGATGTTTAACTTGTTAAAAAATTTTTCGCGAAATACGAAAGTTTTCAATAATGATAACAAATTGAAAAGATTGATATAATCACCAGAACCACAAATTGAAAATAAAATTTGCAAATCTTGAGCCACAAAACTAAAAACTGCACAGTAGGTTACGCAAAGCAAGGGTATCGAAGCAATATACAATAACTAATCATAACATACACAAAGATTAATCGTAATGTACACAAAGATTAATCGTAATGTATACACGATGATACACAAAGGTAGCATCAACAATACCATCTATCTCAACTGACCTTTTGGTAAAGTCCTCCAGGAATGGATAAACATCTGAGCAAGGCAGGTGAGATTTAGTAGGGGAGCAATACCAATCTATATCAGCTGTATGTCCCATCACTATACCTTCCTTGTTTTCACTCACCGATATGGCACACACCCGGCCCGGCCACCAGGGGAATCCAATTATCTTACCCCAGATGATATCGCCTACAGAGATACGTTTACCTCCGGCACTCTCATATGTAGATACAAATCGAGAGTTCTTCTCGGACACCACACTAACATCTGCTGACTCTGACATAGCCTTAGAGCCATATTTCTGTTTTCTAAGACGAGCTTTAGTTTTAGTCTTTGATTGAGATTGGGAGTTGTCCTCTAGCGTGTCTGATGCAGCAGATGAGCTGCCTACGCTGCGACTACGTTTTACTGGCTTTGTGATAGAACGACAGCTTCTTTCGAGTCTTCCAGAATGCTCACCGGGGAGATCTATAACAAGGTTGTCATCTGCTGAGTCCAAGTCAGCGCTATTATCAGAGATGACTTGCTCGGTTGACACATCTGTAGGATTTTCATTTTCAGCAGAGTTGTTATTGGCCGTAGTTTTCTCTTTTTTTGATCTTCTAGAATGCTTTTTACTCTTGTGTTTAGATGAATGCCTCCGTTTCCTGTACTCCCGAGGTTCTATTTCCATAATACTTGGACCCTCGGGAGATTTAAATGATATGCGAATAGGAGGAGTGGTTAGCTGTGGAGTAGCTTTAGAGCTAACTTTATCGACACCAATGATATCTGTGTTGATATTCTCTATATCACTGTGGTCGGTGTCCAGACAATGGGTTTGACACATAGAACACAAATACAGCTTGCCCTTGGAACTTTTTTTGCGCTCTCTAAGCTGACGCCGATCTTCGTGACGTAAAAGAGATGCAGCGAGACTAGAACTGCGGCTTGGTATTACAATCGGTTTAACATGAGATCTTGGTTCCAGAAGGTAGGTGCGCCTGCAACAGCAGAAAACTATGACAACAATGCGCAAAATCTTCTCAAAAATAAAACAATAAACAATAAACTCAACTTTTTCAGCAAAAACGATCAACATCCTTTTACTAACCTAATTTCACAAGTAGATGAGGCTACCTCAGTAACAGGAGAAGCCTGAATCTCACAATCTGCAGGTTCAACAGTAACAGTAGACTCACTTGTATGCAACCGGTTCTCGAACTCTGCAGGCAGCTTATGCAGTGATGGAGCTATACTACAAAAAGAACACCATGCATACTACTGTTGAGTGAATAGCAAAAAGCTTGACTTATAATCACAATAATAATCATCATCAATTAACAACAACAACCACAACGAACACCACCACCATTACTACTACTACTTACCCAGAGTTGGATGTATCCAAAAGAACACCAGTATATAATACAGCATCAATTTCAATACGTACAACAATAGCACCTTTTGTTGCGACAATGATTGTAGCTAAATGCTTTGTTCCTTCTAGTTCCGAGTGACATTCACGGTCGTTTACATGTTTTCCTATGTCCAACGAGCAGTTTTCTACCATTTTGCACAAGGTCATGTGACCATGATGGACCAATAAATATTTGTTAGCCTCAGATTCCAAATGATAAGTCTCTTGATAAGCTTGCGGTTATTTATAGACTGATTTAAGTATATCAATCTGAACACAATTTAATTCGTTGGATTGCACATACATTGAAAGAAATAAGGGAAAGCTGTGCAGCTCTATGGGACAAAACTCTGGTTTTTATAGGTGTCCAATGCATAGATTTATCTCCCCTTACAGAAGATAATTCTCTGATCCAATGAAAACTTCTCCAAGATTTATTGCGGTGCGTGTTTATTGGGGCGGAGCAGGAAGTACATAAACGTCTTATTGAATCTCGAGAACAAACATTCGCTGAAGATTTTGCGTTTCAACAATTGTCGTTGGTGTTGTTTGCTTCTTTTAAAGGAAGGCTGGTGTTAACCCAACAGCCAGAATTGAGTACTAAACTGTACTAAGAAAATTATTTAAACAAGCTACTGTGCACAAAAATTCAAGATGTCATTGGCAGGTTTTAAAAAACAGTTTAACAAAGCGAATCAGGTGAGAATAATAATTTAATTTTAAATTTTTTAATAATTAATTATTATTAATATTTTAAGCTACTCGCTACTGGGCTTTTTTGTTCATTGTTGTTGTAATCAGTAGTAGTAACAACAGTATTTATAATAGTTATTATTATTCGTTGCTATTCGATTATTATATTATCATATGGTACATAAAAAGGCTAAGAAGAAAGTTAGAGTAGTCGTAATAATAATAGTAACAGTTATTATTATAATAATAAATTGTTGTTTCTGTTGTTGTTGATGATATCATCAGATGGATAGTAGACTTAGTAGTAGTAGGTAGTAATAATAATAAGTTTTTTTTTTTTTTGTATAATCATTAATGAATAATAATAAATATTATTATTGTTATATAATAAATAATATAATAATCATTAAATAATCACAGATAAATAAACTTAACTAGTCATAGCCGTTTTTGTTGCAGTTGTTCAAGTTGGTTGAATTGGAATAATTAATAGTAGTTGCGTCTTTTTGGTAATAATAATAATGTTTGGAGTAGTTATATTATTATTAGTACTACTAGTTGTTACAATAGCAACATTTTTTGTACTTAATATTATTATTGTGACTGTAGGGCGGTGATAATAACACTTACAGTCAGTGTTGTTGTATGAAGATCTATTTTTTATTATAATTATTCAATAATGAAAAATTTGGATTTCGCTTTCATTGCAGATGAACAGTTTTGAATTAGTCTAGTAGATGGTTTGCAAAGCGTCTTTTTACAGTGAGAATAATTGGGATAAATGTAGTAAATAGCTGTATTTTATAACGTACTCTATACTTATAATAAATTGATATTAGCCTTTATACTTATGGGCTTTCATGTAATAAAACAGTTTCTTGACTAACAACCGTAAAAGTTTCCAAACCATATCGTAGTTTTCGCAAATAATCTAGACGGTTTAGAAAGATTCAAACTGTTAATTTTTAGAACTAGTATAAGCTACATGTCTAGAAACCATATAAAATATTTTTAAATTGTCTCAACTGTCTCAAATTGTCTCAATTACCTAAACTATTTTAAAAAGGTTGGAAAGGGTTATTGCTGTCAAGTCAAAATATTGTGCTCTCATATTCTTTATAACTGGTAGCATATGTATAATGTAATATATTAAATATACATTGTTATCAATAGACATAAAACAAATCAATCACTCATATAAATAACAGTCTTCAAAACTGTTTTTTAAGACTGATTGTTTGTAATAAAAACAATTGAATAATATTAAAAAAAAATTTTAATTTGTGTTTTGAAAATTTCTGAGCATTTATTAATAAAGTTACTGGTCAAGTGTAAACTCAAGATGTATTATCATTAAAAAAGACCAGCAAAGCTTGTTGGATTTTCAAACCGTATAACTTTTTTACAAAACATTAAAAAGGTTTGTGAGAAGTTGGACACTTTCGAAGGCATTTAGATTCAGACATTTTGAAATGCAAAACACTAAACCGTTTCGAGCCACCAGAAGAAAGTGATGCTAGTAAAAGTGAATGAAAAAATCGAACTATTAGTACAATAATTATTAATAATAACAACATCAGTAACAACAGTAATTGTAATACTTAATGATGATAGGTACTAAAGGATGATTTTAGTAAGTAATGGATAAATAGCAATTTATAATAAACATTATTAAACTTACCCTTAGTAACAGCTGCCAGCGGTTCCTGCCTCTGTCGCTAGTCATATTTCACTGGCATCAAAGATTATTAAATGAGAGATACTTTTCTTGCCAAAGAAACATATAAATAGTCTTCGATATTCAACAAAACAATTCTGCTTCGATTGTATTGGCTGGCAATAAATCGTGGTGACTTTTTATATCACAGTAAATGATTAATTATTGATCGGTCACCAAATCATTCTTGTCCTTGTAAAAGCAAAAATGAATATTCAACTGCTTTATAAAATTCTGTAAATAATTAAAAAGTGCTACAAACATGAAATTTCATTTGATCCAAGCTATAGTGAGCCCAAACATGCAACTGGTATTGACCGAAGGTGGGCGCGCTTTTTGTGGATTGCATGTAAATTCTTACAGAATGTTTGCCCTAACATTAATAGTAATATCTGTAGAAAGTAGCTCTATGGGTTTTTTACTACATGTACTAAAGGTTTAGCGCAGTCAGAATTTCATCTTCTCTTAATTTTGTCTTCTTGCAAACATTGTTTGTGGCAAATTTTATTGCAAGTAATGAAGCTGTCGGTGCTGTTTGTGTTTTACGTTTAACATCGATAGCTCTTCTGTCATTCTCCTCTCACCTCATTCGTGAATGTTTCACAGCCGTCATACTGGCGATGCTGAGTGATTCAACGTCACATGTTCCATTGTTGTAAGTTGGACATTACGCTTACCGTATTTCACCTAATTCTACTCATTGATCACATAGGTAGTCATAATAGGTAGTAAGTGTACCCCATCATAGGGCAACTAAAAGCTGTCAATATTACATCACTCTTGCTGCTTTTCTGGGGAATTCGAGTTTTGTAATCCCATTGTGTATAAGGGTCATACGAGGAAAGTTCACACATGGAAAGTACATGTTAGTGAAATAAAACTTCTAAAAGGAAAGGAGTACAAAACCTAGCAGTAATTAGTATTACATAATTTAGGGGGGAGACGACTGAAGGTCCTAATCGTTGACTTGACTACAACAGCTACATTATGATTTTGTACAATCTGTTGGTCATTAATCATTGCACAAACAAGTGAGGTTGCAATAGGCGTGTTGACCTGGATAGATGGTGAGCCCTCTCACAACCTTTACCATTTCCTCTGTATTTTTATCAGCTCGATGTATACATTGTAGTTTATGAGTGAGAAGATCGGTGGAGCCAAAGGAACAGAACTCGACGATGACTACATTGAGATGGAAAGGGTACGTAATTCCCCTCCTATACACCCAGTTACTCCGATCCTAAGCGTCATTTCTTTTCTCCTGTTGAATGCTAATCCATTTATTGGCTATATTTGCTTGCAATCGGCTTCTGTATACGAGCATTGCGTGAATGTATATGTGTATTGTTAGCTGCATCGCTATGTATATTGTGAGATCTTTTTAGCTGTTGTGTGCTGTTTTAAACTTTGATGAAACTAGGGGCATACTACTACTAGTACAATTTTAGTTTGGACAGTGCTATTGCCATATGCGTGTCTAGTAAACGTGCTGATTATACACATCAAACCATGCCGTCATTGTCAGCCATTTATATAGCTCGGCCTGTAGCGCTAGAATATTCTCATATGATGTCTATGAGATAAGATGTTCATAAAAGCTGACTTGTCAACCATTTAGTCTAGTTATCATCAGTCTCCAGTGCATAGACCAAAATCATATCAGTACTACTACTAGGTGATTGTGATCAGTACTACCACTAGGTGATTGTGAGCTAGCTTCAGTAGATTACACCCACATATATCCTAGTACAACCTTGCTAGCTATAACACTGCACTTAGGCATTCTATATTATACATATATTACACAACCTACGTACTATTTCTCAACTATATACTATAAAGTTGTGTTGCTGATAGATTGGTATAATGCCGTTAACCAATGCTAGTTAGTGTATCCAGTACAATTATTGTAGCCATTCTAAGTGGCCAGCGTTCACATCAACTTTGTATTACTGTTAATCAATATTTGGTGATGTTGAAAGTCACAAGTCAGCTATTATTATCAGATGATTGCATTAATCCACCACTTCTTTAAGTCAATGTGTACATCTATGCGTACAAGTGGGCTGCCCTAAGCCATTGACATCTAACCCACTGACATCTCACACAGCAACTGTCATTATACTTGTTTGTTGTTTCAGAAAATTGAAGTCACAGACAAACTGGTTACAGAGATAATAACCAAAACACAAGAATTCCTTCAACCCAATCCAGGTAGGGCGGTTACTTGTCAATCTCTCACTAAACACTTGAGATTATTAGCTGGCCTTTTGTGTCCACAACTTCCTCGATTAGCTAAACCTTTACCTGCAATAAATATGTCAACTAATTTGTCTCTCTGTCATTACTATATCGGCATCAGAGCCTGCCTACTGATACTGTCCGCTGCCGGGGTTACATATTACTAGAGGTCGCTGACTGTATAAGTCAGCAGGTAATATGTAGCTAATTAATCGCTTTGTCAGGTTGAAGGACTTTTTTCATCTTCATCTAACCGTTAGTCACTTAGTGTGGCCTGTTGGGTATCTGCTAGCGTACATTTCTAACTGTTTGGTGACACAGAGTTGAATGCGCTGTAGCTCTGAGAGTGTGCAGTCACTGGCAGTCACTGATGTGATTGGTAGGTGCCAACATTATCGGCCAGCTTGTCCTGGCAGCATGTACCAAGTGGCGATGTAACTGTGTGAAGGTTTCATGGGGGTCAGAAATGGCTGCAGCTCAACATATTTCTGGATTGTGAAAACAACTTGATAAAGTTTCTCTTCTACTCGTATTATTTTTTACTCCAGTCAAACGACACTAATTTAATAATCGTTATTATTATTATTGTCATTAGACACAACTAAAATCTCACATACTATTTTTTTGTTATGCTCAAACCAAAATTTTTATATATTGTTTCTGCTTTTGATTACAAAATGGTGACTCAAGTGCTGGTTTGTGCGTAACATCTCATTGTCTAACCTTTTTGTTGAACAACACAGCTGCTAAAAAAAAGTAATTTTTTTTCCAGTTTCATTTTTTTTCCGATTACGAAACTCTCTGCGTAATAACCCCAGTACGGAACCTCTATCCGCCTCAACGATCCAATTATTTTGCCATTCTGTCTATTGCCGATTGCTGCCAAACCGACATTTTAGTACCCAGATATGGGAGTTGTGCGCTCATTAATATAGTCTTCCTACAAGTTTGCTCAAATCCCTTTCTCTCTCAGTAAATTCTACCTAAATGTCCCCTCTTCAAGTTTCAGCGCTGCTAAGTACACGTGCAATTTTGATCTCTTAGTAAATAAAATGTATTGTCGGCAGCACAATTCTCCAAATTCCTCGCGTCTTTTGCTGTGTAAATAACAATTATTTGTTATTTTACACTAATGTTTTTTTTTTTAAATATTTGCAATTATACATTCGCGTTTACAGTTCCCATGGAGACCCACAAAGTGCATGCTACACAGTACAAGCTACCTGTAGTACATGTGTATTGTATTTTAGACAATTGGTTACAGTTGATCCTACACATTGTCATTATAAGAGCATGTTAGTTGATGGACATAATGTGGGACTGTGTGTGGACAGTCATAGCTGTCAGCACCTTCCTTGTGTGTAGTCAGTTAGAGAATCACTCGTGCCTGCCAGTGCTCGCGGCTGTGTAACTGCATTAGTAGTAGTATATAAGATCAATGCTTACACCAATATTGGCTTACAGCATCTCTCTCTCTCTTACACATGACTCCATTGTCATCCGTTTCTAGTGATTACATCAACCTTTTTGTGTGAGTGGGCTTGTACACTCAACTGATTTCACCAAAGAGTGAATGTAAAAGGTTAGCCTTGAATTCTATGAATTTACATTGTAGCGACTAGAGCTAAGCTAGCTACACAGGCAGCTCTGTCTAAGGTGAGGGGACAACAACGTCATGTAGCGTACCCACAGCCTGAGAGTACTCTTGGAGATACTCTGTCTAAGTTTGGTTCAGAACTGAGTGAGGGTGCTTCCTCTTCAGGGTTTGGTTAGTATTCAGTACTTCACTGCCACTGGTAGCTAGTGGTAAGTGGTATCCCTAGTATTCAGTAGTACCACCGGTAGTACCAGTACCACTAGTATTCAGTAGTACCACTATTAGCAGTAGTACCACTAGTAGTCAGTCAGTGTGTTTCTGGCTACCACTAGACGGTAATGCCTTGGACATGAGTGGTATATAAAATCGTATATGACTAAGTAGAAGCTTTGAATGCATGCTTGGAATGATATGTGTTTAGCTGTAACTATTTTGACAGTTTTGTACTCTCCTGTAATTTTTTCTCTCTTGTATGACGACTCCAATACGTTTTGGTAGTTCTACTGCTGGCGCATTAGTGAAATAACAGTTTTTATTTCTGGCATAGAATTGTATACTTCTCCGTCTCATAGTAACTTATAGCACTCTATGTCCCTTCTGCTGGTGAGGTTACTGACCAAACAAGTTTTAACCAATAAATAATGGCAGTAATAAATAAATATTATTAGAGCGCATATGATAGGTCATTTAACAATTTAATAACTTGTCTTGACTATCTATTGTTGCATCATTGTTTATTTACTTCGATTTATTTAAATATTTTACAGTAAATTAGAAATAACTAACATAGATAATACACCTTACCAATTGTGTCTCACTACCATTTTTAATGGGGTGGATAACTCTTAATGATTATATAACATCTATGGCATTCTAACATGCGATAGCCTTTTGCATCCAAAACAGCTGTCCACGACCAAAATCATCATTTATCTAATGGTTTGCTGAATTATTCTTTTATCCATCTCTGGCATACCATTGCATTCTGGGAAGTAACCTTCCCCATCCAACTTCAAAATGTCATCAATGGTGTCTCAAGTTATAAAGTCTCTAGTTTATCATAATTTGCTGAGGAGATCAATAGATGACCTGGTCCAGTGTTGTTATACAATGCGATATTTGTGACGTATGATCAGTTAGTATTTGCCTTCCTTATCTTATCTGCATCATACATCAGGTGTTCTTAGGTAAATGCAAGTATAACACAGTATTACATGTACATTGCAACACACCATGCCTGTGATATATTGTACTCTGTACTCTGCAGGTGATGCATGCAAAGAGACTGGAGTTGCCTTTTCACATCTAGCTGAGGCTAAATATTCTCTCGAAGACAATGTTAAACAAAACTTTTTATATCCTTTGAATCAACTGCAAAGTAAAGACATCAAAGAGATCCAGGTTTGTAGTCTGTTTGGGTTTGCCTCTTGTTGAATTGGTATGTTTGTCAGCAGCTCACTGTCAGCAAATAATAATAAACTTCATATGAATATTTAGCACCACAGAAAAAAGACGGCTGGTCGACGTTTAGATTACGATTGCAAAAAGAGGAAGAAAGATAAAGGTTGGTTTGTTTTTATTTTATCAGAATCCTCTAGAACTTTAGTTAACTTAATGGTAACCACCAGGTGGAGCCACGTGTTGTCTTACCCGCTCTGTTTTGATGCAGGAGGAGCTGTTGGTGATGACGAGTTGTCTCAGGCGGAAGAGAAGTTTGCCGACTCGAAAGAGCTTACTGAGACGGCCATGTTTAACTTATTATCCAATGACATTGAGCAGATCTCACAGGTCAAAGGATTTGTTGACGCTTTACTTGATTACCACCAAAATGCTGTCCAGATTCTAAAGGATCTTCAGAGCACTCTAGCGGATAAGTATGTTGAATATCTATGCGCATGGTCTGATTGGCTACAGCTGGCTCAATACCTAGACTGCATGTACATATAAGCGATTGCGTGATTTTGCAGCTTTCGTTTCCGGAGAAATCGCCAAGTAATCGCTATTATTTTGTTTGGCGTTATCGCCAGGTTTTCATTGAGATATAAAAAATCGTTAGCTGATTCTTTGATCAGCCAATCACAATGCACAAATGTCATACCGCTGTTTCCAATAGTATTATGCCCGTTGCATACTGTCAATGACCGTAAAATACTTTTGTAACAGCGAGTTTGAACGGAACGCTGAAAAATTTGCAGTAGTAAAAAATTGTGTAACTTTTTGGTGGGATTTCCGCTATCGCTAAGGAAAATTGCCAGCGCCGACTGCTATATGTACATACAGCTTTAGGCATGGTTTACAGGAGATGGATATATGGTGTATTGGAGTTATCTTTGCATGTTTTTATGTCTCAAATTATACACAATACAACGGACCCGGTGACAGTTTCTCATGATTTTACCATTCTATCGCTCAATGCCATTGGTTACATACTTTGTCCTAATGAATATTCCAAAAAACCTTTTAGCAAAATTGAGATTATGTTTAAAAACCAAAAATTTCATCAGCCGTTTGAAAAACTGATATTTTATGAGGGAGTTTAGTTTACTCTCTTACTGGGTAAAAATAATAGTAAGTGAGAGCTTTAAGTTGACTTCACGAACACACTTGCAACTATTGATCAGTTAGCGTGTATTTATGCTTTCTCATCAACATTAAAGTATTTTATTTTTTGAAACTGCCTCTTCCCATCGTGTACACGACTTCAACTGTACATGGATTCAACTCTTATAAACGTGGTATGAACAAGTCTATTTAAAACTTCTTTCAGTTGGTGGTTCCTCTGCTAACAAAATTTATATTTTCCTACATGCCTTAAACCCCATGTACATATAGCGATTACTAAGCGATTTCCTTACCGATTGCGTGATTTTGCAACTTTTGTTTCCTACAAAATCGCTAAGCAATCTCAAGCATTTTATTTGAGGTTATCTTCAGGTTTTGATCGAGATCAAAAAACCGCTAGCAGATTCTTTGATCAGCCAATCACAACGTAAAAAAAATTTACCCTTGTTTCCAATAATGTCTTGTCATATTCAGCGCTCCGATCTATTAACGATCCTATAATAAACTGAAGGCTATGCTTTGTAACAGCGAGTTTGACCGCAATCGCTGAAGAATTGGCATTAGTGAAAAATTGCGCAATTTGGGGGAGGGACTTCCCCAATCGCTAAGCAAAATCGCTAGCACGATCGCTATATGTACATGAAGCATTAGCTTGCTCAGTTGGATCATTGGAGTTGTCACTCCATTTGTACGTGTATGTAACGAGTGCGTAACTCCCTTCATGGCAATAATGTACTATACTACCTTGCTTTCATTGACTGACTGTTCATTGTTGATCATGTATTGTTCTAGAGGGTAGGTGCTACATGCAACCAGAATAAGTATTGCTTGTTTACTGTTAACCTTAGAAGCTTGGTGATTCGTTCAATTATGCCTCTTACAATGTCCCTCATTGGCCTGCCTATTGGTAATTGGTTCCCGGGTGTGCGACTGGCTTATTCGTTCTCTATCCAACAAACTGTAGCACCAACATAACCTAACCTCACTGTACTAACCAATGCAGGGCATCGTCTACAACACTTAGTCATGTGATCAGTGTAACAATCGTCTACAACACATAGTCATGTGATCAGTGTAACAATCATTTGCAACACTTAGTCATGTGATCAGTCTACACTCATCTGCAACACATAGTCAGGTGATCAGTCAATCACTAGTCTGCAACACTCATGAGCCTGCCACACAAGCCAAAATATCACCCGTAGTTGTCGTTCCATCACGCAGGATGCTACATTCAGCGCAGCATGAAGCGGATCAATTATTCATCTTGTCTTTCGTGTTATGATTATTTGATCATTAAACCCACAGCGATTCTATTTCACAACATTGTCAAGGTTATACTGACTCTCGGCGCGTGTTACAAAGATCGTATACTTTCTTAATGTAGTAATATATATAGTAATAATTAAATGAGTGTTTGTGTTTATCTGAAACTAACGCGGACATTATAAATTTCAAAATAATTATTGTTTGTGATGGAAAAAGTTATAGATAAATAATTAGAAGGCATAAAAGTTATAAATGATAATGAATCATATACCTAATAATAATAATTTATTAACTACTTGAGCAATTATGATAAACGTAGTAATAAAAAATGGTTTTACTAAAATTAAATATTATAAAATAATCAGAAACAGGAAACCATGTGGAACGCACAAAATATTAATTCTGGTCTTATTTGCTGTATCGAACACTACATCTGTCATTTCAGTTGCCAGTCAGGCTCGTGTGGCAAGTTATTTGTCACCAAACTCTGGCTCTGTGTACGGAAGACAGGCTCGTGTGGCAAGGGCATTAGTCATGTGATCAATCAAACATTAGTCTGCAGCACATAGTCATGTGATCAGTCAGGCAATGGCTTGGTTTTTTTTTAAATGACAACGATAAATATTAACATTCTGCCAACAATGGCCGCCATTTAAATAGATGTTTCGGCACTGCTTTAGAATTCGCTGTCAATCATATCGTTGTTATTTTCACTGCAATATGATTTGACTTGCTATTCCAGCCGTATATCTATCTTACCACACTGATCCACTCTTGTCTCCATCCTAGGCTCTGTAGACACACATAACCAGTAGATACATTTATTTCATTTTTTTTTTAAATTTACTCGTGTTCTATTCAGTTTAGCATGCCTTGAATTCCTTTGTTGGAATCGTCATTTGTAGAGTGTACAACTAGCCATTCGTAGGGTGAGGGTAGTGCTGCTGTCTTTACAACTAGATCATGCATAACTGGAGGCTTGGTCGTTGTTGCAAAACTTTTGTTAACGAATGAGCAAAATTTTGGGCTTTAAAATCATCCTTTAGTCACTTAAAAAGTAAATACAGTTTTCACCAAGTTTCATTAATCTAAACTAACCCCCTTGCACATGTCTTGTCTACATAATCTGTCACAATCAACGCTGAATTCCTATTAGGTAACTCTGTCTAAAATAGCCTTCTCAAAAACTTACAGCTACCATCTATATCTTAGCAATACCTAGCAATCACACATCAAACTTTCACAAAATTATTCAAATTAAATTTCTTTGCTTATTGCCACGCCTCTCCTGATTTTTCAATAAATTACGCACCTTTTCTCTCTTCACAATAAAATGACGAGATGACTGCAATGAAAAAGCCTGTTTGTATTGGGGAACCAATACTGTGGTAGTTACTCTAGCATGGAGTTCCTTATTTGCACCCTGGAAATGGCGGTGGTAGTAGCTTGTTCCTTTACTTTTCTGGTTACTGTTTCTACTTAGCAGTGCATGCTGAGCAATTAAACAGTATTTAGCTCAGTGAGTGAATGACTAAGCAGTTGCGTGATAGCTAACAGTCTGTACTGGTTGCAGATGTGATGACGCTTCCAGCAAACCGAGAGCTCAACATGTGCCAAAGCGAGTTGGTTCGACAGCCTCAAAGAACAGCAATCCCTATGACGCCTCTGACAGCAACGGCAAGTCTGGCTCTTATAGCCTGGGTACCCCTGTGTATGCAGAGCCTCATGTCAATAGTCAGCCAGGTATTAATAACGTCTGTCTTAGACTCGTATGACATGATCTCATCTAACTAGACTATCTCAAAGCCTTGTCTGATGCTTGTGTCATGCTGTTTTGGTTTTAGCAACAAATTGAACTGAACATTTTGCATTAAATACATTTTCGCATTAATGAATGTAAATTTGTACTCATTTATTCTTGGGTGAATTTTATGAAAATGGAAGTTTGTGAGTGGATCTGTTCTTTTTTGTTCATGAATCACAAAAGTTTTATGAAGTGCTTCTGAAGTATTTGTGATTTCTTCTTTCAAGTTGTAGCCGCCAAGTCGACACCCACAGCGAAAGCACTCTACGATTTTGAACCAGAGAATGAAGGAGAACTTGGATTCAACGAAGATGACATAATAGAGCTGATTCAGCAAATTGATGAGAACTGGTTTGAGGGAAAGGTTCGTGGAAAGACTGGATATTTCCCTGTCAACTATGTAGAAGTTGTCCACCCTTTGTAATGCAATTGTTGCGATGCATTCCTCGCAACGCTCTAGGTGTAAAGAGCTTCATTAGGTACATGCATACAGACTAGTACGTGAACTTTTCTCTCTAATCAGTCTCCTCTCACCACAGTCTATCCTGTTTGTTAACAAACAGGTGTTACCAAGTGAAGCATTCACATAATGCAGTTTACCGTGATCGTTGTGTATTGGGATCTTTCCAACATATAACTGGTGGTAGTTTCATCATGCTAGTTATTTCGTATTATCGCATGTGTATTTTATAGTCATTCATATTGTCAAATTATTTGGTTTTCACGTAATGTGAATGGTTGATACTTATTTTTTTCTGCTGAGTTTTGAAACTTAACTGCAATTATTGAGAAATATTTTGTGAAACAAGAAAAGCTTTTGGCCGCTACGTCAGAATTCTAGTAATTTTCAACTATTACGAAAACAAAATCAAATTCCATTTCACATTCTCAATTGGCTTACAGGTTTTAGATAATTATGTAATGAGTACTGTTTACTAGTAATATTATATTATTAAGTCTATTTTCTTGCTCTGATGGGTGATGCTGCCTCCACGTGTTCGTCCACATGTATTTATTGACGCCTCCACATGGACATCGTTCATTGTTTTATGTTAGATGATATAGTAAAGTATGGGTGCAGTGCACTGATGTGTTCATTTATAACCTTTTGTTTTGTTAATGAAAGATTACTAGAATGGTCTATTGTTGCAAGAAGTATTATTTTTATTACACGTGATATTTCATTTTGACATTTCTGTCAGTCGAAAATAATAAAGTCAATGACGTGAAATACTGACACCAAAAAATCAGACCTGTTGTAATAAGGAAAACAGAGATTAGTGCACAACCAATTAGTAATACATAGTTAGGAGTTGTTTTCTCAACAATGGGGAGACAACTGCCAATACTATTATGATATGAAAAAACAAAATATAAAAAAATAGATGAATATGTATGTAGACATGTTTGTGGCAATTAGTGAAAAACTTAATTGACACAAATTAATGCAAAATAGATATTTAATTGGGATTTCTTCATATTTCAACACTTCCTGTATGCAAGAACCTGGGTTACTAATGAAATACAATCAAGCTACCAGTCTCGTAGCACAAACGAAGAAAACGTGATTGAAAGACAACCGAAAGACAATAAGACGATGTAAAACGGAACCGCCACCAAAACATAATTTCAAGTTTTCAGTATCTGTTGAATGATTGCTTGTGAATTATGCCAAGAAAATCAGAGTTGTAATGCAAGAAATGTGATTGTAAACAATGAGGGAACATAAACCTTTACAGGTCGTCTGTATTGACCAGCGGTTGTCGCTCAGGCGTTGAAAATATATCATCCTCAGAAGAGGATTCCGCGGTTGACCTCCGGCTGACCTCTTTATACCATTTATCTGTCAGGTTAGCCATCTGCTTCTGTCCTATTGTTGCAGTAAACCATAATATAATAAAAGGCAATGTTCAATATATTACCACCACAAATCTCAACTTGATTTGAATGCTATTACCCAACTGGTTATAATGAAGTTGACAGGCATATCACAACAAAACGAAAATGACCAAAATCCATTCTACATCAACAAACAATTTTTGTTTTATTACCGTACATCTATGACCGGTTTTTCTCAGCAGGTTGAGGCAATGCTAACCATGATAACAAAAACACCACTGCCCCTAACTGCAGGTAGGTTAAGCCCACAGCTGAGACGTAAGCTCCGCCTACTTTGTTAAACGACAAAAAGACAAACGTTGACTAACCTTCGCGTACTTCATGAGCTGTCATTGGTCGAGTGAGCCAAGGAATGAGATATCTATGGTCCATAGACATGAACCAATTGACGTGCGGTTTATTTACTGTAAACACCTCCTCGGCCTCAGTGTTATGGTCAGATGTGGTCTCAACTGTGTCCCCCTGGTAGACAAATATGGGTGTGTCAGCGCTGACACTGGTTCAACACTGGATGAAATATACCAAGATTGCCAGAAAATCGAATTAGATATAGCCAAAATCAGGCAAATCGGGGAGCGTAAGTTATGGCAACTCTTACAAACCGCTACATTTGAATTGTGATAAACGTTATAGAGAGACGCCGCAGTGAATGAGATTTAACAAAATTTAAAAAAACACGTTATTAAATTACGACTATCGCTATATGACCAGCGATTGCATATATATATACATATATATAATATATATAT
Source organism: Cryptosula pallasiana (assembly GCA_945261195.1). Lineage (NCBI taxonomy): Eukaryota > Metazoa > Bryozoa > Gymnolaemata > Cheilostomatida > Cryptosulidae > Cryptosula > Cryptosula pallasiana. The sequence goes on along the minus strand of OX183141.1, from coordinate 6,568,698 downwards.
GTATATACATGTTATCGCTGACCAGGCGATTTGAAAATATGGGAGTGGAAATCATACATAGAGACGGCTACATTTCAATTATTATAGTAAAAAATACAAAGCCGATGTGAATGAAGCGTGAAGAACTTGATAAAAAAACAATAATTAATCACAATTTTGCGTTGACATAAATAAGCGCAAATCAGGGAGCGGAAAATGCATCAAATTGTCTATCTTGACGACTTCCATAACCGTCTACATTTGACGTGGTCAGTGTTATATTAAGTAGCTGCCGTCGGCAACCCTGGCAGACTTCATCGATGGGTTTAACCGCCACATACCAACAGATCTTACCACCGCTTCTCTACCTCAACTGGGAAGACATAAACAATAAATCTACTAAACAAACATAGAGTCACACCAACTGAACCATTTATAACTCACCATTTCCTTGGTTTTACTCAGATTCAACTCAATCCGCTTGCGGGACTTTTTCTTCTTTCTGTTGAGAACCTAAACACAAGAAAGATAATACAACATACAGCGTGTAATGCAAGATGGGGTGGGACTAATAGCACTAACAGTTCAACAGAGAGAGTACTCACACTCATCAGTGGCATGGTACCTCCCCCGAGGAACAGCAAGGTGAACAGGACTATGATGAGGGTGGTAGTCATTAAAACCTGCCTCTTTTCCTTTGGAATGTCAATGTGTAGGCTGAGAGCAAAGGCTATGGCTCCTCGCAAGCCTGATTAATTGTACCAACAGTGAGAGATGTATGTAGTATATAGACATATACAATGCATAGACATATACAATACATAGATATATACAATGCATGGACATATACAATACATAGACATATACAATACATAGACATATACAATACATAGACATATACAATGCATAGACATATACAATACATAGACATATACAATACATAGACATATACAATACATAGACATATACAATGCATAGACATGTACTATACATGGACATGCACTGTGCATAGACATGTACTGTGCATAGACATATGCAGTACACAGACGCTTCATTACTTCAACATTTACAATACATATACAATACCTGGATAAATACATTATATGAATGTACACTGTACATAGATACATACATTCATAGAGATATACATAGACATACCACTGAACCACATGATGAACTATACTGTACATAGATACATACATTCATAGAGATATACATAGACATACCACTGAACCACATGATCAACTATACTCTACATAGATACATACATTCATAGAGATATACATAGACATACCACTGAACCACATGATGAACTATACTGTACATAGATACATACATTCATAGAGATATACATAGACATACCACTGAACCACAAGATGAACTATACTCTACATAGGTACATACATTCATAGAGATATACATAGACATACCACTGAACCATATGATGAACTATACTGTACATAGATACATACATTCATAGAGATATACATAGACATACCACTGAACCACATGATGAACTATACTCTACATAGGTACATACATTCATAGAGATATACATAGACATACCACTGAACCATATGATGAACTATACTGTACATAGATACATACATTCATAGAGATATACATAGACATAGACATACCACTGAACCACATGATGAACTATACTGTACATAGATACATACATTCATAGAGCTATACATAGACATACCACTGAACCACATGATGAACTGCTGTTTAGCTGTAATCTTATGGTTACGGAACTTGTTTGCAATGAAAGCCAAAGGGAAGATATTAAGAGCTCTCCCCACAAGACACAGTACCTGCAATGTAATATAAGTCACAAATCTCAGGCTACGCAGAGTGAAAACACTGAAGCAAAGACAATAGACAATGGTAGTTGATACTTACGATAGCCCAAAGTACAAAGGAGACCTTGACACTATTATCGTACATGTTAAATATAGACATGCCCAGGTAGGCAAACACACAGGTCTCTGCCATGAAAGCAACAGTTCTGAATGTTTGTTGGACGGTGATCTGTGTGATAGGAGAGAGATTTCTGTGTGTGTAATGAGACATCACAATACCAGCGAATAGAACGGCCATAATACCTACAGACAGCAGATGGGCTGGTGTAGAGTGCATACAAGTCTATATAGAGTGCATACAAGTCTATATAGAGTGCATACAAGTCTATATAGAGTACATACAAGTATATATAGAGCACATACAAGTCTATATAGAGTACATACAAGTATATATAGAGTACATACAAGTCTATATAGAGTGCATACAAGTCTACATAGAGTACATACAAGTCTATATAGAGTACATACAAGTCTATATAGAGTAAACACAAGTCTATATAGAGTACATACAAGTCTATATAGAGTGCATACAAGTCTATATAGAGTACATACAAGTCTATATAGAGTGCATACAAGTATATATAGAGTGCATACAAGTCTATATAGAGTACATACAAGTCTATATAGAGTACATACAAGTCTATATAGAGTACATACAAGTCTATATAGAGTACATACAAGTCTATATAGAGTACATACAAGTCTATATAGAGTACATACAAGTCTATATAGAGTACATACAAGTCTATATAGAGTACATACAAGTCTATTTAGAGTACATACAAGTCTATATAGAGTACATACAAGTCTATATAGAGTACATACAAGTATATATAGAGTACATACAAGTCTATATAGAGTACATACAAGTCTACATAGAGTGCATACAAGTCTATATAGAGTACATACAAGTCTATATAGAATACATACAAGTCTATATAGAGTACATACAAGTCTATATAGAGTACATACAAGTCTATATAGAGTACATACAAGTCTATATAGAGTACATACAAGTCTATTTAGAGTACATACAAGTCTATATAGAGCACATACAAGTCTATATAGAGTACATACAAGTCTATATAGAGTACATACAAGTATATATAGAGTACATACAAGTCTATATAGAGTACATACAAGTCTACATAGAGTGCATACAAGTCTATATAGAGTACATACAAGTCTATATAGAGTACATACAAGTCTATATAGAGTGCATACAAGTCTACATAGAGTACATACAAGTCTATATAGAGTACATACAAGTCTATATAGAGTAAACACAAGTCTATATAGAGTACATACAAGTCTATATAGAGTGCATACAAGTCTATATAGAGTACATACAAGTCTATATAGAGTGCATACAAGTATATATAGAGTGCATACAAGTCTATATAGAGTACATACAAGTCTATATAGAGTACATACAAGTCTATATAGAGTACATACAAGTCTATATAGAGTACATACAAGTCTATATAGAGTACATACAAGTCTATATAGAGTACATACAAGTCTATATAGAGTACATACAAGTCTATATAGAGTACATACAAGTCTATTTAGAGTACATACAAGTCTATATAGAGCACATACAAGTCTATATAGAGTACATACAAGTCTATATAGAGTACATACAAGTATATATAGAGTACATACAAGTCTATATAGAGTACATACAAGTCTACATAGAGTGCATACAAGTCTATATAGAGTACATACAAGTCTATATAGAATACATACAAGTCTATATAGAGTACATACAAGTCTATTTAGAGCACATACAAGTATATATAGAGTACATACAAGTCTATATAGAGTACATACAAGTCTATTTAGAGCACATACAAGTCTATATAGAGTACATACAAGTCTATATAGAGTGCATACAAGTCTATATAGAGCACATACAAGTCTATATAGAGTACATACAAGTCTATATAGAGTACATGCAAGTCTATATAGAGCGCATACAAGTCTACATAGAGTACATACAAGTCTACATAGAGTGCATACAAGTCTATATAGAGTACATACAAGTCTATATAGAGTACATACAAGTCTATATAGAGTACATACAAGTCTATATAGAGTACATACAAGTCTATATAGAGCACATACAAGTCTATATAGAATACATATACTCACCAGATAAACCAACACCTTCAGCCAATCCATAAGGTAGGTAAGAGAATATTAGCATAAGTGCTATTTCTAATGAGGGCGTTTTCCTTAGGTCGACAAACTTGAGGGTTACAGAGCTGAGGATAGCTGAGGCTATACCAATAGCTGACGAGGCAAAGAACATTATACAAAACTTGCCCAAACCATGGCCAAAGGCGACAGCACCGCTGACATCAGCAAACTCGGGGTTCTCCAATCCCAGAATTGTGCTACAAACCAACCAAGTGTAACAGAAGAAAGAAACCACAAAATCCATTATTTTGTTTTATCAGAACCTTCAAAAATATTAATTGTATCCTAACATAATGTGGTTTGAAACATACGTAGACAGGAGTGAATGTGGACAGAAATGCATGCAGACACAGCTGGAATGCATGCAGACACAGCTGGAATGCATGCAGACACAGTTGGAATGTACGCAGACACAGTTGGAATGCATGCAGACACAGCTGGAATGCATGCAGACACAGTTGGAATGTATGCAGACACAGCTGGAATGCACGCAGACACAGCTGGAATGCATGCAGACACAGCTGGAATGCATGCAGACACAGCTGGAATGCATGCAGACACAGTTGGAATGTACGCAGACACAGTTGGAATGAATGCAGACACAGCTGGAATGAACGCCGACTATGCTATAAAGAAAAATGTTTCAATGTTTATTTCAGCAAGTGTCCACGTTCGTTTCCGGCAACACAAATTTCGGTTTTGACATTCAGTCAAAAACTGCCACATTTTTTTTATTTTTTAGTAAAGTAGACAATTTCTGCGGCAAACATCGAAATAATATTGTATATGACGCCGAGGTAATGTCGACACTTCCTAGAATAAACGCCAAAGTAGTTTTGTCAATCAAATAGCAGTCGACTTTCACAACCAGTGTTTTGAATGCCCATTGCGATGCTTGAACTGCAGAGGTACAAACCTTGTCAGTACAATAGACACAGCGTCGTTGAGTACGCTTTCACCAAACACCAACATGTACAGTATGGGATCTACGTCCAGGGCTTGGAAGATTGCCAGAGTGGCTACTGGGTCCACAGCTGATATGAGCGAGCCAAATGCGAAACTTTCTATCAGAGAAAGTCGATAGGCGACATCAGCCTGCCACAGATTACCAAACAATAATAACATACATCCCCTGGTGCCTGCTGACTATAATACTCTTACATAACTAATGATAAATATAATTTCTTATTATTTTTATTCCGTTTACAACATAGACACCTACTAAGTATTGCATAGACGTAGAACTCACCACACCAAGCAGGTAGATTCCACTGCCCACAACACATGCAGATATCACAGTACCTAGTATAGCAAACAAGAGAATTGTCCCAAAGTTTGCAAAGAAATTTCCCTGAAACAAAAGAAACAAATCAATAAAATTTGATTTGGATTTACGCACTAGTAAGTAGAGGAAGGTTACATCCACCTATATCATGAGTGCATTAGCTGTCAAAGTTACTATTGATAGCAGTTGTCTATTTAGGCTAAGTTCTAACCAAAACGATCCTACAGTGCAAGCAGTTGCTTCCACATGTGAGTTTTTTATCTAAGAGTGAAGACAACTCCTTAAAGACCTAACGTAAATATTTTCAAACTTTTAGAATTGCCTGTGTACCTTATGTAGATTGTAGCCCGATTCAAAAATAATAGGAGGCAGCATGACTAGAAAGAATATAGTAGGGGGGAACGTTTCCTCTTGGTGCAAGTCGACTAGCTGATAAGTAGACAAGATCTTCACCAGTCCTCCAATCACACCGCCTGAAACAAACAACACAGCCAATTATATACATCGGCAGGAGTTGGTTCATGATACAAAGTACAATACGTAAAACAACTCAGTTCTACACTTGAAAATCATGTAAAATTTTTGTCTGGTGCCAGCTGTGATTTGGATCAGAGCCAAAACTTACCTACTATTACTACTGCCACACTTTCAGGTAAGTAGTGGAATTTGGTGACGATGAGTAGATGTGTAGTGAGTATACATAATGCTACAAAATATAATACAAGCTACTGCATACAATAGTATACACAGTAGTACATACAATAGTATACACAGTAGTGCATACAATAGCATACACAGTAGTACATACAATAGTATACACAGTAGTACATACAATAGTATACACAGTAGTACATACAATAGTATACACAGTAGTACATACAATAGCATACACAGTAGTACATACAATAGTATACACAATAGTATATACAATAGCATACACAGTAGTACATACAATAGCATACACAGTAGTACATACATAACATACACAGTAGTACATACAATAGTATACACAGTAGTACATACAATAGCATACACAGTAGTACATACAATAGTATACACAGTAGTACATACAATAGTATACACAGTAGTACATACAATAGTATACACAGTAGTACATACAATAGTATACACAGTAGTACATACAATAGTATACGCAGTAGTACATACAATAGTATACACAGTAGTACATACATAGTATACACAGTAGTACATACATAGTATACACAGTAGTACATACAATAGTATACACAGTAGTACATACAATAGTATACACAGTAGTACATACAATAGTATACACAGTAGTACATACAATAGTATACACAGTAGTACATACAATAGCATACACAGTAGTACATACAATAGTATACCCAATAGTACATACAATAGTATACACAGTAGTGCATACTATAGCCATCACCATGTAATGTTTAGATAGAGACGCACTGACCTAGCACAAGTAGAATAAAAAATATAGTGAAACTGCTGTGTTTCTCTGCCTGCTCAGGAGTCTGTGAAGTAGGTATGTACTCAATTGAAGTGGAACTCTCTGTGGATGTGCTGTTACTACATACAGAACATACAAACGAGCTGATTAATAATAAACGCTTCAATATTACTATTTTCACAAACTCATACAACAAAGAAGTGTAAGTTCAAAGATGAAACTAGGGCTATATTACATACCAAACAGATACTTACATAGCCTGAGTAGATATATTGGATGACGTAGCTTCTACAGATGCTTGGGTTGTTGTTGTTGCTGTTGATGTTGTTTTTTTAGGTTGCTTTGCTGTCACATATCCTACGGTGAGGTACATAACCACCAGAACGAACACCAACCACTTCATTATTACTCTTACACAATCCTGTAACATCGCAAAACAAACTGCAGCAAATAAGAAAGTCAATTGATATTCACAAAACAAAACTGTTGTATCAAAAAACTACTAAAATTTAAACTTCTTTATGTTTTTGCACATTTTTAGTCTTTTTTAGCATAAATATAATAAATTCTTTAATCTAAAACACAAATAAATACGTATGCCGAAAGTTTACCTTGGATGAAGAAATTAATCCATTGGAATCGCACTAGATGAGCAGCTCATCCCCCCTGTAACGAGTAACACAAATAATTTAAGTGAGATATATTATACAGTGCTTCGGCAGCTGTTGCCTCAAAGGAAGCATAATTGACAAATTAGAGTGCAATCCTGAGCTGTCCACACAAGCCATCATAGTCGATTATGATAACAAATAGGATCGCAATAAACATGAACAATTATAACAAACAGCTCTACTTCCTGTCATTTTACATTATATGAGTTTTGTGAACACCTATCATTGACTTGCTAATTTGAGTTGCTTCCCTTTGAACAAAATAAGCGTAAAAAGGCAATTGTATTGAAGCTCCAACTAATTTACCTTCAAATCATATAAATTAATTTCCATTTATTTTTTCGTTGAAATAAAAAACTATTGGTTATTTTTCATTAAATGTTTCATCAATAATTTCGTTGATTGATTTGTATTCAGATTTAACTATTATTGTTGTTGATCACAACGACAAAGCTGCAAATGTGATTTGGTGGTACCATTTTACCTCACAATTCATTTCTAGATAAGCTAGCCTTAATGTTTTTTTACTAGGATGCGTTTCTTCATTGGAAACTTGCCAAATTTTTTCAAGACATCAGCCATGAGAAATTATCTCATGCATCCAAGTGGGTAGATAAGAGTATAGCTAGCTAACAAGGATGAAAACAAATGGTGACGCAACCCAAACTCTTCCCACAATGAAATTTTGGGAGACATATATTAAGCAAGCAAGAGACCTTTCCTCAACCCTACTTTATGGCCCAATAGACTTTTGGCACATAAGGAAAACATTGCATACAGTTCAGCTTCTGCTGGGTTTATGTTACACTGAAGTGCATCAAACGAGAGCACAACTCCACAACAGATCCTTGATTAAGCAGTTACCTGCAGTCGATAAATTAGATTGAATTATTCAAAAATTCAGGGCAAAGCCACGTTAAATAAAATTTAATCACCTCCAACTAACTTTTTTGAGTATTATTATCAACATTACTAACACCGGTTACTATCATTGAATACATACAGGCAGCTGACAGACACACTAGAAAATGCTCATACTTGATGGTACTGACCACTATGTGTATGTCATTAGATCGCACCAGCAATAAACAGGCAGTATTGAAATGACATGTAATCATTGGTGATATAATAATCCTTGCGGCGAACGTGTATCAGATATTTGAGCTTCGCTCAATGGGCAGATTGTCCACTAGAAGCAGTGCGTTGTAGTGAGATTGAATCGTCAGGCATGACAAAGGATGGAAGCATAGCTCTTATTAATGCCATTGCTAACGCTAACAAATGACATTTAAGATCTTTCAATTGTGGCAAGGTAAAAAGTACATGAAAAAAGTTAGTAAAATTTTGCTGAGAAACTTCATTCCAACTGCTGGAACCAACTAGTTACAGACTCTATTCAAACCAGACAAAAAGCCATATATGAAAATAATGTAACAATAACTAATCGTATGAATAATAACGGATACCAAACTATCATTGAACAAGAATAAATAAAATATTAAAACAAAAAAATGATAATCAAATGTTATTAAATACGAAAACAAAATAATTATTATAGTAGTAATTTATGCTGTAAAAACTCATTCTTCCATAGCAGGGATGCCCAAACTATGTCCCTCCACTTGATTTTTAATGTCCCTTTTCATCTTGAACCAGATTTCGCATGCAAACAAGAATCTTTTACTGTTTCCATGTTCAGCTAACCTAAGCAATAAATTGTTAAACAGCACATACCATCAAGCATGTCTGTTTGTATGTTATCAAAATATTAAACAGCATTACAGCATGGTGGTACGAAAGTCATGGAAGCATGAATGACTGACGAACATACTACGCAGCTGCTCGCCATGGCCATCTCACAAAGAGAAATAAACTTCATGGCCATTGCAAGAGAAAGGAACAATTACATGTTTCTCACCAACAGTTATTTATATCAGGAAATATATCACATATATTAATCGCTTTCTTGGTAATTTTATTCCAATCTTTTGTACTCCAATAGTGAATGACTACGTACAAGGAATAAATAACCCATAACTATAGTAAAAAAATCGTTGCTTATCAAAACCACATTTTATGCATGGAAATAAAAATAAATATGGTGAAAGAATAATAATAATAATAACATCGGTTGCGAATGCTCTTAGTGTCTCTTGGTCATGTGTCTCTTGGTCAGGTGCAGGTGCAACTTATTCCTTCTCAACAAAAAAAGTTTGAGTTTATCCCTTTTCTATAGCATCATAAAACAACTGCAGCTCATTTGGAACGAACGTAGGGAGGAAGGAACGTTGACAGAAATGAATGCAGAGATAGCTGGAATGAACGTAGACACATCCTGGAATGAACGTCGACAAACCAGGAATGAAAGTCGACTAAATTAAAGAGAAGAAAAATTCGACGTTCATTCTAGGAACTGTCGACATTCATTGATGGTGACATATAAATTTCTGTATCGACGTTCGTTCCAGGAATGAAATAAATTATGGTTTTTTCCCAAAGTACACAACTCCTGGAATGAAAGTTGAAATAGTCTTTTATAGCATAGTTAACATTCATTCCAGGTCTGTCAACGTTCATTCCATGATATGTCTATGCTCATTCCAGCTGTGTCTGCATTAATTCCTGTCGACGTTCATTCCTGTCCACATTCGTTCCAATTCCGAACTCCTTTTGGTTTTATTAATAATCAATTTAAATTAATAAATAAATACATAATATCACCATATATTTATGTCATTTACTAGTATATTAAAACTATGATTATTATAATTATCAACTCTATCATAATAGTTAAGCATTATTTTTCATTATAATGTTATTTCTACGAATTATATATCATTATTATTATATAACAATTATTGCATTATAACAATTATGATGATAATAATAATGACAATTATTATTAAGAAAGTCAATAATAATTCATTGTCATTATTTTTGCCATCATTTATTATAATACAATATTCACCATTATTATTATTATCCATTTTTCATTAACTGCTTATATTATTATTAATTATTACAAACAACAATGATGATGATATGAATAATAAAAATAATAACAACATCATGGATATTAAAAATATTATTTATTATTATCAATAAATAATATTGAATTGTTATCATTGTTATTAATGATTATTATTATTATCATTATCAATACATAAAAAACTATTGACTATTATTGTGTAGTATTTTATTTACTATTTTTTCAACTGGTTTCTACAATAATAATACTTATTATTATTATTATATATTTACATTATTATCAATTAATTAATATTATAAAATTATTATTAATCATTATTATTATCAGTAGTTATTTTTTGTTGTTGTGTTGTTAATAATAATATATAAATAATAATATTACTGCTGCTTCTACTAACTAATAATGATAAAATAAATTATAAAGTTCATAATAATAAATTAAATAACTTAATAATCATTATTATTATAATAATTAATAATTATAATATTTATTATTATAATTATAATAATCAATAAAAAAATAATAATATATAATAAATAATAATTGGTAATAATAAGAATTAAATAATAATAAAAACAACAATAATAATTAATAAATATATATATGTATTTATATAAATATTATATATATTAACTATTATTATTATTATCAAATTTATTAATTATAATTAATAATAATTAATATATAAATAATAATAATTAATTAATAATAATAATATAATAATAATTGATAATAATCTTAATCATAAATAATAATTAATAAAACAACAACAATACAATGAATAATTATTAAGTTATTACTTTTACTGTTAATGGATTTAATATATTACAATTAATGAACATTTATTTGAAAGGAGCCATCATCAATCATAACACCATTTTCCATTAACCAAATACCACGAATAATTATTATTACTAACTATTATGGTTATTTATTTATTATGATGATGATTGTAATTTTAGAACCCCAATTTCCAAAGTGATCCAGCGCAGACGGCCTTGACTTTATTCTTAAGAAAACTTATCAAGAGAAATTGCATCGAAGTGAGTAGTTCCCACATACTTGTTTAAACTTGAAAATCTAAGGTTAAAATAGACCGTGCTTTCACAATGTATGTGACCTTTTGACTACTGGATATATAATGGAATAGTAATATTTGTTTACCAAAGGCGCGTTTGTTACCATCGTAGGAACTGAGAAGATAAGTAAAATTATTTTGTTCTGCTTCCATCAAAATTCAGCTTTTCAACCCACATACAACAATAAAAAAAAAAACACACCAAGTAAAAGAAGTTCGATTTTACAACTATATGAACTTATAATTGTTATATAACGATAAAATGTGTAGTCGAATTGTATCTTCAAAAGGCAAATTATTATTTGGAGGAAGAAGTACTACTACTACTTCTTCGTCGTCAGCAAACATTATTTTTAGCACCGCTCTTCGTGTGTCTAACAATGGATTGCTCTCATCTGTGGGAAAGAAATCTATGCCTGTGACTCGAAATTTGGTAACCACTATTCGAGGGGAGGTTCTGCCTCAACCTGCTAAAATACGATTTGGCCCTTTAAAAGTTCTAGCTGCTACAGTTCCTGGAATTTTATTTGGGGCTACGTTGGCTAAGGAAGGTGCTGCTTGGCTAGAAGAGAATGAGATCTTTATTCCAGATGATGATGACGACGATGACTAAGCTGCTTCACTTGAACTAAATAATCTATTCCCTATTTATAACCAAAGTGAGTAAATTCATTTTTGCAGTCTTATAATACTAATAGTCAGGCAGTTAGTTGGTATTACTTATTGAAATTAATAGGTAAGACTGTCTGAGGTGTATTAAAATAATACCATTCATCCACCATTCCACATATATTGCATTTTAATGTGATAAAATTAAAAATGGTATTAATTTATAGCGGCGATGATAAAAGTAAATAATTTAATTTAAAAGTTGATATATAATTTTACAAGTTTGACTGATGAGTTTGAATAGAGACAAATCAGTTTTAGCTTTACTATTTGGATAATTGACAGGTTATCGCGAGTTTTTAATAATAGTTGCTGTAGGATTTTAACTTCGCATTCATCTTGAGGATTGAAACAAATGTCTACATGAATGTACATTGACAAGAACAAATTCCTTTTAACTACTGAAATGATAATGGACAAATCTACAGTGACTGTTGGCGTGTGGGTAACAAAAAATATTTTGACGTTCCTTCTGGGAAATTTTGGCATTTATTCCCTGCGCTGCGGTATATGAAATATCGCTTTGATATTTGCTCCCCATTTACTCCAGAATGGATATAATGCAAAATAATGGATATAAAATGAACAGAATCGAAACTATATTATCATTATATGTATGTTGATGGGAACGAATGTTGAATTTTTTGAAGATGAACCTCAGATATTAGTTTTTTTCAGGATCACCTTATGTTCCGACAGAAGGTTTCAAGTTCTGAAACATGGAAACACACGTCGGGTGTAGCAACTACCAAACAAAACGTTGTAATGGTACAATAAAAGACTTTGGGATGCAAATAATATTTAAAACTAGCACCTCCTATGAGCATAATTGATATTTTTCATTATCATTGTTCTTATTTGTTTGCTATGGTTATAAATGCAAGTTTTATCTTTATTATTGTTATTATTCTCCATTTATAGTAAAATACAAATATACCTTTTTGATGACACTTATTAGCAGAAATATTACAGCACTTTAAGTACTGGTTAGTTTTATGTTAAATTTTCTTTCGGGATATAGCACTGAAAGTTTCAGAATTTGAATCTTTAGAACATACAGCTGTTTGATTATGAGGCTTGGCCCTGTTTTATTGCATAGTTGACATTCATTCCTGGTCTGTGATCATCCACTCAAAATTGTGTATATTCTTTTCTGGTTGGTCTTCAGTCATTCCTCTCAACATATGTTTCTTTACACAATTATTCCAATAAGCCGAGGCAACCACACAAATTTTTCATCAGTTCCGAGTACAACTGTTCCACAAAATTCTAAGCTTGCAGTCCACAGTCTTATCTTGCAAACTTTGGAGCCTCTTTCGTTTCAAATCTTTTCTCAACAAGTAAATTGGTGGCATCGTTTTGTTATTTGGCTGTTATCCAACTGTAGGCTATTGCAAGCATTGTTGAGCTTAGGATCATCTCAAATGGGATTTCCAGAATCTTTCTGAGTGCTTTTTCCCTAACCAATGAAGACCTTGGGCGATTAAACTTAAGTTTTACAGACCAGGGATTCAAATTATTTAGCTGATTCTTAATTATAGTTGCATAATAACTTACACACAGTTGCTTTTTTTCGTTTTCTTATATATTCTTGGTAAATATTCTATAAAAAAAAATACTGAATTTTAAAATTTGATGTACACATTTGTTATAGTTTTTAGCATCATTTATTTTTTCTCGTTGAAATAGCTGTCAAACCGACTGCTTTGATGTTTGAAACAAAAGTTTGGGACCAAGTGAATCATTCAGCATTATTGTTGTTGTTGTATTGTTGTGTAATTATTTTCTGGCCCAGGCAACTTGATACAGATGAGCAGAATTTTGTTCAGACAAAATCATTTGATAGATTGCTGACCATCTTGCATGCGTGAAGTTTTATTTTCTATAAACAGTTTTTGAGCACAAATCAAGGCTGCATTGCATCCTAATTTTCTGCAGGTTCTATTTAAACGCTATTTTTGCCAGGAGGAGTGACAACAGTACAATGCTACTCACTTGCTTTGTTCAAAGAGACCTTTATAATGTGAAGAATAGCCGAGAAAAATTTAATTCCTGTCATAAAACAAAGTGAATAAAGTTTGTTGATCTTTGCCTTTTTTTACAGCTTATGGTGGCATTATTTGTTTGTGTAAAATTTTGTGCATATGTATCAAGTATTGATGTTGGAGAAGTGAGTGCGTAGCTGCAGTTTCTTAATAATAAATATATGAAAAATAGTCAAATTATAATGTTCAAAGACTTCCCTTTCCTTTGAAACCAAAGCAATTATATTTATTAGCGAGTAAGTTTTATAGAATTTTTAAACTGAATATAATGATGTCTTTTAATATGTATTATTCAAATAATGGTAGAATTTTTTTATCATCCACTTCAGTTTTTGTGGCAATTTCGTTTTAGGTTCTGAATAAATTGAATATTCAGTTTTTACTCACCCATTGTCTGTGGGTACCAAATATTTGCCTAGCTGTGAGGAGTTATCATCTCTCTTATTGTGAGAGTATAATCACTAGAATTCTTGGCAACTAGAGGTTGTCTTCTTTTTTTCTTTTACATATTTTTCATTGGGAGAATAACTTCTAATTTGCATTTTTGACAGGGTGTACCAATATGAAATCTATTATGTAGTTACAAAAAGCTTTTAATAGTGTGAACAGGGAGTCTAATCAAACTCCTTGGTGTGAACATATGTGACAACATAAACAGGGCTTAATTTCTTTGAATTAATAATTGTGTGATAAATTTTACCCGAGGGAAGGCTACATAATTTATGCGATTTAATAGGCTAAATAATGGCAGATGATACAATAAGTAATATTAGATTGATCAATACTGGTACTTGAGGTGATGACTTGCCTGCCTCAGGCTTTTCATTTCTCTTTAAAAGCTTTTTGACAACTGCATCTATTTCAGAAGTATTTATATAGAGCCAATGCAACTTTATATACTGGAAGGTTATGAATGTGGTTAGTAATTACTACAATGGTTTTATTCTTAGCTCAAGTACTTAGACAGTTTATCATAATCTGATACTGCACCGCCACTTATTCATTGATTGTGTATTATTTAAACTTAATGCTTCATGTTCTTTTCAGGCGTTTGGTGTGTGTAAACAACTGCCTTAACTCATTTGTGTGATTATACCCTGCTGGTAACCATGTAGAGCAGCTTGGACACCTTATTTCTTTGAATACCTACTACTCTGATATCCACTTCTATCTTTGCTAACATGCCTCGCAGTCGAGCTCCTCAGAACTCTGCCTCTAGCTGCCACCAACGGCTCATCTCAGACTTACAAGCTGTCTACCAGAAGATTATACAGACCAATAGAGTCTCCTTTCCATTTAGAGCTAAGGACAGCAGGCGCTCACTGCATACCGCACCAGCTAGTACAAAAACTAGGGAGCTTCTTTCTGTGTCTAACTCAGTCTTTGCATCTCGTACCCCGTCAAGTTGTGGATCTGTAGAGGAAATTATTATCAAACCCCTGCATTTTCATGAAAGACTTGCTTTTACGTCATGTGGCACCCGGTGTCATACCCATTCCCCATCATCCATGGAGTTTAATGGACGCTCGCTGTCGTCTGAGCTGGATAGCAGGAGTGATGTAACATTTGGCAGTGAACCAAGGTACGTACACCCAAAACGCAGCGCGGACACCCCTATAGAGTACAGTGAACAGAGCATACGCTATGTGTCAGAGCAGATCTCGCTAGAGCAAGCTCGTCAATTAAAACTACGCTCTAATATTAAACAACATCGCGTTGATAGACGCTATTTTGTCAGCGGCTCAAAAATGCACATTCAGAAGCAAGCTTTCGAAGATACACATGGTAACTTCATACAGCTAAATGGTGATAAACACACTGTTACTAAGCCACGCCACTGTTCTCGATTTCGACCTCCTGTTATCAAACGTATTCCTCGACAAATGCCAAAATTTTCTGAAACTGACAGTGTACGCGGTCTATCAATTGACTTCAGCAATCATGTGGACGAAGCTAATGCAGTTGCTATACCAACAGCTTCAACCACTAATACTTCACTTCATCCTCACGCCAGTGACATAGATATACAAAGTAATTTATCTACAGAATCTCCTGCTACGAATGAACCACCAAACTATGTTCGCGAATGACAGATGATAGCTGATATCACATTTCGGTTAAAAAAATTTATCATTTCACATCATGAAATTTTTCTCAGTTGACTTGTAGTTGAATGCATGTTTTCTTTGTTTTATATTTGTATACATGTGGATACTACCTACCTACCTGTCGATTAGCATTTCTATACATGTGGATACTACCTACCTACCTGTCGATTAGCATACAATTAGTAATATATGTTTTAGATTGAATGTGATACTGATATATTATAAAGAAAAACTTACATTAATTTATATATGTTATTCACTCATTCTATTGTTGACAGTGCTATCTATTTAAGACGATCAAAATCAAAGCATGTAGCAGGCAGCATTAGGTTCAAATACACAACTTATATATGAAATATGAGAAAAATAATAATTCAAAAGAATTAATAAAAGATGAAACATCAAGCAACAGCAAGTATGAAATTTAAAAGGAATTAACTCCAAGATTAAAATTAAAACGGCTTTTAAAAACAAAACGTAGCAATTAAACAAGAAGACAAGAATAAATATTAAATGCGATGCTTATGTAGCTGGAAGTACAAATACTGTCACAACCAGGGAGGGCAACAGGCTACACAATTGACTAGATTACAGTAAGAATTTATAAATATATATCTACGCAAATAATTTTCCTGCTAGTTTCTGTTTATCATCCGCATCGTGTTTTCTCACAGCGTCGTGTAAAGATTTCAACTCTTTTTTGACTGCGGAAGTGAGAGTATTATCGAGTTCACAAACTCTTGTGAAATCTTTTTCTGCTTCATCAACCCTCCACACTTGTGTGTTTGCTTTAGCTCGCCGATACAAGGCCTTTACATTGTCTGCCAATAAAGGTATTTTCTCTTTTTTATTTCACTTTTTACATATTTAACATCAAAGCCGAAAAATTTAGGCAGTGGCTAGCCCATTCTTTAAGCAATTGGTTTTATGTAAACGAAGAAACTTTTCAGTTTTTTTTACAAATAACTTAGTGATATTTACTGGATAAATACTTTGGATAGTATAAAAAATATTAATTAATAAATAATACAATTTTCAACTGATTTTCTATCATAGTCAAATCACTAGGCACGCTGATTAGATCGGGACAATAAAAAAGACGTGGTACTTTGACTTAGTTCTGTTGGCACAGTTTCTTGATAGATTTGAGTAAAGGCCTATCACACACGGATGTAGTTACAAGATATGGTTACATATCGCTATTGGTAACAAAGTAAACAACATTGAGAGGCAAAGTGCAAACTGAATTCATTAGTATTAGATTACCTGGAGATATCTTTAACACTTCAGTTGTGTGCTGTATAACTTGGTACCAATCTCCCTTTAACAACTGGCACTGGGAGAAGTTCAATAACAATGGAACTTTTTGTTCATCTAACATCAGCTGCTCTTCACTGCCAGGTTTCTCTCTGCAAATTAGGTTTGAACCAGGTTTGGGTAGGAAAACACTGAGTTAGAGTTTCACCCAACAAAATCGTTTGTCAAGCATAAAGTTAATTAAGCAGTTGACAAGCACGGCCAATACAACTAACAACAGATATAGCTGATAGTGTTGTTTGCTCCACTCTGAGGGGGTGAAATAAAATGGCAGCTAACAATGATATCAGTAGTTTAACCAGCTAGGAGCAGCTAACATTTGAGAGTTCCTAGATACTATTATCTGTATAAACAGCACCACGTTGTTAGGTGACCTTCTCTCAGAATGCTCGAGTCCAAATAAAATTCAACTAATAGTAGGGTACACAACTCCAACAATTTCATTAGCATCAAATCATGAGAGCACAATTCCAATCAATCTGTTCATTTAGGATTGGTACAGCTATCAAAGCCATACGAATGCTACACTATGCAGCTTCGGTTGGCTGTTGTTATAACCTTCACCGAAAATAAAATATGTTATCTGACGCAGAGTTTAACTAGAGAGGGTGAATGCTGAGTCACTCACTGCATATTTAGCCTCTCAAGAAGACCCAGAGCTAGAGAATATTTCTCAGCCGCTAAATCGTACTGTTTCTCTTTATAAAGTCTGTTGCCTTCTTCCTTTAGTCTTGGTATTTCACTCGCTTTCTCATCCGATGTCATTGCCCAGGCGTCCTTCTCGTAGGCTCCAGGCAGCTCAACACTTACAACCTCTACATACAGTAAATACAACCTCAACAATACACACAATGCACATACAATAATACACACAACACAATACATATACAATAATACACACAACACAATACATATACAATAATACACACAACACAATACATATACAACAATACACACAATGCACATACAATAATACACACAACACAATAAATATACAATAATACACACAACACAATACATATACAACAATACACACAATGCACATACAATAATACACACAACACAATATATATACAATAATACACACAACACAATACATATACAATAATACACACAACACAATACATATACAATAATACACACAACACAATGCACACACAATAATACACACAATGCGCACACAATAATATACAAACCAACACTGACCAAGTATAAACTCCAAAGGTTGTGGTTCCCCCATCAGCTTATTCAGATCGTCATATCCGAGAGCGTTCTCTCCCATCGCACTCATGGCGCACGAATGATTGTGAGAAGTTGCTTTCCCCAAGAAAATGTCTCTGAGACTTTTTGCAAACAGCGGATACGTAGCAGTCAGCTATAAAACAGCGGATACGTAGCAGTCAGCTATAAAACAGTGGATACGTAGCAGTCAGCTATAAAACAGCGGATACGTAGCAGTCAGCTATATAACAGTGGATACGTAGCAGTCAGCTATAAAACAGTGGATACGTAGCAGTCAGCTATAAAACAGTGGATACGTAGCAGTCAGCTATAAACCAGCGGATACGTAGCAGTCAGCTATAAAACAGTGGATACGTAGCAGTCAGCTATAAACCAGCGGATACGTAGCAGTCAGCTATAAAACAGCGGATACGTAGCAGTCAGCTATAAAACAGCGGATACGTAGCAGTCAGCTATAAAATATCTCATTCATTTAAAGGGCCTATGACTATGACGCCTAATTTGAAGAGGATTTGATTTAATTTAAACTTTCTGAGGTTGAAATGTGTTCAGAAAAATTATCTCGAGTTGCCCTCTCACCAGTAAGACGATTCCTATAGACGCAGTCAGCACTCACCAAGACACCTTTTTTCGCGAAGACGCACCAAGTTATATAGGGCTATAAAGCGAGTTTGCGAAAATTTGGCTTGTTTGCATAGAAGTAGGGCTTCCTAAATATTAGTAGTGTGCAGAGACTCTTTTGATTGCAAAAAATGATATTGCAACAAAATTTAATTTTTTTGGAGCTGTTTTTCTCAAGTCAGCAATTTGTTTTCTCTTTGGTAAGCTCGCTATTACGTATACACCGGTGTTCACGTGATAGTGTTTGTGATCAAAACCAAAAGAATTAATGAAAGTTTTTTATCAAAATAATAATTTTCAAGTGAAAAATTAATCAAACAATAACATTAGTATAATTTCATAATAAAACTAGGAGAAAAAAGAAACATTGCCGAAATTGTTTTTCCGGCGTTGTTTTTTTTTCAACAACAATAATAATTATTTCTGAAATACCGGCTATTCTCCCAAGAAAAAAAATCGAAAGCAGTAAATAATAATAATTAAGATTTTTAAAAAGTAGTTTGAAACCGAAAAAGTAACAAAAATGGTACAAACTATTTGCTGGAATATACTATATAATATCATAATGCAGATAGTCCCTTTTGTCCAACGCGTTGTCATAGACGACTACATATTCAATGCACTTTTGTTGCCGCAAGTGAGTTTACTCAACAGTTTTACAATGCTTGATGAGAAAGCAACTCTAAACCCAAAGTGCGTCTTGGAAAGCCCGTTCTAAGCCCTTTAAGAGCAGCTGCTAAAATACTGCAAAGTGATTGATTTGAAGGATACAATATTTATTTACCAAACGTAAAGAAATTTTATCTCCAGACTGTTTTGCTGTGTGATAAACTTTTGTCCAAATTCAATTAATTTTAGTTATTTCAGTTAATTTTGTAACAAAAAAATTGTTGGGTAGTTATGTATGCTCTAGTTATGTCCATCTGCAGCATAAGAGCAATAAACGCTGATTTGTTTGTATTGAAGTATGACTTGTCAAGAATAACCATTGAACAGAGACTTTCAATGGCGACAAAAATTATGATTGCTTCTAGATATTCTCAAGGCTTTTTAGTTGAGCCATTCTTATCACTTATCATTGCCGAACCATCTACTGTGTTTGTACACAGAAGAACCCACATCTCAAAAACTAGTCAAACTCACAATTTAAAATATAATTTCCAAGTTTAAGATCGTCAAAAGATTGAAATTACCATCAGGCAGAAGCTGTATGCGAAGAAAAAGCAATTGCCAGAATTGCCAGAACTGCTGGCGATTAACATCAATAATTATAAAATCTAAATTACGAGTTATTTAACTGAAAAAAATTTGACATGAAAGCAAAATGAAAAATTTTCAAAATCTATGACAAAAATAAATATTAACTAACCCAGGATTATTTTCACTAATTTGGCATTGACTAACAGTATTTAAAATTAAGGAAAACACAACTCCACAGATGAGAGTATTTGAACTTAAAGAAAACACAACTCCACAGACAAGAGTATTTGAACTTAAAGAAAACCCAACTCCACAGACAAGAGTATTTGAACTTAAAGAAAACCCAACTCCACAGACAAGAGTATTTGAACTTAAAGAAAACCCAACTCCACAGACAAGAGTATTTGAACTTAAAGAAAACACAACTCCACAGACAAGAGTATTTGAACTTAAAGAAAACCCAACCCCACAGACAAGAGTATTTGAACTTAAAGAAAACACAACTCCACAGACAAGAGTATTTGAACTTAAAGAAAACACAACTCCACAGACAAGAGTATTTGAACTTAAAGAAAACACAACTCCACAGACAAGAGTATTTGAACTTAAAGAAAACACAACTCCACAGACAAGAGTTGGAAAGAGAGTCAAAGATGCTCAATTTTTACAAATATAAATATATTTTTGTAATAAAAATTTATAATGAAAAGTAACGTATTAAAATTCACCAATTTCTCGGTAATAATTGCCTTGGTGTACAAAATATTTTAGTTGACATCCAAAGACATGCCAATTGTAATCACCTGGATAGATATACAAGTTTTTTGCAATAAATAAAGTTCCATTGCCACTGACTACTAACCTTTGTATCAACAGTAAAGGAGGAAACTTCTCCCAGGTTCATTGTATGAAGGCATTCTTCCCAAGGTTCAAATTTGAACTTTTTACCAATAATCAGTTCTAATGGCTGGTTGTGCTTCCTACTGTCATCTATTACAGTCGGCTCATCAGATATAGTTCTGGTCACATAGTGAAACTTTATCTATGGCAACACATAGCAAGTATGCGGAGATGTAATATACATAATCTTACAACACAAGTTGGTGTGGTGGTCAGTACCTTAGTATCTCTGGCATATCGAGCACTGGCACTCCTCTGTAACTGGTTATCTTTACCACACTGTATTATGCGCTTCTTAATCAGTGGATCATTCATGGTATTTGTGTCTAATAAAACGTAAGAAAAAATATTAGAAACATTGGTGGAGATGCAGAACCAGTTTTCAGACGTGTAACTCTGTTGTCTGTTCGAAGACTACCAAAAAAACTAAAGGAATATTGTACAGTCGCTTATAACATAGATCTTTAAAATAGCTTGGAGGCTATTGGTGCATTTGAAAGGATATTGAAAATAGCCTGATAAGCTTTCCTTTCACACCACGGGCGCAGTAGTTGTAATAAATTAATAATTCCAAGAAATTTTTAAACTTTCTAACAAGCGTTTACATTGGGCGTTTTGTCTCCGCTTTTGCCGACTCTACTTGTTTGACGCCCAGTGTAAATGGTGAAACGTCATGAAAATGTCATTGTCGGTGAATGTCGGAGCTTTGTGGCAGTTACCGCAAGCATAAATGCCAACTCACATTGGCTGACGTATATACCAGCGACTACAGTAATCCAACGAGAAAAAAAATTGAGTTGGAAACTTTCATATTGCTGCAGACAAACGGTGTCGGTAAACTAGCAGACAAAACGCCGAATGTAAACACAGCTATATTGTTTGGCAAATCAACCACATACTTTTGCAATGATTTAGACAGTTTGGAAAATTACAAACCATATGAACTCTTCAAAATTAATCTAAATTATTTTAACAGCTTTAAAATCATCTGCACCAATTCTGAAGATTTTGATAGTGTAAACTGATTGTGATTTTTAAGTCAAAAACAGTTTTTTCATTTATTTGATAACCTTAAGGTAAAACATCTACCACGACCTCGGACAAAATTTAGGTTTTCATTTTTAACAAATATCATAAACAAATCAAAATGCATATTGTATTTTTTTCATCATTTAATCTCTTCTCTAGCACACACCAATATTTTTTTCATCTATCATAGATGTGATGATCTTCATCTCAAAAATAGAATAATTCTGCAAGTGTGAAGCAATTTCAATAACAATAATAGCAAGAATTAAAGCGACATTTTATTTGAGTGAAATGTCTTTACATACTAATCGTGAGCGGACCATCTAATTAGTTTGGAGTTCAAGGGTACGATTAACAGACCAAGTGTTCAGACAGTTTGGAAGCATTCAAACCATTCAGACCCTTTAAAAGTAAACCGTTTTGAGCCACCAAACAAGCGGTTTTTTGGTACAAATTTTCTTTCATCAAAACCACACATAGAGCACTGCAATCAATAAGTTTTGAATGTATAGATGGATGTATATAGGGATGAATACCAACATCAATGAATGTAGATATACCCAGAATAGAGTAAACCAGTCTACAAAGATACATAAACTTTTTGCACTCAAGAAGTTTAGAAGCTTTCGACACAGATAGTTACACCATTTCAACATTCATCCAAAAATTATGACAATCACTATTTTATATATGAGTAAAAAACGCCCAGAAAAACCATCAAAACAGTAATAATATATATGTTGCCAGTAATGAACGGTGAGCCTCCTATAATGAGTTTTAAAATATTCCCCTCCTTAACATTAACAACATTGATTCCAGATCTGTTGAGTTCATTGGGAAGATGCCAACACTAATTGCAGGCATGTATGTACTATGCACCCATCCCTGTCAATACTCTGCCCTGTGTCTGTCTGTCTATATTTTTTCCACTCCCATTTCAAACAACAAACGATTTTAGTAATTAGTGATTAAGTCTTTTCTTTATGTAGACTCAAATATATCACTATATTATTATGATCATAGCAACAACTAAGCTTTCTACAACAAAATATATATATATATACCACTTGTTGATAATAATTTGACTGGACTAAAAATTTAATACTTTTGTGAGAGAAAGTTCATCATCCGAGTCCATGCATGAACATAATTATCATCATTAGTAGTAATTATATCATATTAGTTCATGAACAACATAGATACTACTACTTACAGTAGTAGCTGTTATAATAATAATATGAATAAAATAATGATAGATAAAAATAATCACAATAAATCTAATAATAATTATCATTAAAATTATCATTACTTATGAAACAAATTCAAATCAATCATAATAATAATAATAATAATAATCAGGTTACTATTATTATCATAAATCATAATGATTATTATTTATTATTTTTATTATTATCATCGATCATGGATCATCATCATAAAAATATCCACTTGTTACATCATCAATTTACATCAACTTACATCAATATCTGCAACACACTAGACCGCCTAGGGGGGGCAGAAGAGGCGTGCCTCATGTTTTCCCATTTGTTACCAGGGTTTGGGTACTTTCTTCCCGGGGTTTGGAACTAGGGCTAGCCATTTTAAGGACAGTGTGGATACATTGTATCCATCCATATGGAATAACTAGGCCGAAGCCAGCCTGTCAGCGTCTTTTGGCACATCATGATTCCTGAGGCCCCGTATAGTGCGGGGAATAAAACTGTTGTGGAAGGAGTTGCCACTTGCTTGGATAGATCGAAGAACTCCGCGGGATTGTGCTCTCGTTTTGACTGTAGATTCTGACTGAGTCATTAGCTTGTCGTATGATTTACAAAGGGCGGGATGAGCCTCTTCTCTGGACAGGACTTTGTGCAGTAGTCTGATACGACACATCTTCCTTCTTTCCTGGAGTGGTTGCAACTTAAGCTTCTCCTTTGCCTCAGTTACTCCTGTTCTTCCTTTGATATCGTATATCATTCGTACACCGCGGTTCTGTACTAGCTCAAGTGCTTCAATGTCTTTGGTGGAGGAGGGATCTCATGCACAACAGGCATACTCAAGATGAGGTAGACAGAGTGATTTGTAAGCTGTGAGTTTTGCATTCTCAGGGGCCCAGTACAGCGCACGACGGATCATTCCGATCTGTTTTTTGGTCTTGCAGATCTTCTCAGCTATGTGTACATCAAATTTCAGATTAGACTGTAGGGTTACGCCTTGATTGTAATAATAATTATTATCATCGTTTCAACCATTAATTAATAATACTCCGACAATGTAATCATCAATTGTTATTACACTTCACAAATAACTGTGAAAACAAATAAATGCAAAGAAGGTTGGTAACCATGAAATAAAAAACAAAATTTTTGGTTAGTGTTAGATAATGCCTTGAACTACAGGTTGACTTCGCGCTTTCCACTTAAAGTTAGTTATTCATGCTGTTAGCCCAAAAACAGTTGCACATGATAGTATTATATTTCAATAGTGTTTATAAATATCATAAAGACTAATGCACTTCGAGTTGTAATCGAAATTCAATAAAATAATAATTTTGAAAAGCAAATAAAATCATTTAAATTTATTATTATTATTATGGAAACTTTTAAAAATTTAATTTTTAAAATAAAATTTATTCGGATCAAACACAACAAAAAATAACTCTTTTATGCTGATAATTAATTAAAATAAAACAATATTGTAACTTGTAATTATTTTTGGACTGATAACATAGATTACTAGCTAGCTGTAAAGTGCAAAATCGACCTGTAGGTCAAGGCATTATTATCTAACACTAACCAAAATGTTTTGTAAAAATAGAAAATACAACTAATGGAGCTGAGGAAAAACGCCCTTGACCGTGGCAAATATTTGTAAAAGCTGCTCTCAGCTGCTCTATAAACATAAAAACATTGAAATATATTTCAACGCATAAAGTCACAGTCAATGTCAGCAGAAGACAACTCTTAATAACAAAACTGACCGCAATCTTGTGTTGGAAAGACAACTACAAAATTGAACATAATTCATATGCATTTGATTGGAAAGGATTGTGAGTAAATCTAATACAGTAAAACTTGCTTATACCAGCCTCACTTATAATAAATTATTGCAAATAGCAGACTAAATTTCAAAGTCCCTAAGCCATAAATTGTATAATGCTATGGTTCATTTACAGTGAATATTTTTATATAAAGAACTGAATTGTTTGGTCTACTCAGGTTTGTTGTAAGAAAGTTCCACTGTATTTCTAGAGTAAATAAATATCCATACATTTGTTATTTGTACAACATAATTGAAATTATCACCAGGCTGGCCAGCCAGTTTTGTGACTATATGATCAAAATGAGCTGCTCTCAGAATTTTGGCATCTCAATCAACAATTATGTGGTATAAAGCTTTTTTAAGGCTTGTTGTCACGGTTTTATTGCAATAATAGATTTCCTCAATTAAATCCTGTCTCAGCTCTATCTCTATTTAAACGTGTCTCCTAATTAGGAGCACTTTGTTGGACTTGAGGCTAAGAGTGTATAATCATGAAAATGAAAGTCGTTGTCTCTCTTTCATTCAGTGAATTATAGTAAAGCAACTTTGTATTTTCAATTCCATGTTCTGATAGTCAATCACAGCCCAAAGCTATAAATTTAACATATGATAACGCACACATGATCATACTAAAATATCTTTCCTAAGTTTGTTACTGCAGTCTGCCATACAAGCAGCAATCAATAATAACCGAATTAGTTATACAACGAATAGGAAGCAAAAATCATTGTCAAATCAACTACAATTCACACAACGGTCAGTTATCTCTGGCCAACATAGGAATAAGCAAGAGTAGATGTAATCTATCTATTACGTTTAAATGTAAAAGTTATCTGGCGGGAGTTTGTCCCTGTTTATGCCTATTCTAACTTGGATCAAGCGGTAATTTTTTGCCCACTCAGGAATTGTCACGCCTTGCACTGTTGAAAGCCATTCAATTTCTACTACACTGAGAGAAATTGCTGCATAAACAGGTATTGGACCAGTTAGTTGTGAGGTTTTGTGATTTGCTCTCTAACCACAGATGTTTGAACGTGTATTTTTTCTCATAATTGGCAAGGGAGACAATTCCCAAAAAAAACAATCTGAGGTAGCAGCAGGAGGTTGGAGTGAGCTCGTTGAACTAACATGTGTCAACACAACATATGGACAACATATCAGATTTATATGTTTATATAAAGGGAAGGAAGGTAGAACCATGCAGGGATGGAACAGGGCAAGGGTAGAGAAAGGCACAGGGTGAGAAGTAGAGCAAGGCAAAGGAGGGACAGGGGAAGGTCGAGGTGGTAATAGTAAAGCAGGGCAGGAAATGAGCAGGGGTGGATTGCTATAGGAGCAGAGTGGGTGTTATTAAATATACAAGTATTACTGCTAGTGCTTATATAAACTCAGCTGAGATCAACGTCACTAAATAATTATTTTTGTGAATATAAGTTCTAAGATTAACAGAGTTATAATATTATTATAAAATAACAATTCATCAACTTTTGTGATAAATTGCAAGAAATCTTTGAATTTAAAAAATTTGTGGAAATTATTTCAAACACTCATCAGCGCATAAAATTGTAAGGGTCATAAAACTCTATATCTATGTTACTAACCCTGCACAAAGGTTGGTTAGAGTTGTTCACCCTTGTGAACGGCAAATAGATTAGTCAATAGCTATAAATAAATGGGTAAGTGAAGAATAAAACTTGATGAATCATTTTTGTTAGTTTGTAACGCTTTACAAGATATCTATTAAGAAAACTCAGTTTGGTTTGATAAAATGAAATTGCTGGTAAAAATAGACAGAATCAGAATTTTTTTTACACATCACAATAAAAACTATTTGAACATGAATCTTCCTACAAGAGTAAGATAAAGTTTCATGCTAGAGTTACGAAAACAGGAATGTCAACAAAACATTCTGATTGGTTAATCTAGTTAGGTCATTTTGTACGTCATCACCGTGAGTAGATCCATCGTGACAATAAAATCTCGAAGCTCAGTTGTGTGGGCAATCATTAGTAGAGTAGACGGCAAACCGAAAAGTCTGAGCAAGTGACAACGCAGCTGTAACTATTGAATGTCCAAGAATAAAAAAAAAAACAGGTGAGCATTATTATTTTCTAGCATGAAATAAATGGAACTCATGATTTTTAAAAACAGTCATCATCATGGTGATCATCAACATCTGTCATTGATTGTTGTTTGCTGTTGCCATCATCTGTGTGGGAGTCGGGATCAATAATTTAATAATAATGAATTTAATAATCTATCTACTGCAGCTCAACAACAATAATAATAATCTATCTATCTGTCTACAGCTCAATAATAATAATTGATAAGACAACTGTTGTAGTAAATTTAATAAATAACAGTAATAATAATAGTAATGGTAAGAAGTAGTAGTAGGTAGTAGTAGTAGTATGTATAAATAATAAATAATAATTAATAACAATAATAATAAATAATAATAATGGTCATCATCATGATCATCGTTACCTACCTGGAGATTTTTGGTCTGTCTAGAAGAAGAAATAATAGTTACAGCAGTCGGTCACAAGAATATATTATTATTAGTCATTTCCATAATAATATATAATAATAATCGTCACCGCGACCATCATAAATATTATTAATAATCAATGAATGTTTTCAAAATTTCACAATTTTATCAAATAATAAATTAATAAGAATAGTAAACCACGCTTGCTGGATGGATCACCGACGTACGAACATAATTTAACGACATAATAAATATAAACAATATTATTGCTTCTGTGATAGTGGTTGTTAAGTGTGTGTGTAATAATGATAGTGTTCCATTCGCTGTCCATCATTATTATTTAATTATGGTTATTTTAATTTTAGCAAATATGAGGGAAGAAGTCAACGCAGCCGTAGGTTTTCTAACAAAGTTCATTCGAAGCAAGTTGAGCAAAGATTGTGTGGATCAATTTCAATCTAAACTAAAAGCACTGCTACAGAGTCATTATCAGAATCATTGGTTTCCTGATTTTCCACACAGAGGTTCAGGCTATAGATGCATTCGCATAAACGGTCGAGTGATGGATCCCATTGTGGACATTGCTGTAAGAGAGAGTGGAGTTCCAAATAATTGCTCAAATGGTCTATTCCCAGATGAGTTGACCATGTGGGTTGATCCAAGAGATGTTTCATATAGAATTGGTGAAAGTGGCAGTATTGGACAAATCGAGTTACTGCCAGGAGTGCAAAGCCACGAAGTTCCACAAAAGCGGTCGTTCGATTTTTCTTCACCAATTTTTGAACCAAGGAAGATATTACCATCTTGCAAGGAGCAATTTACCAGAGGTATTACCAACGTCACTCAAGGGTATTCAATCAATGCCCTTCGACCATATGCAGCATTCGCGTCTTAAAATTTAAAAATATTTTGCCCGATGATCTCTGCCATATAATGTGCAATTTTTTGCTGGCTTTATTTATGGTACTAGTATTTAAACAGTTCTATATTCACTTTCTATGTGCCAATCAAATGCATGATTCACAGCTGAGTCCGACAACTGATATATTGTCAAGTCTTGCTCTTCTCATATCTTTTTCCTGCCGTTTCTATAAATGTTACTGATCGTGAGAGACACTCAACATTGGTCACCTGTACAACAGGGATTTGTATTTCTTGTTATGTTAGTAATGTACCATAAATCTGTAAAGTGTAAAAATTGCTGCTATGACTATGTACATTGGAATCAGAATATTTTTCTACATTTTTTAGTTTGTTGGATGTTACAGAATATACTATTAGTCAAATCAGTTCAATTACCCAATCTCGCATTTGTTAACTGGAAACAGTAAGAGGTGTTGCAACAGCAATTTTACCCATACAGGTTTTCATCCAAAACCTTGATGGATTCGTTGTGCAAAATTTAAGAGACCAATCATTCAGTTTAGATGTTTCACATTGTGTGAAAAGTAATGCAACAGATGGCCAGATTTTTGAGTTTCCTTCATCTGATCTGCACTGTTTTAGTGTTAGCATGCGTAGAGCATCATGTGACATCCGTTAATGTAATAGCTTGGATGTCTATCTACTGAATTGCAATGTTAAAAAATCTCTGTTCCTCGGAGAGTGTTGGAAGATGCATTAGCTTGAATCGAGCATTGCCAATCAAACCAAAGAGTGATTTGTTTGTATTGCTGAATATGGGTACAGAAGGATGCAAATGACGGCAGGTTTGGAACGGAACATACATAAATTATTGTTTGAAGGATCTGTGAAGATTTGATGGGTGTGGAAAAATTATTTCTATCTCACAAAATTTGGCCCAGAATTTTTTTTATTCGTATAAGAGTCTACAACCTGGAAGGTAGCAATTATTTTGCACCTTTTCATATAAGTGGTAATGACCATTTTCTGGTTGTTTCCTCTTGTCAAGGAACCAGAGGGCAGTAACATGAATAATACCATAGTAGTCACAGTGGTGAAAACCATGAGCAGCACAATAGTTAGCACCGACCTTAGGTTGTGTATTATTTGGTGTTCGATATCAGCTGTTTACAATAAATAATCTCTAATAAGAGGTGATGAGTGGGCACAAATACGTGATTTCATCGTGAAGATTCTGCATTGTTTTAGTCATTAAACTATGGCACCAGCAAACATGTGATGCACATGACTAGATATCACAAACTACACAGTACAGTGGTAAACAATGTGGCGTGATCATCTTCTGGTTAAACGTGGTAATTTTTTGGAGAGCTTGTATTTTTATAGTACGTTGAGTTGTGGAAGACACCTAGTTTTTCAATGCACTGACAAGCATACCCATGATGCATATATATATTTGAAAGACGCTGTTACTTTTTTATATAGAGTAACAATAGTAAAGCTAAAATACCTAAGTATTCCTAGTCACGATTAATTATCATTTACAATTATGAAACATAACTTTGCTGTTTCTTGCTGCCATGGCTGTATCTGGTAGTAGCTGGCCATTTGTTATATCTACTACAACCTAGCAGATGGCAATATAAGCCAAGTGTTATGTATTCTCATAATGCTCTATTGTGTAACAACTATGCAGGTCTTGGATATTATAATCACTGGCTCAGACATCAATAAAGATTATTTAGCAAAAATATTAGAACCATTGCATCAAGACAGATTACAAAGAAAAAAACATGCTACCCATTAAGTAACAAAAAATATTGCACAAACAACAATTATTTATAACTCCTCAAAAGTTTATTTCCTTTTAATATTAATTGTTTTTTTTTGCCCAGATGAAATTGCTTCTGCAAACGAAACAGCAAATTGCTCATTAATTTCATCAACAGTCTGGTTATGGTAGAAATTCAACTCTGGTGAACGTGAGCTAGAAAATAGAATAAGACGATCATTTTTTTCGACCTTTTTAAATATTCTCTTAACCGCAGCGTCAATTCTTTTTTTGTCTAATCATGTGACACGCATGGCGTGTATGTACAGCGGAGCTATATTATAGCACTGTGTAATTAGTAACATAGTTAGCAGGGTTAGGTGTAGTGGCAACAGTTGACATTTAAACTTGAAAACAATGGCTGTTGATAAATTATAGGAAATGGTAACAATGTTTAATATGTGAGAAATCCCGAGTGAATGGTTTTTATGGTTTGATGATTGCGAATAATCTCTGCCCCATGCACATATGTGGCTCACTTAAAATCATCATAATGGGCATCCTGATTTACATTTTTCATATAAATTTGTCATCATCATGATATATTTTTCGCTACTTTGCTATGACCATCATTTTGAATTTTGGGCATGCTTGTGCTGACACTTTTCATATTCACAGTATTATTTCTAACATTATACTTCATCTCGCAGAGCTGGTTTTGAGTAATAATAGTTACAATAGAAGTAAGAAGTAAATAAATGATAACATTTACTTGTACTAAATATATTATTTAACATGAACACTGGTGTAAATATTAGTTTTGATTGATAACTATTTATTTATAAGAAGGAATAAAGAAATAAACAATAATCGTCACTAATATAAAAGGAATAATCAAAAATATTTTATCATTATCATAACTACTCATTTAATTAATAAGAACAATAGAAGAAATAATAGAATTATTAATAATAATATTCTTGTTAGAGGAGTAGTGTCTTTTTAGCATTAGTAAGTAGTAGTGGAAGCTTAGTAGTAGTAGTGTAGTGTATGTATAACTTACCACTGAATCTAGTAATAAAAATAGTGTAGTAAGTTGTACGGTTTTAGATTTGTTATAATAATAATAATAGTAGTTATAGTAGTAGTTGTTATCATTAGCATATATAATATTTATTAAATTTAATTATCATTAGTAGCTGGTTTCTAGACTAGTAGTAGTTGTTGTAACAACAGTAGTAAGTAGTAAAAGCTAATAATAATAATTATTAATTGTTGTTAAAGAAATAACACACACACTGCCACTATTAATACTACTACCACTACTACCTCCTACTACAACTAGAACTACCGCTATCTACTGCTACTTCTTCTACTACTACTGGTACACTGCTGGTTGAGGATGATTATTATTATTATTATTATTATTATAGTCTATGATCGATGATGATTGATGATGATGAATAGCACCACTGGTGAAAGCTACTACTACTACTACTACTACTACTACTACTACTATTATTATTCAAATTGTTGTAGTAGTAATTATTATTATAATAATAATAACAAAATAATAATAACTACTAAATTCTAATAATTTTAAATACTAACAATTAATTGCTACTACTAACTATTGTTTATTATTATTAGAATTACTATTATTATTTATTATTGTTATATACAAAAAAATTATTAAATTTCATAGTTGTTATTTTATTAATTGATCAAATAATAATTATTAATAATTAAATTATTATTAATTGATTAATAATAATAAATAATAATATATATTAATTAACAATAAATCAATAATAATAAATATTGTTATAATAATAATAAGACTCATCTTATTATTGTTATCTTATTATTATTATCTTATTATAATTATTATTATTATTATTATTATTATTATTATTATTATTATTATTATTATTATTATTATTATTATTATTATTATTATTATAACAACATTATAATAAGTATTATAATAAATCATATCATTATTTATGTGGTGATAACTATACTTCTTCCACTACTCAATGACTAACTAACAAATATAATAATAAGAAATTGGTACTACTTACTAATTAACCAATAATAACTAACAACAGCAACAACAACTAAGATAAAAAAATATAAAGCAGTAACATAGCAGCAGCCGCCGGAAGTCAAGTCATGAAAAAACGCTGGAAGCTGTTAACTTCTAGCGTTGGTTTTAATAAAAAGTGCGTTGGGTGTACTGAAGTTCCCCAATAGTTCGGAGAAAAGTTATTTGAAATATGGGCCGTCACGATAAATCGTTCAAGTTTGATAATAATACGATTTTATCTTAACTAAAAAGTAGTTTTCGCGGGTTTCCGGGAAGAAAACTGGAAATCAGTAAGTTTTGTTTTGCTTTTAATACTACTAAAACTTAAAGAATGTTTAGTTTTATAGCATTTTTTTGACGAACTCTGGCAAACGAATTTGCAAGTAAATTTTGACATTGGATTCGTTAGAATACTTGTTTTCAGATAATCAAATTGCTTCTGCCACACATTTCTCCCCGCCCTTTTTTTATATAAAAATTAATTAGTTACTTAGTAGTTAGTAGTAGTAATTTTTTTTTAGTTAATTTTTAATTAATTAGTAGTAATTAATTAGTAGTAATAAAAGTAGTAACTAGTAAGTAGTAATAATAATAATAAATAATAGTTAGTAGTTAATAACAGCAGTTTTATTATTGGTAGTAGTAGTTAGTTAAAGTTAGTAGTAAGTAAGTAGAAGTAGTAATGTTGTTTGTGCTGTAATAAATAACAATTCTTCTATTATTATTATTATATTTATTATTATTAACTTATCATTATCAATTATTAATAATAACAAATAATAATAATTATTATTATAAATAAATAATAATAATAATACTTATTATTATTATTATTATAATAAATAATAATAATAATACTACTTATTATTATTTATAATTATTATTATTATTTAATAATAATAATTATAAATAATAATAAGTAGTATTATTATTATTTATTATAATAATAATAATAATAAGTATTATTATTATTATTTATTTATAATAATAATTATTATTATTTGTTATTATTAATAATTGATAATGATAAGTTAATAATAATAAATATAATAATAATAATAATAATAGAAGAATTGTTATTTATTACAGCACAAACAACATTACTTCTACTTACTTACTACTAACTAACTACTACTACCAATAATAAAACTGCTGTTATTAACTACTAACTATTATTTATTATTATTATTACTACTTACTAGTTAATATTATATAATATATATAATTATTATTAAATAAGTAAAAGTATGACTGGGGCACAAGATGTGTACAGGGGCTTAGACTAAATAGAAACAATCAAATAAATAAATAATTAATTATTAATATTAGTTGCCCGAGAGATGGAAAAACCAGTCAAGACTGAAGCAAGTAAAACAGTGCTCAACAAGAAAAAATCGAGGAGCTAGATACTAAAAGGTAAAAAAATAATAGTAAAAGATGTTAAAACTATTGGCTGACTACAAGTTGTTTCATGTGCTAGAAAAAAAGATGGAAAAAGAAAATAATTCTAGCACAATCATCAGGTCGGGTCTCAGCTGAGAGCCGACCTGATGATTGTGCTAGAATTATTTTCTTTTTCCATCTTTTTTTCTAGCACATAAAACAACTTGTAGTCAGCCAATAGTTTTAACATCTTTTACTATTTTACCTTTTAGTATAATTATTATTATATATATATATATTATAAATTTACTGTTATAAAATTATTATTATTTATTAAATTATTATTATGACTATATATAATATATATAGTCATAATAATTTAATAAATAATAATAATTTTATAACAGTAAATTTATAATATATATAACAATAAATATATATATTATATAATATTAAGTAGTAATAATAATAATAAATAATAGTTAGTAGTTAACAGCAGTTTTATTATTGGTAGTAGTAGTTAGTAAGTAAGTATATTATAATAATGAAATAATTATTAATATAATAATATATATATATTATTATATAGTTATAATAATAATTTAATAATAATTTTATAACAACAGTAACTTTATTATGTTACAACGTATAGTCACAGTAATAATAAATAATAATTCATAGGATGTGATGAAACTTGAATATTACTTATTGTTCAACTTGTTGTTGTGGTCACTTCCAGACCACAAGCGGCTCCAATCTACTGGCCTTGTTGTGGGGGAGGATAGTTAAAGAGAGTATATGAGAAGAATGAGTGGAAGGTAAGACACATCGAAATCCGAAAAAATGAGGGGTTTTGTGTCCTGCATAAACCAGTATTTATATTTTCTTAAATGTTTCTGCGCGTTGATTTAGACTGCTGAATGGTTTGTTTCACTTTGTTGTAGACTACATGAAAAGCTGTAGATGTGTTACCTGTAGGTCAAACTCGCTGGTCAAAACAATGTAAAAATTATTAAGACACGTCCTTCCATAAGGCACAAAATGTTTCTCCAAAATAAACGATAATGGAACTATTAAAAACGAAGATCACAATATGATTGGCCCAATTCCAGTATTTTAGTCTTTTTTCAAATGTTAGCCAAAATTATTCGGGGTGTGATATTAAACCCCTTAAATTTTTATCTCCATTTGAATTGCAATTTTCTGTCCACAGCAAACATATTTACTGATTTTTATTCAGCTGGTAGTGTTCCTTAAGGAAGGACGTTCTTGCAAACTTTTTTTCAGGTTTTTGAAAGTAATTTGGTTTTTCATATCACTGGTAGGTGAGCAAATAGACCGTCATGTTGTTGCTGATAGCATTTATTTCGTCAGTGAAACCTTCTGGCAACTTTCTACTAGTTTATAATGCTCAAGTCTGCTCACAACTGAGTAGAAAAGTCAGCTAAGAGGGGTAGTTGTTTTTACCTTATTTTTCTTTCGGAGTGTCTTACCTTCTCTCTTTCATCTCTATACACTCAAATCCACCCATCGCCAGGCCAGTAGATTCGAGCCGCCTGTGTTCCAGACTAGTACTACCACTTAGCCAGTGCTGCTCAATCAGACAAAAAATGTTACACTACTGAAATAAGTATCATCAAATTATTAATCAATGCTAATAATAATAATTTTGGCTACCTTATTTATCTGTTTGTTAATAGAGGATTAATTCTTTTCCAAGTTCAAAAATATTTTTATATTATTGCTTGCATGTTACGTATCAGTTTTGTCAGTATGCTAAAAATACGGCAGCGTAAATAGATATACATTTTTCAGTAGATTTTAATGATTGCTAAATAATAATGGTTTATTATTTGTTATCATTCACAATAACTGTAATAATGATGGTTAAATACATAATTTATTACCAGTAGAAACATGACTCTCACTTTCAATAAATTGATATACCACCAGCAATGTTTTAGCGATTGATAACTGCTTGCGTAATTAAGAAACATGGTATATTGGAACAAATTATTATTATTACAAGTATGTTTATTTTACTTACTCAATCTCAAATGATAATAACTTACTTTCCAACAAAACTATTGGGGTGTGCTCTGAACACCTGCAGTAATGAAGTATTGTGTATGTTCACTCATGAACTTACACATTCATACACCTTATGAAAGAAATCAGTTGCAGACATTGAAAAAGAATACTATTTTTCCCAAAATAATGTGGTGTGGGTGATAAAGTAATGAAGAATAATGGTGACTTACAATCGATAACAGACATACTTTGACTTGACAAGATCTTGAGTAACTGTTTTTTTTTCAGAAGAAAGCAGTTTCAAAAACAATGACGATTTTAGTAATACTTGTTAGAAAGGATCTAAAATGACCCACCTATACTCTTGTAATATTCATGAAACTTGGTACAAACCTTTGCTAAGCATACTGCTTTAGGTTTATTAAATTGCTATAATCCTAGATCAGTATGACTAATGGAGTAGTAAATTGGATGGGTTAAGGCACTTAGACCCTGCTTGAATATTCCCAACATCTTATCACTATGCCTATAAAAGGATGCTTTCACAGTTTTCAAACATAACTCGTTTAACAAATTGAGTTTGTCAAAAAACCACCTAATAACTGACTGAAGTGAAGACTCCGTGGGCCATTATTGGTTTGCTGGAAAAATGGCTTCACCATTTGTGGGTGGAAATTGAACTCAATGAAATCGAATCTGTTTGGCAAATGAATACCAGATTGTAAGATATCCCCTCTATTTTACTATTATGGAAAAGTAACGACTGCTTTGAGTTCACAACTACAGTATAGTGCTGTAAAAAGTAGTCAATCAGTTTAAGCAGTGACTGTATTTACAGACATTATAAAAGTCCTGAAGATTAATAGTTTAAATCATCACTTGGACAACATGTTGATTTTCTCATTAAATTACATTTCTATTTAACATTACCCTTTACTTCATTTCAAGTTCGTTTACTTGAAACCAACTGAAATTATGATTATCATGAATCACTTGAAACAAGCATTACTACTCCAAGTTTTGCAATACATACAGGTTTATTTAAATCACATCTCAATAAAAAATTGTTACCCCAAGCAATATCATTTGATTGTGTAATGTTGCTAAATATCAGAGTATAAATGAAAATGTCAATTTATCCCCCTATCAACTGCACACGGTACTCTCACATTCACCTTGAGTCAAAATGTTATCAAATGCACACGTGCATTCTCACATTCACCTCAAGTCGAAATGTTAAAATACGTATGTTATGATTTTTTCACCTATAGGCGCTAATATTTGTAGGAAATGACTGTCTTTGAGTACGAGTTTCGATTTCAAGGGCAGAGTTCACAACTCAAAGTAAACGTACCAATTCCATTATCGACATCTACTAACGATTTTTGTGAACGTTTATCACAGGCACATCAACTGCCATGTTTTGTTATTCCAAGTAAGTTTTATACTGACATGCGAGTTGATTATAGTATTTCTGATCCCCTTATGCAAGTATGCCCAAATATTATTTTTTTATTGAATGTATTTCAATAAATGAGACATGAAAATGGAAATCTACCATACGGTTTAGATATTTTTCTGGCATTAGAATGGGGAATATATCTAAGTAAGTTGAACAGAAGCTTACAAGAGAACATAAACCCGATAAAAAATTTAAAATATTTTATTAGATTTGAAAATACAGTTGGAAGATTTTGTTGCTCAAGAAGAGCGCAAGTTCCATTCCATTAGAGCAAACGATGCTATGGAGAGGCTTAAACAAGGATCATTGGACAAGCAAGTCATATGCAGTAGGTGGAGCCAAGCATTTTTAAAGGTAAATTTTAATAGAAATTTGATGTGACCATCAATAAAGGCTTTTAGACCCGCGCTATTATCTTTAGCGGGAGATGGACTGTCGCAAATGGATCAAAGAGATA
Source organism: Cryptosula pallasiana (assembly GCA_945261195.1). NCBI lineage: Eukaryota > Metazoa > Bryozoa > Gymnolaemata > Cheilostomatida > Cryptosulidae > Cryptosula > Cryptosula pallasiana. The sequence continues at coordinate 6,530,461 of OX183141.1, read as the reverse complement.
GGGGAGGGGAACACCTTTATACATTCGCTTTGAAATTAAGTAACCTGGCCAACTGTTTGATGTAAGAACGCTTATCACAGCACTTCGCTTACAAAGTCAAGGTTAAATGTCCAAGTCGCTGCTTTGCATCTTCGCGTTGACAAAGTTTGCGTCGATTTTTGCTTTTTGGGCTCGCTTTCTCCATACCACTCTGATTGCTCCCAACCACCAGTAACTACATATTTGAGGCTTCACTACCAATGTCAAGCAGCTTGCGTAATATCAATAATATGTGGGTGACATTGATATATCGCTTGTTGTAAACTTCAACTTGTTATTGTGTTGCAATGGGAAATGCTTCTGGTTTAGTACACAAGAGTATTTCATACCGTAGACACCTTGGGTAACTCATTGCTACACCCTCTCTACTTCTTGTCATGCTCCATCTTGTACGCTTGATCACTGCCGGTTTAGCGAGTACCAATTTGTTCTGCGTTGCTGCTGCTCAAGTGATGAACCCTCCCAATACATTTCCAGGCAACCACAACTTGGGTTTTGATTGACTATCAATGCTTAGACTGAGTATGTCATTATGTTCTTCTGGTTGTAGCAAGTAAAGAAAAACTCTGACCAAAGTCACGTTCCAGACTCGAGTTTCTCATCTCTGTACAAGAAGTTAATTCATTCTCCATCTCTGATGAGCATATTGAATGTAGAGCATGCCTTTGCCATGGCCGTACAGGATGTGATACGGGATCGGGACAGAACAATAGCAGAGCTAGAGCGAAGGTATCTTCCAGTTGTAGCTTGAGTGAAACCATTTGTTGACAACCGATAGTGATTCTGTTACTAGGGGTTAGTCATACAACTGATTTGCTCGTCAAGAATAGGCAGGTGATAGAATTGGTAAACTTGTTGCACTGATGGTTGAGGCATTGGCAATGGGTAGATAAGTGCAACAGGCTTTCCTTGTGGAAGGAGATGCTAACGATTAGCATAGAAATTGGTAGAGGCAGTCACTACACTAATCTTTCATTTTGTCTTGGTGGAGATATGTGTTTTGGATCAGCCAGATTATTGTAGTGATAAATCTGTACATGGTATGTTGTGGTGCGTGACAGGAGTAATCACAAGCAGTCTACGGCTAATCCTTTATGATTACAGGCAGAGAGAGGAGATGGATGAAGCTTTATCTGGTGGTGTTGGCGGTCGACCCTTCACTGACACCCAAATTAGTAATCTAGCACAATTGCATATCGAAAGACTAGAGGTAAACCTCCATTTTTTTCTTTTTTTCTACCCCGTTTTTTTCTTTCCACGTGCCTCTTCCACGCTTCCTCATTGAAAATTTGAGTTTTTTTGTATCGCTTGTTCAATTCTACTGCAATGCTGATACAGCTGTATTTAGACCTGTACAGCTGTATCAGAGAGGAAGGATCAGTTATTTACTGTATCAAACAAGCCTACAATGTAATTTGAGCCGGTATGAACTCATCTGTCATGGCTACCCACTTCACACTGGGCTAGGCAATTGTTCAGGCGTTAGGTTTCATGTGATGGGAGCTGCATTGAGTATACAGCATCAGTGACACTGATATACGTATACAAATCCCTTGATAGATAATGAAGGACTGCTAGCTAGTTTGCCATTAGAGTTTATGTGCATACGATAGCATTGTTTGTACAGCAATATCAGCTACTTGCCTAATGAAATGAGTGTGTAATGGTAGTAGCTGACAGCTAGTCAACCTGTCACTATATACAGTAGTACGTCTTATCGGCTACCTCTCCATTTACGTCTCCATCCCAGCTCTATCTTATCTCCCACTGGGTACAAGCATATGCATATGATGTTGGTCATGTACCCTGAACTGTGGTAGTCACAGTGGCCCTAGTAATGCTTTACTGTCCAGCGCCTGTGGTAAACATGTTGTTTACTGTATAAGTCACTCACTGACTCAAATCTTTCTTTTGACAATATGTCAGTCGGTCAAGGTCTCTGCTTCTGTGCACTCAAGTTTTATTGTATGAATTTTCCGGAAGACCAAAGAACAAAAATGAATTGTGTCCGTGTAGGGACCAGAAACTTGTTGGTAACTAGAGTAGCGCTGTTGGTAGACATTTCTCTTGTACTACAACTGATGGGAAATCAGAGAACTATCAACTCATTTCCATAGCATAACTTGTGATTATCTATATTCCTATTTGACAGCAATAATAGGTTGATTGTATCTATATTGTGGTGGACATGGTGGTACAGTGGAATTATAGGACAATATTTGGTTTATTTTATATATCTAATTATATTATAGACAGGTGGCAGCAGTGGTTTAGTTAGTGCTGAAAGTGGTTTGATGAGCTGATTATATACATGGAATAATACATAGAGCGTTAAAACATTAATTACTTTAGTGTCATACATTCTGATGATCTGATTGAATGAAACTATTGCTAGTAACATTTCTAACCACCTTTATGTCTTCCTTCATGTATTTCAATAACATGTTATTAAATTTAAATACACATTTAGTTGGTCAAAAATTAAATGATGAAGTATTACACATTCAAAATTATAGCAGATATTAATATTGTAATTCATATTAATGCCGTAATACACCTAAATGCGTGCCCATTTATGTGCTCCTAAGATACCGTTGATAACTTTTTATGACCTCGACTGTGGTAATTATTTGTGCAACAATTTCTATTATCAGATCAGCTACAGTCCAATGGTGGAAGTTCATCAAGTCAAAACCTTTGTTATCTTTTCTGAAAACGTAGCACTTGATGTAGGCTAAACTGGTTTCTATAAATAGTTAATGATGTAACGTAGCGCTAACGACCAATGCCTACGCCAGCCGTTGCTTACATCAACGCATTGTTGACCTATATGTGACGTGTTGTTATGGTTCATTGAGCGTGTTATTGCTCGGTAGCGGATATACATTGCCCCTGTGTTATTGCTTCACGTGCTTTGTCCAATCACGTACACACTCCTCGCTATTGCGCAATCAAACTGGAAAGTTTGTTTATCCCCAACGTAACGTCTCCATGTACATTGTCATTTCCCTCTTGGCGAGTTTTTTTCTAGGCACCTACCATGACCTTTTGCCATATTTCGTGTCCCCAAATGGCATGTGTGTACAAAGTAGAAATGCATTTCTAAACAAAAACAAAGTTATTTTATACCAACTTTTGCTACTAGTAAGGGAGTTCATGAGATAATAAGGTGAAGGTCAGGTAATAATTTTTGACTCGTAACACCAGGAGCTATAAATGTTATGAAATCGCAAATTTTATTCGCAACACCAGGTGTCATCATTTCACGTTGGAATTGTAATTGTTTTATTATTGTTTTTTGCGGGAGTTGTCGGATTGGTTACATTATCATATAGCAATTAATTATTATTTTCTATATCAAATTGGTATAAGTTAAAAAAAAATCAATTTCTATTAGCGTTGTCTCCTTTTACTATCTAAAACGACCTTTTTTACATTCACTAGCCTCCTTTGTAACTGTTTATACCTGCTAAACCCAAGCGTTAGTATGTTGGTAGATACCGTTTTTGGTAAGTGTCATCGATGGAAACTTTCTATTAGTTTTCTGGTAACTCTTCAAACAAGAGTTTACCCATGTCACCAGTACAAATGGACTGTGATTGTCTCTCACCACTCTTTTTGATCTTCTGATTCATTGTTAACCTATTTTACAGCCTTCCATCCCCTCTGAGCTGGGGTGGCCACTTAGTATGACTGTAGTAGTAGTAGCTTACTAGCCAGTGCTCGCCTGCCCTCAATTAGACCACATTCAACCTCACGGCAATCTGATATCGCTTTGTCTCTACCGTATTTATTCATCTCGGAAATATTTCAATACCTCCAAGCTATCGAAAGGAAACTATCTCCAGTCGGTTATGGCTTTTTATTCTGATTGTTATCGCTTATTACACAAGTGACTAATGCTGACTGATGCCTCTGTATATTTACTTGCCAAGTAAATATGTCAGCTGATAGTGCAACCTACACAATGAAATCTCTGTTTGTAGAGCCAAACTGCCCACTGGGAGAAGGAGCTGGCCAACGTTAAGAAAGACCAAAAGCTCCAGTATTTCGATTGGCTCAAATCAATTGATGAGGATCCGCAGAAGAGTGCGTGAGTTTAGTCTATGGTCTCTCTTAGATCGATGTCATTTTTCTGGGTCTATGATCTCCCTCAAATCTATCACATGTATTTGGGTCTATGATATCTGGTATTTTTGTCATTTCTCTTGACACGTAAAATCTCACAGGTCTATGCTTTACTCGAAATCTATGCCATAATCCTCTAAGTGTACCCTTCCCAAAATCTATGGCGTTCACCCAGATGTCTATGATACCTGAGTTGAAGCCATTCAATCTCCTGCTGATACTAAGCCTTACTTGATCTCTATAAAGCTATTAGGCATTTTCGGATCAAGAACGTCCATGCCTTGAAAAAATTGGCACGGGAAAGCGCTTCCGAATGCAATTTTGACGTTCGTTCCTGGCATAATTTCTATGCATGAACGTTCAAAATCAAAAGTTCACTTCATCGGAGTTATCTTCTTCTTTTTTTCTAGTGTCGCAGTGAATAGTAAAAGGCGCATCCTGCTGAGGTGACAGCTTTTTGGTTATATATTATAAAAAAGTAAATAATAATTTTGATAATTATTACCAGTTACTTATGTGTTTTACTAATTACTATTTTTCATTTTTAACAATGTTTATTATCAGTTGGTGATGTTTGGCTATTTGAACAATTGTTTTTTTTTACTAACTAAAGTATAATAAAATAATTAAAAAAACTATAAGAACAACTTATAATAATATTAATGATGATATCATTTGAATAACAGTAATATTAATAATGATTATCATACATTTTTCTTATATTATAATTATTTATTACAATTTTATTTTAATTCACCATCCTCAGTAAAATGTGTCCAAAAATAATTTCAACATCAACATGCTTCAAGACTTGTTATTATTTATTTTATTATTATTGTTAGAAATGAAACTTGAGGCCCCATCACTCTTGTCTTGTTATTGTAACTAACGTAAAAGGGCTCATTATTTGCAAAAATATTTATTATAGGAGAACTCTACGCATTCGGATCAAGAACGTCATAGGGTAGACGACCCCCTGAACGGTAAAACCACCGTTCAGCATAGAGTTCCAAAAAACAGGTTTTGTACTCGCCGAAAAACGAAAATTTCGCCCATTTTGGAATGAACGTTCTCGATCCGAAAATGCCTATTATCTACATCAATGCAGATCTGTTGCTATGGCTGAAATGTCACTATCGCACACGTTCAGTGTCAATCTGATAACGGTGCTATTCTCATTAGTTGTGCATTATGGGTAATCCTAGAGAATAAAGGAGATGGTACCACCATATCTTAGTGCCAGTAACGTACCGCAACAGTAGCAGCGCTAGCTAGCTAGTTACTACTGGCAAGTGATTTATTTACTACAGCGCAGCAACGCTTTTGGCAACATTCTCTTTATATGACTCATGGAAATTATCGATTTTTTTATTGTCAGTTTTGTTGGCTTACATTTGGGTAACCAAGCCTAGCTTAGCACTTCGGTGTAGCATGTGGTTTGGAGATATCCAAACACTACCGCGGGTGGTCTCTCCTTGCCCATATATGGCGTATCGGTGTCGACATAACGTGTCATTGGGAATTCCAGTCATCTTATGCCTTTGTTAGTTTTCCCTGGAGCTGTCCATTTCTCTCTTATCAGTGTTCCGTCTGAGCTCGATGCATGTCAGCGCCAACGGTCTGTTTAGTAGATAATTAGGTAGGAGGCCTTCACCCTCCTTGTCATAGCTGCTAGATTATATGGTTGGGGTATGATGATTTAATTATTGTACTTGACACGTCGTCGTTATTGTCATTTAATTAGTGGTCGGTTTGTTATGAAGTGAATTCATCTGAAGTCATTCGTAGCACCAGAGGTCGGCCTTTCTAATCACTGAGAATAACTTGAGTGTCTTGTCTGCTTGCTCCTTCAAGTTCGTACTTATCTCTCCCTCCATTGCTACTCCTAGTTGTAATAGAGTATATGCAGTGCCTACGTGATACACATGCATGTAGTGCAATTCTTCACGCTTGGACTTGTGTTTTCTTTTTGCTGTCGGAAATTTATTATTAGCGACAGCGGCACGCATTGCTACGCTAAATATTTTGATTGAAACTGACAATGATATAATTACTTTGGTGGAGACCCTGTTGGCTTGTACATTGTTGTGCAGCTGTCAGTGTCATTATAAATAACAAATGAAAGTTCTACGTATGCACTTTTTATCAGAGGACAGCTCCTTGCCAAACTATGGCTCCTACTGTTTTTGAATTAACTCCAGACACTTTCTTGGCTTCGTGTGTAATTATATTATCATATATTAATCAAACCTTTGACATCAAATGCGTAATATTTGCATTTAATATGGCTTCGCTCTGTTTTCTGATATATTATTAGCATAATAAAAAGCCCATCGCATCCGTGATTGCTGAGTTATGTGTATGAAGGATGGCTAGTTATGTAGAGTAGGTTGGCATACATTTCACCTACACGTTGGCTGATCAGAGTTGAATCATTGCTCAGGGCTATATTAAGGCTACAGGCATTCATAGTCTATGTATGTTGCCTACTTTATATGTTTTCCCACCCTCTCTTATGTTCTATTCGGGGGTAATGAACATCAAAGGAACATAAACTGGAGTGTGTTAGTAGACATATAGCTAGTGAGGCACCAAACTGGCACTAAAGCACCTCCTAGTCGTTGTAGGTTGGTCGTTGTAGGTTGGTGTTGTAGGTTGGTCGAGTCGTTAATGTCAGGATTAGTTTCTCTCATTGTAAGAATATTCACCCTAAATACGTATGTCGACTTGTACCTAAGCTTATATTGTGAATAATTAGCTTTGAATTGCAGTTTATCTGGACATTTGAGGTGGATTGCTCAATTCCGCTACTTTTTGTACTAATTCCTAACGCCTAGCTCAGCTCGTATTTGTTATTCACTTGTAAACAATTCGCTTTCACTGAAGTCTGACAATAGAATGAACTACTGAAATAGCTGGAGGGTCAATCCCACGCAGCTGTTCTTTTTGTCAATGTTTTTGCGCACCATGACACAATAGAACTGGGATAGATTGTTGACATTGTATGCATCAGCCCATTCATGGCCCGCAGTGTTATGTGCATTGACCAATTCTGTCGTGCTTTTGTCACTGCTTATCTCTCTCTATTTAATACCTACACAGGCAGATGTGTGCCTTTTTGTCTCGAATTCATAGTTTTGCATTGTAAGCTGATGATTTCGCTTGTACAGCAAATCTCTTTGTCTGTGCCTAGTCATAATACCAATCAGTCACCCAAATTCATGGCTAGTTGACTTGTTTCATCTCTCATTCCCTTGCATCCTCTGCGTTGGAATAATGCCATCACTGTTTGAATGCAGTCACACGAATCCATGGTTCTGAAATAATTCTTTGCCGAGAGCAATGGCACCGGAACAACTGTCTGCAAACAGCCGTAATATCGGGTTCTTTCTAAAAGTTAACTTGTGCCCTTTTTTATCATTTCTCGCGCAAGAAATAGTCACTTCATTTTTTTTGGGTTCCCAGCTATGTCACATTTACTGCTATTTATAATGTCAAGGACGGTTTTTGACACGGGGTCACAATTTTGAAGTGATTGCAATAAATTTTTTGTGATTGCATCTAATTTTCTACCAAATTGGAGATGTTTCGGCATGTAGTGATCTTCTGTGTGAAAAAAATTCAATGACTGCAGTGGAAGTCTGATAGAACTTCATCAAAAGCATAGGTAGTTACGCATCACCATTGCCTGCATTGCTGTCTTGGCACGGCCTGCTATAGTAGCCCTGAGGTTAACATGTGGCAGCCCACCAAGGCTATTAGCTGTAGTTCTCGAGCTCATCAAACTTACAGCCAGATAAATGGCATCTATTTTAGCAGTTCTCTAGACAACGGAAGTGCATCAATCAGCTGAACGCATCCAAACAGCCTTCAAATCTATTCAAAACACTCATTGCTAGCATCCTAAGCAGCTCACCACCTGTCATAATATATACAGCAAGCTTGCCTCGCAGATCCACTGCATGAAATCGTGATTAATTTAATTTCTATACTAATCTCAGCACATCATCTCAATTGTTGAAATAATTTGCTTGACGTTTTTTGTTATTGTAGCTTTTGAGTTGTTTTGAAACATGATCGTAGGTGACTATCATATTGTATGGTTACAGGATGAAGGCTCGTTCTTTGTCTCAGACAGCTTCTAACGCTTTTGAGGATGACGGAGAAAGACTGGCGGAGGGACCAGTGCAGAGACTAGAGGAGAGTTTCACCATCCACTTGGGGGCTCAACTAAAAACAACTCACAATCTTAGACTTTTGTCCGCTGACATACTAGACTTGTGCAAACACACTGCCAACTTCACAAGGTACTGAGTCCTTGCAATATGAAACTGCCCCATAAATGTGACTATTGCGATGCTGGTAATTTATTCTGTCCTCACCTGTGGACCTTGACCCGAGAAATGAGTGCTGGGCGCTGTGGGAATTTCTGTTGCTCATTTTAGCGGCTTTTATCTGCAGATCGTGTTCTAGAATTTGTGAACAGGAAAACCCACCAACGTCAAGCTTTAGTCAAGCGGTTTTCCCAATTGACTAGCTGGGTGTCGCCGTCCCTGTGTTGTTGAGAGCTTGGCACGCTGAGTGTAATGCCTAGGATAATCACTGACTGGCATGTATTGCAAAGGAGTAAACTGTCATTTCATATCTGCTTGATTAACATCTCAAATGGTATTCTATATGGCCTGAGCGTCTCCTTTGTTCTGCTAGCGTAGGCAATGTTTGTGGTTAACCATTTGATTTATGTTCAAACCTTTAATCTCTCTTCTTATTTTGATTGAGTGCATTTCTACTCAGCAGTCTGGTTTGTTATTGTACTGTATATTCCCTGCCATTTGTTTTGTTTGCTCAATTCTCAGAACTTGCCTATATCACAATAGCCAGTTTCCTCTCAATTCTTGTTGCTCTAATGCAGTTTCACATTCTTTGCCAGTCAATTCGTGTTCGGGATATGTGGACCTGTGGCAGTCTAACCCTATTGTGTTACACTTTGCACATCTCACCATATCCTGTTAGCCTTTATCTAAATATACTGTTTTTTGCTTTGCCGAGTTCTTTCCAAATGTAATAAAGCTGATTGAAATAGACTGTATAGTGACTGGTAGGCAACAACAATTTAATTACCTAGTTTGTCTGCACCACTTGCTTATTGCATCTGCTTACTGCACTCTCAGTCTAATTCAATTCATTTCATTGACTGCTGCCACTGCACTCGTGTCAGCTAACTGCCTCTCTTGTCACCCTTCCAAACCTTCCCTAGTACCTGGCTAGATAGAGCTGAGGTTTGGTGGGAATTTTGTCTTAATCAGTGACAGGTTGTCCGTGGGGAGCTGTGCTGTAGATTGTTACCATGGCGAGCTCATCGTATCCGCCCTACGTTGAATGCATCAACTTCTTCAGACATATAAATATCTCTTGATTGGTGTTGTGATTGGCTAAACCGAGGGCTAGAAACTAAAAGCTGATTGAATCTTTTCATATAAATCTATTGCTTCTTTCGTTTGAGCGCCGGATATGGCCGATGCACAATATGTATTACCATGAGCAATGGTCTGCTTGACTGGCCATCATCTACTTTCATCCGCTTGTTGTCAGAATTGATTGTTGTTGCTTATCGTATACAGTGAACTTGTGTGTATGAGTGTGAGCCATGGAGCACACAATAGCACACAATACAACTGGTGATAGATATCCTTTTGTTGTTTCTTTAACCTTGAGCTAATCAATTAGCTGTTCAATATTTTGTGGTGAATGTAATGCTTGGTCAATAACATGGCCAGCGCCTAACTATTCATTACCTTTCTAGACTATTCAAGAATTCTATGCTTTCAATGGCTGATGTCATATGTTGAAATAGGCTAATCATTTTATGTTTTCTTGATAAGGGCATTCAGGTAACTGAATTTACTCCAAAGGTGAACTCTTAATTTGATTGTTCAATGTATCCTTTAGCCTGGATATGTTAATATGTAAGTTTGGTACTAGCTAATCGAATGAGTGGATGTAGAGAACTCACTGCACTGAACATTGTAGTGGTCGAGTGATAGCTGAACCTCAGAGACTGCAGACAGCTCTTTCACTCTATTCTCATAAACTATGTGGCATGGTGCTCCTTGTGGACGACAGGCTAAACTCCTACTCCGGTATTAAAAAAGGTACGACTCCTCCAACCAAATTGGATTAACCAACATTTTTGTGGGAGTTGTCTCACCTTTTATATAAGAAGACAATTCCAAATTAGTACATTATGATAGTTTATCTGATGTTTGCTCTAGTTTTATTATCCAGCCACTTTCTCTGTCATTAAATACCGGTTTGGTCGGGCTTGTTTGATGCCTGCTAGGCGTGCACAGACGAGCTGCTGGCGTAAACAATAACAGGAGAGGCTGAGTGAATAGGGCTTGCGGTTGAAATGTGAGAAGATGCTTTATGTTAATAATTGTAAATTCCCAGAGCACTTGCCGACAACAATCTGCAATTATGTCAATAGTGAAGCAGGTTTCCATTGTGATAGAACTAAAGGCCATTATTAAGCAAATATAGCCTCCTAGCTGAGACATGTCAACAAACTCCATCTTTGTTGTGAGAAAATTATGTGTGTTTTGGCTCTTTGTTCCATGATTTTAGTAAATAACTTTTTATCAAATATGTAATGAAAAATGGAACATTGCGCATGTTGTAACAAAATGTTAATGCTCCAACCAGTAAAACGGGGCTAGTCTGTCTATCAACTATTCGCCATCTTTTTTGGGTGCTTTTCTCTCAACTATAATCAACTATATATCATACAAGTTGTATCAGTGGCTTCGTGACTCATTCGGCTTTGACATGTTTAGAAACTGATCACCAGCAATACGTGTTTGTGTTTGTCGCTCAACGGTTGTTGTTGAATTGGACCTCCATTTACTTCTAGTAGTGTGTACCCAGCGTCTCTAGCAGTCTCTAGTCTCTATTATTGGCATTCAATGCGTAAGCCGCTTGGCTGCAACAGATGCTATCATTTACTCTTAAAACTTTGTAAACATGGAAATCCATTTGCAAATAATTATAGTACACGTCTGTTGTTGCTGTGAGATTAGGATTGCCAGTGATCTCAAGATCTTTGATGTGATGACGGTTTATATATATATGACGTAGAGTTTGCGGCTGTGTGTACACAGTCTACGGACTTTCACTTTCCGGAGTTGTCTGACCAACTAGAGCTGGTGGAAGGCGAGGTGATGAGACACAGTGAGGAGAAGCCCAGGGTCCAGTATGATAGCAGTAGTGTGAAAAGTGGATCCAGTGAGACTAGTATAGACTCCCAGGTAAATTTGTTGATCATTGACTGAAAGCTTTCTCTACATTTTGTCGGGCTTTTGTGACTTCTTCAAAAAGTATTGTGGTTATATTTGATGTATGCTGGTGCCTTTTGGGGACATGATAGGGTTAATGAATAAAATCAAAAGCTTTGGTTAAAAATGTGTTGGAAAATAAATGATTTATTATTTTTTTGATAAATTTTTTTTGAAAATCAAAAAACTAAAAAATTATTTCACCATACTTCTTTACATTGCATAGTTCAAGTTATAGAGAATGTGTTTCAGCATCTTGAGGTAATTCTGTAGTTGTTAACGCAGGCGTTTCTGATCTGCAGAAGCTGATGTATCATATTGATACAAAATCTCACGTACTGCAACTGTAGGAAAACGCTGTGTGCTGGAATAATGCTCCTCACTACACTGATGAACACAGTTTATGATATTGGTCATTGTATCTGCTTACAGGAGAGAAAAAGCAGACTGAGGCTGGGAAGTTTCTATGTAACCAAACATTCCAACTTGGCTGAAGTGCACACAGTGTTTCACCTTGTGGCAGACGACACACTGCTCTTGGGCGACATCAACTCTCGACATTCTGTTATACTGGGTCTGCGTAATGTGCTCAAAGCGTGCTTCAAATCTGGAATAGTCACTCTTACTATTCCACTGCTGTTGACTATTGAAATGGCAGAGGTAAGAGCGCTTTTCTCCATGTGAAAGAAGTTGCCCTCTCTTGCTCTCACTAACGAGCTACTTTATTGTAGGAGATGACAATTCCATGGTGCCTGAAACGGGCAGAGTTGGTGTTCAAATGTGTCAAAGGATTTATGATGGAGATGTCTACATGGGCTGACTCGGAGTCCAGAACTATACAGTTCATTGTCCCCAAGGTATAATCAATTGCTTGAAAGTTATCAGTGGAGAATTTTGTTCAACCCGCCCAATATGCATCCTGATGCACATCCCTTCTGTTATTTTACAGGATCTCTCAGTCGACACCTTCAATATGCTGAGTAACATGCTGCCTGGGATTTTTCGTCAGTCCAATCCAATTGTTGGAAGGGGATAGCTTCCTTTGCTACACCTTTTCCTAATTAAATCGTACAAATCATCGGTGCTTCATTCTTGATTATTTAATATTTTAATTTTTTTTGTATTTTTGTATCTGGTGAAAGTTTATAAACTGAAGGTGTTTCAACTGTCTATGTACAAGAGACAATATAAAAGTACAAGTGTGTAGAAAGTCTAATAACAACAATAATTTATAAAAAATTATCGTTAGCACCATTAGCCCACTATGTTAGCAAGAGGGTATCTACGCAAGAGTAAGTAATATTGGCTCTGATGATCAGCAAGAACTACGAGTTTTGAAGATTTGTCCTGGCAATTTCCTAGTGTCTTCTATTAAATGTAAAGCGTGTGTATATCAAATGTCAGTTTACTTCAGCAGGATGTTTATTGCCAGTTGAATGCAACCTGAAAGTAAACAAAATCTGTCTTAGCTGACTGCATCATATGTTGGAGCCACTGGTCTGTAATTGTTTCCATTACACCTACTCAATGAACATGATCATTAGAGAGAGAGAGGCACATATATCAGTTCACATCTCGCTAGCTACTATTTCTCACCTATAATGTGATATTCATCGGGTGAATCAGATCATTACAACTCGTCACGCTTGGCATCTTCTTTGTTCTAAAACAGCCAACTTTGTGTAGCTTACTGCATATATACATAGAAAGTAGTTAGCAATTTTCTATGCTTCGCAATTGAAAAATGATGCACACGTGGGGAAAAATGGGAGTTGTCTGGTCTACAACTGATATCAAAAGATAAGACAACTGCCACAGTCATAAAACTGGTTGACTTACATCATCTGATCCACTGCTGCCTCCATTGTTTAAGAATTTCTCAAATGCCTCCAGTGTTCGGTCACCCTCATAGTCAACGACCTGCGGCAACAAACAATACAGGCGTAAGCAAAACTGAAATTATGCTTACATTCAATCACAGGCTTAATAAGGCAGCTTACCGCATGTTATACACAGTGACAGTTCTGTTGTTTCATCTAATTGAAAAAACTGCACTGCAGATCTAAACCGATATTTTACAGACAATTGAGATTGTTTCTTCGTGCTGTTGCTATCAATTGCTCACCTCATCGCTGCCAGCGGGGAAGAATTTAATAGTAGGGAAACTCTGTACTTTGACATCTTCTAGCTCATTGGCTGTAGAGTCCATTTTAGCAATCACTATATTTTCATTACTTTCGAACTTCTCACCGAGCTCGTCCCAAATGGGGGCAAGCTGCTTGCAGTGTCCACACCATGGAGCATCTGTCAATCAAACAATTGTAGATAAAACAAAGCCTAAGAGTGCTTTAAGCTACACTTGGCTGTTTGCTATCATCGTTTTCTTATCACTTAGTTAGTCAAACAGCCTCTCACAAATAGCTTTGGCTGACCAAACTAATAAATGGTTTGCATGTTTTCAACTTACAAAATTCAACAAGGACATTTTTATCTTTGTTTCTGGCCACTTCATCAAAGTTTTTTCCAACAAGAACCTTGACAGGCTTGGCGTCCCAGTCATCAGGGACCTCCTCACTCATAAGGAATGGTTTCAGGGATCCTTCAAGATATGAGGAGACAAATCCTCCCATAGCTTCTTCAGTCAGGTCTGAGCTTGGTGGCTTGAACTTGCTCATGTCCTACATACGATACATCCATAGTTATAGCTCTGTGCAACATTTTACGAAAATTCAACAAAACATTGCATATATATTACACATTCGTATCAAATTAGTTAATAATAAATATAATGTGGAGTTTTCCTCTCTTTAAGGTGACATTAACATGCCTGCAATCAGATGCTGCAGAAGTAAAATATGAATCTATGCTTCGGAAATAGTTTTTGTGCGTTAAAAAAGTGCAGAATGATCAGTGTATAAAAAAAGTTCACACCCCAAAATGATCGGAGTGAATGGAGCTCAGCATCCATGAGAGGACAACTCTATCACAAAACACTGCTTATTCGGATATACTATAGACTTACATCACCAAGGCTGATGAGTCTGTAGGTTGGTGTGTCAGCCTCTGTGAGTCCAAAGAACTCAAGGATACGCAGGTTGTCTTCAACATCAGTATTAATAAACACAAATAGGAGTTTGCCTTTGTTAACTGTTGCCACCTTTCGCAATTGCTCAACAGCACCTTCATAAGCATCAGACTTTTTGCTGAGAAAGAGGAGGAAATGTGACTTGATCTCACCTCCAAACACCTTGGGAGCATTCTGTAACACAAACATGTATCTTCATGAATAAAATCTCAGCGGTTAAAAATCTGACAAACTATATAACTGATGACAGATGGCTGATGACACAGCCAATGCAGTCTACACTACAATGGTAAACTACATACATCTTGAGTGAACTCAATAACCAGAGGTAGCTGATTGGCAGATACAAATTCAGCAACAGACTCTGCTGTGATATCTTCAGTCAGGTCAGCTCTTTTATCATCAAACTGTTTGAACACAACCACACTGTCCTTCTCAACCTTGTTGGAGTCAAACAGAGTTTGCTCTGATGTGATGCCGAAGGGGATAGCATCATTGGCAGCAGCTGCTTCAAGGAAAGCCTTTGCTTCAGCCGATTCTTGGTCCTAAACACAAAATATGGGCATCTCAAAAACCAAACACTAGATATTGATTAAACTGGACAATTTCTGCTTCAACATTCATTATCTATAAATGCTTTTTTCACCTTGAAAAATCCGACAACAGAAACTTCCTCAGCCATCAATTTGTCCAGATCTTCTTGAGTTGCCACTGCTGTAGCTGCTGGGCCAGTCTTTTTTAGTAGCCAAGTCACAATATCAGCGGCTTGGCGGCCACCACCATATTCAGAGTCTTTTCCGTTCTTGAAGAACTTCAGTGTGGGATAACCTCGCACACCAAATTTCTCTCCTAATGAAGATTCCTCAGTGGCATCAACTTTCGCTAGCTTAATTGCAGATCCTGATTCCGCTAGCTGAGCGGCAGCCTTGGCATATTCTGGAGCCAAAGCTTTGCAATGGCCACACCATGGTGCATCTGCAAGTGATATTATTAATAAAATCATATATTATAGTAAATGCAAGGGTGGATGTCCTGTGATACTAGTACAGCATCGGTAACAGTTTGAAGTATTTGTGGCATAACATAATAATACTGTTATATATTTTGTTAATCTTATTATTATTACGTATTATTTAATTATCATAACAACCACTTCATCACAATAATAATTACAATTATTATTACGTTATGATTATTATTAGATAATACTAATGTTGTTAACTATTATATTATTATTCATAATGATTGGAACCACAGGCCTACTGCAAAAATGTTGGTGGGTTTTGGGCCATTTTTCGAAAAATTTGAGTTGTGTTTTTTTTGGCGTTTGGAAGGTAAGTCATGGTCTGATTAATCTGTCTTCACATGCTGGCCTGCTGGCTCAAAAGTAATTTGGACAGTACTCCATCAGCAAATTACCAAAAAGTTCCCTATGGTCTATCGATACTGACTTTTTTTATTCCAATCAGACGACTACCTGAGGAGCAGCAACAGCGAGTCTCCAAAATTTCTGCTTGCTAATGGCACGTCGCAAAATTTTTTGTGATCACCTGAATCTCCTAAACTAGCAAATCCTAACACTCAGGGGCGACGAAGAGGCTTCATCTCAGCTTTGCAACTACGGGCACTCGTATTAACCCATATTAGTGTTTTGAGGATCCGCAACATATTACTGCCAAAGAAAATAGAGACAATGCGTCCCGTAATAATCAATTATTTTACAGCTTTCCAATTGTTCAACGAGAGTGCTCGATTAGAACAATAAGTAGCTTAAGGTCGCATCGTTTTTGCTTTTTTGCGGCAAACTCTTGGAGTTCCTGTTGTGTAACCTCACAACATTTACCGCGGGCTGTTACGGGTTACCCACAGTGTTAAAGCTTGGATGAGTATCTTTTGTCGCCCCCGTAAACTAGGACTTGCTAGTTGGGACACTCAGATGATCACAAAAATTTTTGTGTGACACGCCATTTGCAAGCACGAACTTTGGAAACATGGTGTTGCTGCTTCTCAGGCAGTCATCTGATTGGAATAAAAAACGTCAGCATCAACAGCCCAGAGAGATTACTTTTTGGTAATTTCTTGGGGTGCTGCCCAAATTACTTTTGAGCCAGCAGGCTAGCACGTAAAGACAGATTTGTCAAACCATGACTTACATTCCAAACACCAACAACAAAACATGAATTTCCGAAAAGTGGTCCAAAAGACACTAGATTTTCTGCAATAGGCCTGTGATTGGAACCAACATAAGACCATGCAACTGTTGTCTGCTGTAGTTATAATAATAATATAGCGTGTGCAAAACTCATGCGAGCGTAGCACTTATTAAGACAAAGGATTCATATGTAAATTTGTCCCGCACAGTTATTTGAATTTTCAAAATATTTCTGCTAATTTTTTAATAACTCGGGGCTAGAAGCTGCTAGAAACAAAGTTTAAAAAGGTTTTAAGTTCACACACTTTACCGTGTTGGTTTAGCCATTCATTGCGATGCCTACATAGCTGTGGACTTAAAAAATAATGGGACAAGAATGCATTGTAAATCTGCACTTTCCTATTGCGTCATGGGCCCTAAGATATCAGTATGTCATTCAAAATTTCTGTTATTTTACTGACCCAGTGGTATAGAGCAATCAAGATATGTGGACAAAAAAAATAATTTAACTGGAGAGCCATATTCAAAGGAATGAAAAAAAACTTCTATACTGCACCATTAACTACTTTCCACCATGCATCGTCACGCGTCTCTGATTTCGTTTCACTGTAACAATGCTATTGTCAGCAACGCTTGATAATATGACCGCAAAACATTGTTTTTTTTTATAATAAGCTTTGTCTCAACATATTTTTCTGAAACAACCAGTGGTGCGACACAAATAATTTTTGCACCAATGGATGGACAACAAATTTTTCTAAAAGTTGATGCTCTATTTGAGAAGAAATTTTCAAAATAAAATTGCACTTTTGCTAGCATAATAATTATAATTAATAATAATAATTTCACTTGCACATAACATTTTTTCAGAATCATGTGCTAACAAAATAAATATTAAATATAATTAATAATAATGATAAAGTAGATAGTTGAAAAACCTTGCGGTCGCTACGTGATATGAGCAAAAGCATTGTTATAAAAAATTGTCCCGGAAAATTCATGATTTTTTTCAAGTCCAAAAATCATTATTTTTTTTTCCATATTTTTCAAACTAAAGCTCACAGAGACACAAATCCAATTGCTATAGCAGTCTACCGCGCGTGGATGTGACTATGAACATTTTTCTCATTTTACCCATAGACTTGAGAAAATGCCTTTATATTTTCAACATTTTATCTAAAATCTACCAAGTCCCTGAAGGGCATCGACATATTGTTATAGGATTATAAAATAGACTGTGGAGTTAGGATTTGAATGGTGTATAATTATTGTAGTGTGTTCAATTTATTTTGATAATAGGAAGGTTTTTCAAAAACGCCCCGACTAAAATTATTTTTCATCCTAGCCAAATATAAATTAGCCTAACCACTACTATTGCAAATGCATAGTGGGCTTACCACGTGCGCCGCGTGTTTTAATGAAATACTGGGTTTGCCGCAAACGCTACGGTTAAAGATGGTTAGTACATTAGTATCGCGGCATTCATTTGTCATCATTATTGATTTAATTTTAATTTATTCCAGTTCATAATTAATCTGATATTATATCTGTTAATCCAGAAGATCATCATTGAATGATAACAGCTAGTGGTAATAAATATGATATAGCAAAATGCAATGTCATCAATAACCATTAGTTTTAATAATTGTTTAGTAATTATTAATTATTATTGAAATTTTATATTAGATTTATTTATTAATTATGATTATTAAATTAATTACAAGATTTCTGATGATGACACCTGTCCATATCAACTGAGATACAGAACTTGTGGTTTTTTGTGTAGTCCAGCTACTTCTACAAAATAATGTTATACAGCCAATGCAAAGCATTTATAATTGTTACATATACATTATTGTATAACTATTGAGGCGTACGCATGATATCTCTCTATATATATATATAACACGCGTCGCTTCATGCATGCGTCAACACTAACTATTGCCTAGAAAAAAGAACATTTATTTACCATTGCATTTTTTTTTTACTTAAAAGTACATTCGGTAAAACTTGTTTTAACAGTTAACTATTGAGGTGACAATAGAAAATTTGGTCTCATTGTATCCACAACATATTTTTCTACCCACTGAAACTATTTAAAAAAAATTCAGAACAAGCTGAAAAAACTTTTTCAACTATCTAGATAAAGTATAGAAAAAAGATTCTTTATTTAATAAAGAATCTTTTTTCTATACTTTATCTAGATAGTTGAAAAAGTTTTTTCAGCTTGTTCTGAATTTTTTTTAAATAGTTTCAAATATTAATAAATAATAATATAAAAAAAAATTATATCTAACTTGTTACTAATAAGAATATATCGTTGTTATCATATATTATTACTATTCTTTACAACTTCGTACGTATTGACAATAATAATTTATAAAATAATTATTATTTATAAATAATATAATTAATATATTTATAATAATTATTAAATTATTATTACTTACAGAATTCAACGAGTACAAACTCGTTGTCACTAATAGCAGAATCAAAATTGTCTGTAGTGAGAACAAGAACTCCCTCTTCAACAGCAATTTCAGCTACTGCTAGAGCGCAGAGACTGGCAAAAATAATAACAACTCCTCTCATTTTGAAGGATTCCACCAAAATACCCTGAATCGATGTTTGAACGTGACAGAAGAAAGAGCGATGACGGACGTGGCATGTGTTAGCTCTTATTTTCTAGGTACCGCACAATTTCCAAGCACCACATCATCATTAAACTCATTATTCAAGGTACAGAGGCTAATTTAAATTAGCAAATCCGCAAAGGCTCGTGTTTCTATTTTATTGGCCGGCGGTAAGCCAACATCATCATTTCCTCATTTGTGAGTAGTTGCCACTTGACAATTCAAGTGTAAGCAACTTCTAATAGGCTTTACATCATTCCTGAAGTTGCCATCAATGAGTATATATAATCGTTGTAGCCTAATCAAATGATTACTTCACTTAGGTTGCAGTCATTGAGATCAGCTGTTGATTAGGCATTCAGTTAATGATCCCATTGGAAGGCTTTTTTCAAAGTAGTCAAAATTAGCTCCAGCATAAGATGGTTCATTTCAAGTACAGCAATTTATCAATTATTTGCTGTTTCACACTCATAGCCCTTCATTTTAAAGACATACTTTGAATATATTTGTGTATTCCATGACACAATTGTCGCTTTGAATTAAAAAAAGTTGAGTACTTTTGTTTTTCATCAACTAGTATGTGATTGCCTAACTCTCCTGTTATGGTTCAGGTGTCATATTACAAGAAATAGTTTTTTGCTTCTGCAAGCGCTGTCAGCCATCATTGACAATTTATTCAGTTTTCTGTACAGACATCTGTTGTTTATCACTCATTTGCTCCATTTCCTATGCGTCGAGTCACTAGATTTCGTCAGTTGCAGCAGTAGTATTGTTTGATTATAATAGAGCTCTGTTTAAAGTTTAAGTCTTTTATTCACCTCAACTTTATGTAAACTAGTAGAGCATTTTACATCAATTGGAAAGCGTCAATAAGAGTACATATGCCAGAAGTCGTAGGGTTTTTAGGCGATTGATTCTATTGACTGAAAATATAAATAGACTGAGAGCTTATATCAATTTTGAAAGAAAAGTGCCCCAAAGTAAAATTATCAAATTGGTGCGAGGGATATCGTCTCCGAGCCCATTGGTGATGTTTATTTTAATGATGTGACAGAGAGGGTAATTTTTATAAAATATCGTCTTTGGCATCAATGGGACAAACATATGTGTCTTGGAGGGGAAAAAAGCTAAAAGCCGAAGACAAAAATACTACATATGAATATTGATGGCAGGCTACAAAGCCTTCAACAGCTGGCTGAGAGCTTTTAGCACACCAGACAAATGAATAAGAACAAAAACAAGAGAGCCTGGCTTTGCCAAAAACAATACTAATCATCGTTGATAGATTATAACCATCAACTGTATAGCTCTAGTGATAGACAAGTGGCTGCTTTATCGCTTTGGTGTAGCTTTGAAGTGCGGGAAGTGAGATTAACAGATGAAGGTCCTAAGGCTAGCTATAGAGGAAGTATATTGCGACATAGACTATTCATACTACACTACATACAATGGAGTGTTTAGCTGGTCCATGATAGTTACTTGTATGGCATGACATGGTAGCTGTGGTCAGAGATACTAATACAAGTCTTACTGATTTATATAAGCTATATTCTGTGTAATACTAAATAGCGTTGTTCTTTATACATCAATCAGTCAGAAATACATCAAGATGTGGGGCTACAGAGAAAAAATCCAACAAGTAATACAATATGAATGTAAAAAAGAATGACAAAAACAGCGGAGTTACAGAAGACAACTGCGAGCCAGCAAGTCATTGTATATGTATATAACAGTACAGTATTCATATATATGTGTAGTATATTCGGCTAGCATCTGCTTGTGTTGTGGCACTCCATGGATAGTTCATTCCGTAGACATGTGAAGTGTTCACTTGGTTCATTCCCAGTCCTTCTTTATGTGCAGAGTAAGACTCCATTCCAGGTATTTATGTTTGTCATCATCAGTGAAGCAGCACGACATTCTACAGCAGATACACATGTATGTAAGCATGTATGTAAGCATGTATGTAAGCATGTATGTAAGCATGTATGTAAGCATATGAGTATGCATGTGTGTGTGATATGTGTATGCATGTGTATGTATGCATGTATGTATGTAAGCATATATATGATATGTATGTGTGTATGCATGTATGTAAGCATGTGTGTGTGTGTGTATGCATGTATGTATGTATGTAAGCATATGTGTGGGTATGTATGTAAGCATATATATGTATGTGTGTATGCATGTATGTAAGCATGTGTGTGTGTATGCATGTATGGAAGCATATGTGTGGGTATGTATGTAAGCATATATATGTATGTGTGTATGCATGTATGTAAGCATGTATGTATGTAAGCATATATATGTATGTGTGTATGCATGTATGTAAGCATGTGTGTATGCCTGTGTGTGTGATATATGTATGCATGTATGTATGCATGTATGTAAGCATGTGAGTATGCATGTGTGTGTGATATGTGTATGCATGTATATATGTATGTATGTAAGCATGTATGCATGTATGTATGTATGTATGTAAGCATGTATATGTATGTGTGTATGTGTATATGTGTGTATGTACGTATGTAAGCATGTATGTGTGTAAGTATGTAAGCATGTGTGTGTGTATGTATATATGTGTGTATGTACGTATGTAAGCATGTATGTGTGTAAGTATGTAAGCATGTGTGTGTATGTATATATGTATGCATGTATGTAATACATCAGCTAAAAACGACCCAAATGAAAAGGAATGAAATCATCGTGCCGGTGGTGTTTAGTACAAATATGAATAGAATAATCAGGTCACAATATGAAGCTACACAGTCACAGTAGAAGTGCAAAGAATAAGCTGAGACCAACAACAATACAAAACCATTACCTCTATGGTATAATAGGTACCATTACCTCTATGGTATAGGTACCACTACCTCTATGGTATAGGTACCACTACCTCTATGGTATAGGAACCATTACCTCTATGGTATAGGAACCATTACCTCTATGGTATAGGTACCACTACCTCTATGGTATAGGTACCATTACCTCTATGGTATAGGAACCACTACCTCTATGGTATAGGTACCATTACCTCTATGGTATAGGTACCATTACCTCTATGGTATAGGAACCATTACCTCTATGGTATAGGTACCACTACCTCTATGGTATAGGTACCATTACCTCTATGGTATAGGAACCACTACCTCTATGGTATAGGTACCATTACCTCTATGGTATAGGTACCACTACCTCTATGGTATAGGTACCATTACCTCTATGGTATAGGAACCATTACCTCTATGGTATAGGTACCATTACCTCTCTGGTATAGGAACCACTACCTCTATGGTATAGGAACCACTACCTCTATGGTATAGGAACCACTACCTCTATGGTATAGGTACCATTACCTCTATGGTATAGGTACCACTACCTCTATGGTATAGGAACCACTACCTCTATGGTATAGGAACCACTACCTCTATGGTATAGGTACCATTACCTCTAGGGTATAGGAACTATTACCTCTATGGTATAGGTACCACTACCTCTATGGTATAGGTACCACTACCTCTATGGTATAGGAACCATTACCTCTATGGTATAGGTACCACTACCTCTATGGTATAGGAACCACTACCTCTATGGTATAGGAACCACTACCTCTATGGTATAGGTACCATTACCTCTAGGGTATAGGAACTACTACCTCTATGGTATAGGAACTATTACCTCTATGGTATAGGAACCACTACCTCTATGGTAGAGGAACCACTACCTCTATGGTATAGGTACCATTACCTCTAGGGTATAGGAACTATTACCTCTATGGTATAGGTACCACTACCTCTACGGTATAGGAACCACTACCTCTATGGTATAGGAACCACTACCTCTATGGTATAGGTACCATTACCTCTATGGTATAGGTACCACTACCTCTATGGTATAGATACTATTACCTCTATGGTATAGGTACCATTACCTCTATGGTATAGGAACCATTACCTCTATGGTATAGGTACCATTACCTCTATGGTATAGGTACCATTACCTCTATGGTATAGGTACCATTACCTCTATGGTATAGGTACCATTACCTCTATGGTATAGGTACCATTACCTCTATGGTATAGGTACCACTACCTCTATGGTATAGGTACCACTACCTCTATGGTATAGGTACCACTACCTCTATGGTATAGGAACCATTACCTCTATGCTAGAGATAGTAGAATATACACTCACTTGTATGCACCTCTCATAAGCATACCAGAAGGTGCCTCATCTACAGGTGTTTGGTAGTTGTGCTCTTCCTGCTTGGGCCCATAGCTGCCAACCATGTGGGTGGTAGAGTCAACTGCAACATCACAGTACAAGTAGCACTTCAATGTATGACAACAAAGGCAACTAACTTGCCCTGTACTACATTTAGTAACGATTGAACAATGGATATGATAAATTCTAGACTAATGAGATCAGAGATGTACCAACGTGATTGAACTTATAAGGTAATCAGATACATGCACCAGCAAGAACAGACAAACATAAAACTGGTCGACTTCCTCTACTGCAGCTGACAGTATCTAACCCCAACCACCCACCTTTGATACCCTTGCGAGAAGTCTTCATCACCAACTTGAGGCCAGTTACAATCTCTCTCTGCACACAAAAGTTGATCCTGAGACGATAACTCGCTCCTTCCTTGACTGAGAAGCTTTGATCCTTAAGGCTAGCAACGTCTCCTGGTGAGCAAACGGACACACAATGCTGACCTTGACACCATTCAAACAGTGCATACGCTTCAGTGACAATATCAAAGCAATTTTTTGTATACGCACTAAAACTATATCACTTTGTATAACAACCACAGCAACACACTGATAATCAGTAGATAAGAGATTGAACACAGGTAGGCGACTCAAACAAGCCTTACCTGTAAGATCAAGCGTTGCATCGGGTCTACCTTCAACCACCAAAGATATACTCTTGACTATTACTTTTCTAGGATCCTCTGGCCCTGAAAAGCAATTTTCCATTAAATTATTACATTCATCTACAAAAGGTAAAGTGAACTGCAACAGTATTCAACCAACTGTCAAAGAATACATACAAAAAATGGTCGCAGCGCTAGATGCATTTCCAAGTAGCTGTGCTTTATATTTCTGAAGGCTTTCATCTTCAGTATCCTGGTTGAGCATTTCATCCATGGATTTTTCTGCTGGTGGTTTGTAGCCAGGAGTAGTATCGACGTCATCCTCTACATCAACAGCTGGTGCGTTTTCCTCTGACTCTGCCATTATGTCAACTGCACGCAAAATATTACCAATTGTCAATATTCATTATCATCTACATACAGAAAACTAACACATGCAATTGCCACCATTTTATGTAGGTGCTAAAATGTCTCAGATGCAGTGAGTGTTTTCTAGGATGATGAAGGCATGACCAGGGATCACATACAGGATCAAACACAAATGAAAAAGAGTAATGAAAATACAAGGAACAATTGCCATAATAGAAAACCAATGATTAAATTTGAGTGTGTAATCTAATTGTTGTGCCATTCAACTTTCCTCATTTCAAACTGACGACTAGCACTAATGTAGAAGAACAGGAACTAATCATCAGCTGACTGAAACTAATATTGAAACATTAGTAGTTATTGAATAGCTTTTAAAAAAACCGCGCATCCCAATTTGCGTTATAAAATAAAGTTGCTTACAACAATGTAAAAGATCTACATTTTCACAAAACAAGTGTGGGAGGCATGGACTTTTAAAAGCAGGTGAATAACCAATAATATTTGTGGGTTAAATTTAGTCAGTTGATGACTAAAGGTTTTTTGACAACGTTAAAGATCTGAATTTTTGTTCTTGTGAAAAATTGTTGAAGTTGCTTGATGGATCTTCATTTTGTATGTTTTATAGAGATTTAGTTTATTGATGAAATGCAAACATCAGTTAGCAGGAATTTCAATGCATTATCATGTACACTTTTAGCACGTTAGCAGAAATTGTATTTAATAAATTTGTGATGAACAGGCGTAGAAGAAAACATTAATTTCTGACCATTGCTAATTTAGCATAAGAAAAATTATATTGAGTAACTGATTGCAACTATCAACAACACAATGATAAGTCACTATTACTAATTCATTATATAAACAATGTATATACTATCCTATATACTACAAGTATACTATAAACATAATATTTATGAAAAATAGCATGCACGTTTTTATGATAAGAATTACAACATCAACAAATTAAATCTCATACATTTATACAAATATATAGCGGAACATTATCGTTTAACTCATTCATACAAATTCAACCGATTTATGCTCAAGCACTTTTGAGCAAAAATATTATTTTTTTATTATCTTTTAAAAATCAACAATTAAACACCATAGGATTCACCAAGACCTATTCTAGAGGAAAGTTTTTAAACAAAGTTAACTTTGTATTGGTGAATAGGAAAAATTGTTTTTTTTAGCTACACAGCTTTTTTACACTTTTCGGAATTGACAGTCATACTTCATTGATATTGACAAAAAGTAAGGCTCAAAACAAAAAACTGTTAATACAGATGGAAAGACAGATACTTTTTGTTATATGTATATAATGTTCAAGAATAATGGGCACTAAAACAAGCCTAATCATGACAATGAAAATTGGTCAATGTATCAAGAAAATCCAGGAAGATTTTTCAGAAAACCATATTAATTATTTTTTTATTATTTGAGCTACAGCCATAATTTTTAAACTACTAAACAAACAAATTTAAGGACTACATTCTGATATAAAGAACCAAAATAAATAATTAACTAGAAAAAAAAACTGAAAATAGTACAAAAAATCATAACTACTACTGTCGTCGTCATCTAAATAATTAATTTACTGCTTACTTACTCTCATTTTCACTTATAGATAATACAAACATGCTCAAATACATTGATTATATTAATTTATCTGAACAAATCTTATCTGTACAGGTTCTTTGCCAAAAATTACTTTAATTAAAGCTCAGAGAAAAAGTTTCAATTCTTCCGAAAAAGCAAATGGGCGCGGAGCTGTTATCGTTTAGACTGTCAGAAAGTCTTCAAACAAACACCAACAAATATAAGACTCTGCTCTAAACAATGGTCTAAAAATTATTTCTGTCAGTTTGATACAAACGACAGTAGATCATCACCGAAAACTGTCGCCAACGAGACTTTAACAAAGGGCGACTTCCACGATATGTTCCGGCAGAAAAGCAAGGATTAATAATTATCTATTCATTTACAATCACACCTCTAAATTTTCTATCCCTATTATTATTGTAATTAATATGCCATCCCTGTTATACTAAAATGATATATTTGTTTGCCTTGATTGCCATCCTGGAATGAACGTCGGCAATCCTCGATTGAATATCAACTAGGCTATAAAGAAGAAACTTTTGATGTTTATTCAGAGGAATTCATTTCGGCTACATCAAAACTACCATATTGACGTTTGTTCAAGAAATATAAAATTTCATTGTCTTTTGCCAAAATGGACAACTGCTGGAATTTGAGTCGAAATGAGAATTTATATATTGTTGGGAAGGAATGTTGACATTTCCAAGAGTAAACATCAAATCTTTTTTCTTCAGAGCATAACTGACATTCATTCCAGGGAATGTCGGCGTTGATTTCAGGAGGTGTCGACGTTCGTTCAAATCCTCAATCAATTATCATAGCTGTTGATTATAGGGATGTTCCAATTCAGATTCACTGGATCAAAATCAGCAGATTTTATTAACTATTCACTGAATAGACACAGAATTGGATTACTCACATTTTGTTGACAGATCTTTTCATCATCAATAAATAACAAGCAGATTAACTCCAATTGCCAATGTTCTTACAGCTTTGGCCCCATATTATTATTATTAGCTTATTCCTGTTCATGCAATGTTGCATTATTTGTAAGCTCTAGGAAATGGGTCTTTTATAAGACTGACAAACCAGACCAATTTTTACACCCATTTTGTAATTATTGTTGGGATTTTACCAGCATATTCTCTGTATTTGGTAGTATACTAATATGATGATGCAAACTTACCCACAGTTTTTTTTGTAAATTGGATCGGTTTGAATCTGATTCGGATTGATTCAATGACAAAATCAGTAATATCGGGATCGAAATCCGATCGGTGCCAACTTCGTGAATCGGAGCATCTCTAGTTGAATATCATTAATTTAAATCACTAGTAGGAATATGAAACAATTAACAACTGACTATTAGATATTACTAGCAATAATAATTAATCACAATAATAATACATCGCAAATATCCTGAAAATTTCATCATAACCATTATCACTATTTTCATTAATGCACGACTGCATTGAAAACTTTAATTATTAATTTTCTGAATATTTAGATCTTAAGCAGCAGATTGATGTATTGGATGACCCTCTACGCCAACTCAGTCCTGTTCTACAAGCCTGCAAAATATCCCTCTTTCAAAAATGCTCACCAATTTTTACATTGCACAAAATTGACATCATCTTTGGACCAGAAATATATTTCTTTCTTCAAGTACAATATTCATTCGGCCAATCACACCCCGCTATTTCCTTTTATTATTGTCATTCTACACACTACTGTCTATTTTTCTTCGACTACCGTTCAATGTTCCTCAACTCCCCAAAACAAGCACAATTTTTTTTTCTTTTCTTCTGATGGAAAGGGTATTAGATGATCCTTGTGATTGTGATCACATTGGACCACCTGACAAATCCTGCAGTTGTATCTCCTTGCCATTTCACAAATAAAACTTGCATAATAAACAGACATTGACTTCATTACACGAAGTTTATATGCTAATTGCGTTCATAATGCGCGAAACCACTAATTCTAATTTTATGTGTGCAGGGTAGTGAATTCAATCCAGATGAAAAGTGGTGAGTAATAGTAAAGCACACCAGTAAATTTTAGAACAAAATTTGGATGGGGTGTCTTCATAGGAATTCTTTATTCCTGCAGAGATTACCTTCAGTACACCTAAGACTAAATAAACTCCCAATCAGATTTCGTTTTAAACCAAGATGATGCAACTTCAGTTATATAAAATTGCGTATAATCTATAATAATTGACCACACCCACAACCCGCTTTTGAGACCAATGACTTTTTGGCAAGCTTGTAAAACAGGAATGAGTGGGGCTACAGGGTCATCCAATACATCAATCTGGATATTCAGAATACTCATAATAGTTAACTCTCTGTCAACAGAGCAATTAACGTAAACACCCAGTTTACGAGCACTATCTTATCACACACAGCTACTAGTGCTATAGCTGACTCTTCATTTTTGGTTTATAAACCAATATTTGTTGGTGGAAAATATCCACACATAAGGTGTACTCGAGGGCTGGATCGAGGAACATCTGCTATTATTTATATTTGGGGACCACATCGGTGGACGGCGAACGCATCGATCCAGGCATTTACATTTGATTAATAAATAATATCCTTCGATTTGGATCAGCTTGTGAATACATAAAATTCTCGTGTACATTGTCGGGAGCGTAATTATTTTCACATGTGTAAGCAATTCATCTGCGACGATTATCGTGTCGCTGATTTCTCACTGGTACCCATAGCATGAAACTACGGAAAATAGCAGATTGTGGTAGCGAGTCATAGAATAAACCACTGTTTCACAAATTTTCTGTACTAGCTAATCTATGGTTGCTGCAGCTTTTATTATTTACTAATTACAATTATTTTACAATTTTTATTATAATCAATGAGAATAATCAATAACTATATTATTATAATTTTTATACATAATATTACTAATAATTTATAATATTTCAATAAATAATAATATTATTGATTACCAATTCTAAGGAGAAATAATAATATCATCATTATTTAGCATGTACAAAACTCATGCGATCGTAGCATTTATTAAGACCAAGGATTTATATGTGAATTTGTTCCGCGTGTTTTGTTGATTTTTCAAAATATTCCTGTGTGGCTAATTTTTTAATAACTTGGGGCCAGAAGCTGCGACAAACAAAATTTAAAAAGGTATAAAGTTGAAACACTTTATCGCGTTGGCTAAGCCAATAATTGCACTGTCGACATAACTGTGGACTTGAAAAATGATGGGTTGAGAATACATTGTAAATCTGCAACTTCCTATTGCGCCATAGGCCCTTAAGATTTCAGTATGTCATTCGAATTCTCTGTTATTTTACAAAAAATAGTGGTATAATATTTATTATAGAGCAATCACATTATTATGTGGACAAAAAATTATTTTACTGGAGAGCCATAATCAAATAATAAATAAAAAAACTTCTATACCGCACCATTAGCTACTACTTTTCGTCATGCATCGTCACGCGTCACTGATTTGGCTTCGCTGTAACAATACCACTGTCAGTAATGCTTGATAGTGGGACCACAAAACATTGCTTTTTCAATTAAACAAAGGTACTTTTCTCAATTATTTTTCTGAAACGACCACTGCTGTCATACAAATAATTTTTGCACCAATCCAATGGATGGACAACAAATTTTTCTTTAAGCTTATACTTTATTTGAGAAAAAACTGTCAAAATAAAAATTGCACTTGTGCTAGCCACTTATTATTAACTACTAATCATCGTAATAATAATTATAATAATAATCATCAGCTAAAATATAACTAATAAAAAGGGAATAATAATAATTATTATAATAATATAATAATAAATTAATTATAATTACAAGTTATTAATAATAAATTTTAATAATATTAAATATTATTAAATCTGTAGTTAATTTAGCTAATAATAATAATTAATAACAATTGTTGCTGTGCTGTTGTTTGTTGAACAACAACAACACAACAACGAACAACAAAAAAGAAGTCATTATTCGTTCAAAAACTTAACAATAATAACAATCAATGTATGCAATTAATTAAGATACGACATACAGTGAAACCAAAAAATTGTTGTGCTGTTGTTGTTTGTTGAACAACAACAACACAACGAACAACAAAAAAGAAGTCATTATTATTATTATAATAATTATTTATTATTATTCGTTCAAAAACTTAATAATAATAACAATCAATGAATGCAATTAATTAAGATACGACATACAGTGAAACCAAAAAAATTGGTATTGGTAGAGCAAAGAAATGGCTAGTAGCGAACAATATTTACAAGCTATCTTACATTTTATAGGAAACAACAAAAGTAGCAGGGCGCAAAAATTCAGGAAGTGATATTGGGAGGAAGAAAGTTCACAGGAAGCGCTTGTAAGAGATTGTCTGCAACAGAAAAGTGGTCATGTGCGATAGCTGGTGATGTTTATTTAGAAGCAGTCCATTTGGATAAAAAGAGGAGATAACCCCATATAAAGTTATTATTATTGGTCTATTTATATTAGTATTGTGTATTTTTTTAGTATAACGTATATGGAGTTATTCTCTTCATCCAAGACCTAGTAACCGAGTAATTGCCTCCGAATAAACGTCACCCAGGCTGTTAGTTTTTAGCGGTGTTCTTGGTAAAATCATGAACGGCTTTTGCTCGCCTTTTACGATTGTGATGAATGCAAATATCGTTTAGGTACCCTACTCACATTATGATTTTTGTTATCATTTTCAATTTTTAGGCTTTACATCACGTGCTCTTGATACTCCCGCAGATATTTCCGTGGTCTTATTATTAATTCCAGATCCTGCGTTGCCAACTTTTACCACAGTGGGCCGTGTATGATTTGTAACAAACTGGAGTTGTAATGAAAAATGATTACAAATTTTTTTTCAATTATTTTTTATTACAATTCCAATTTTTACAAATCATACATTGCTCACCGTGACATTGATTTATTTACCCGCTAGTTGTTGCTTGCTGCTGCTTCATTTTCTTATTTAATAATAATTATTAATTAATTATAGATATTATAATAATATATCTATAATAATATTACTTACTTACTAATTATTATTATTCTTTCTTCTAACAACTAAATAATTTGGAACCTATCTTAATCCATACATACACACACTAACTAGTAGTAATATAATTAATAATAATTGTTATTATTATTAGATAGATTATTATTATTATTATTTATAATAATTATTATTATCATCATTCATTTGATTCTTAACTAAACTGCTAATAATTCTAATAATAATAATTTTAATAATAAATAATAACAACAACAACAGCAAGGACAGCAACTTCAAATAATACTAATACTTACTCACGGGCCCCTTGGGATTTTCCAACAGCCCACTATCATTTATTTAGTCACTATAATAATAATAATTTTATTATTATAATAATAATAGTGTAACTGTAAATATAAATGATAGTGGGCCGTGTACTACTTACTACTACTACTACCTCCCTGCTACTACTATTTATTACTGCTACTACTAACTACCTACTACTACTGCTACTACTCTACTGGTCAGTGGTGAGCCATGTATGACTGGTAACAAACTGGAGTT
This sequence comes from Cryptosula pallasiana, assembly GCA_945261195.1. Taxonomy (NCBI): domain Eukaryota; kingdom Metazoa; phylum Bryozoa; class Gymnolaemata; order Cheilostomatida; family Cryptosulidae; genus Cryptosula; species Cryptosula pallasiana. The sequence continues at coordinate 6,498,648 of OX183141.1, read as the reverse complement.
GTAATAAAAATAATTAAAAAAGATTTTTTTACAATGATAATAGTAGTGTATATTATAATATTCAGTATTATTATAATTATTAATATATATATAATATATATATAATATTATTGTAAAATTATTAATTTTATCACTACAACTCCAACAGTTTGTTACCAATCATCATACAGTAACATGGCTCACTGTGCTACTGGTACTATTACTATTTTTTTAGTTTTATAATAATATTTAAATTATTTTCAACTACTAACATCATGATCCTGACGTTTTTTTCTTCCTCGTACACAGGTAGTCTAGGAGATCTAGGCTAATATAACTATTATTAACTGCTACTAGTATTTACTTACTTATTATTACTGTTATTACTACTTACTTACTACTACTACCACCACCATTTTCAATGGCTAATATTTGGGACCTTCACTGTCACATTGAATAAACCGGTTTATGGATTTTTACGAGGTTAGTTTAAACGCGTTTTACTGCAGTAGTATATAATAAATATAGATTATTAATCTTTGTAATATATGTTTCTTTGTTATTAATAATCGTAAATTCGATATTTGTATGATATGTTTATTTGACCTTGCACTTATATTTGTTTATTTTAAATACCACTTTTTGCTCTTTGGCATCATAATCATTATTGAATATCCAATGATGGTCTGTTATATCACTACTGTAGTGACTAATTAGTATTTTGTTGAGAAGGTGATGGTCAGAATAAGAAAACATTTGGAAGGTTTATTCTTTCCTCGCGCATTGTAATGAGCGTAAACAGGAATGAGTGCAGGCACACGTCCTAATATTGAGTTAACAAAACTGCTACAAAAGTCTACAGTGTTCTAAACAGAAGTTTTTTAAAATCCATTCTAGAAAGTGTCGACTTTTTTTTAATGACTCATGAAGTACCATTTTGCCATTCGTTCTTGAAAGTGATGACACTCATTAATTTTATGAAAATAAACATTTTTTGTTACAAATGTTGAAATAAAAATGTAAAATGCAGTCTGGGGTAAATACTGGTACTTTCTAAAACAAATTTCGGTGTGCTTTTTATAACAATTTTTGTAATCATTAGTTCTCGGAACTGTCTACGGTTATATTAAATGTAGCTGCGCTTGTTCCCATTGATGTTTATTTGTTTATGTTCATTTCAACATACTCTCTCCCTCTGAACAAGTTTTATATTGCAGTATTTTCAAATATGGTAATCAAATTTATTCCTTCATTTCTGATGCCTTTCGCCCTTGGCCGTTACCTGTAAAAAAAATAAATGTTTTTGTTGAAAAAGCGAGTTTTTCACAGATGGAGACTATGTTGTAAATAATGATACAGGTGTGTAGATGACTGAAAAGTGAAAATGTCGATAGATGATTGAATTCAAAATCAAAATAATTCTGTAATCAAATTACATTGCATCTAATTGGAGAACATTCAATTCAAGGTTGTGCCACAAAGATTATTCACTTAATTTAGTACATCATATTAGAGATCAAATGTCCAAACAACAACATAGGTCAGTTTTTTAAAAATGTGACTTACCCAAGATTACATAGCTGTAAAGGACCTTATATTCAACAAAGACCATTTAAAGCTTTCTTCATACAGCATAAATTACAAAAATGGCATGTAATCATGATAAATATCACACTTATTTAATCGTCGAAACCAGCTGGAACTTCGTATTCTACAATTAATTAAACTTGTTGATTTTTATAGAATGCATAAAATATTATGGCACTTGCGTTGTTTTTAAATAGCCCTAGAAGTAGATGTTATCTTCGAAATGTGCAACACGAGCTACAAAATACATTGCGATTCAAACAACAAGCTAACGTTTTATTACAGTTCACTATAAGTGTTTATCAACCTGGAGTGTACTATCATACGATACGTTCTGGTTACTGTAGGTTAGATATGGCTAGTGCTCCAGAACCACCACCCCCAACCTATCAGCAGTCTACCGTACCCAATCAGCAAGGTGGTTATGGATATGGTCAGCCACCACCTAACCAACCCAACTACGGTCAGCCACCACCTAACCAACCCAACTACGGTCAGCCGCCACCTAACCAACCCAACTATGGGTATGGTGCACCTACACCCGCACAATCAGCCAACCCTCAATATACACCTGTGTATGACGGTGAGTCTTTGTAACGGTAACCAGATTTTTGTCATTGCTTATGAAATTTTAGTTACAGACTGTGTAGTGGTTCAAGTGCTGTCTTTTAGGAGAAAATTTACTAGAATTACTAGTAAGGTAGTGTGATGGAATATACTTTTTAACAGAATCGATAAGATGTTTCCACTAAATTCCTTCATTTTATATGTAAAAGTACTGTTGGTCACTACACGAGCACAAATACTCAACAATGGTTTGAATGCTGCACTAGACTAACTCATGTTAGATGAACTGAAAACACCATAAATTCCGTGATAAAAATGTGAATTGCTTTGTACAATGCCACTACTAAAACTGCGCTTGGTGTGAATACTGTGGAATTCTTTATCCATGAGCTGAACCATTTTGCACCGCAGTAGGTCGACTTGTAGTAGGTCGACTTGTAGTAGGTCGACTTGTAGTAGGTCGACTTGTAGTAGGTCGACTTGCAGTAGGTCGACTTGTAGTAGGCCAACTTGTAGTAGGCCAACTTGTAGTAGGTCGACTTGCAGTAGGCCGACTTGCAGTAGGCCAACTTGCAGTAGGCCGACTTGCAGTAGGTCGACTTGCAGTAGGACGACTTGCAGCACATTTAGGTGTAGCATTGGCCGTTCATGGTTATCATGCTCTTTTAATTTGAGATGAACAATGCCGTTAGATAGATGGAAAATATCAGGTACTGCATCATAAAATATCTTGTTCTATGACCATCTTTTTTCTTCTCAGTTACAAATATCTAAGAGGTGAGGCTATTGCGCATAAATTAGCATTTCTGGATTGAGAGTTTTCCTTTTCACCTTCATAGGTTTTACATTACCTAATTTTTGTGTTTATGCTAGTTATCTCACAACCATTAAACTACATTCCTCGGATGAGGTTCTGTAGAGGGCATTTTATTCACAGAAACTGTTCTCGTCACATTTCCTATCGCCTAATGTAGGGTTGGAAAAAACCATGATTCGTATGAAATACCGAATAAACCAGGTTTTTTCGGTTTAAACCGGCTTTTGTGATTTTCGCATTTTTCTTATTATTTTGGATTGGAGAGGGGTAAATGAATATTTCCTGATTTTTAGCTCCAAGTCGATTTCGCAATTGATTGCGTACCATCCCAAATTTGAACTTACATCAGTTATATGTGGCTCATATTTTCAATGAACATCCTTTATTTCTTTTCGTAATGATTAACTGAAACTGAGTTGAAAAGTTAACCAAGGAATAGCCAACAGAATGAGACCATAGCCATGAGTGATTGCTTTAAAGCGAATGAAGTGCCAATTGAGCTTCGGAAAACTTAAAATATTGGATTCACGAACAAAAAGAAGACAAAAATTTGACTGGTTTAAACCACCCGATTTATTTAAACCAATTTAAACCAAGCCAACCCTCGTCTAATGTAACATATTTTGCAACTAGGTGCTGTATGCATGTGTTAGTTGATACGCTCTGTATGCCAGTTGCCTTGTGTGCCTTTCTATCTATTCTCATCAAGTTTGTTGAAGTGGTTGCGTGTTGAAGATAATATCAGTTTTTACTTGCTAGTCGACCAGCAAAATGCGTTCAACGCCGCCTCCTTCTCAGACAAAGTCATACGCAACCGATTCATCAAGAAGGTATACCTTATTCTCATGAGCCAGCTACTATTTACCACAGTGATGGTGGCCATCTTTATTTCTGTGTAAGTTCTCTCACACCTGCTTCACTTGATCAGCCCTTGCACTTTGCTTATCACTATTGGTAAGTGTTTAGTCTTTTGCGTCTCATTCAGCTCTGCTGCTATACTGTGTTGTAGAGAGTCAGTGAAATTGTGGGTGCAGAATAACTCTTGGTTCTACTATGTTTCATACGCTGTATTTCTTGTGACGTACATCGCCCTGGCTTGCTGCCCAGGCGTGAGGATGAAGTACCCAGGCAACTACATCGCTCTTATAGTGTTTGTAAGTAACCAAAGTCAGATCTTTTTATGTAGAAACATCCAGAACTCTCAGCATTGCAATGTGCTGGTGATGCAATGAAGTTGTGCTACCTTTGGTGACTGCTTGCTGTATTATGCCTGCACCACTCTATCCGCCCCGCTCTATATGCGCCACTCTATCCACGCCGCTCTATATGCGCCACTCTATCCGCACAGCTATACCCGCGCCGCTCTATCTGCGCTGCTTTATCCGTGCCGCTCTATCCGCGCCGCTCTATCTGCGCCGCTCTATATGCGCCACTCTATCTGCGCTGCTCTATATGCCCGACTCTATCCGCGCAGCTCTACCCGCGCCGCTCTATCTGCATCGCTCTATCCGCGCCGCTCTATCTGCGCCGCTCTATCTGCGCTGCTCTATATGCCCACTCTATCCGCGCCACTCTATCTGCGCCACTCTATCTGCACCACTCTATATGCTCCGCTCTATATGCCCACTCTATCCGCGCCGCTCTATCTGCGCTGCTCTATATGCCCACTCTATCCGCGCCACTCTATCTGCGCCACTCTATCTGCACCACTCTATATGCTCCGCTCTATATGCCCACTCTATCCGCTCCACTCTATCTGCACCACTCTATATGCTCCGCTCTATCTGCATCGCTCTATCCGCTTCGCTCTATATGCATTGCTCTATCCGCTCTACACTCATTGTAAACTTATTCTACTGTAGACTCTTGCCTTCTCCTACGTGTGTGCCACCATAGCGAGCTTCTATAATGCTCAGGCGGTGTTGATTGCTGCGGCCATTACAGCTCTCGTCACATTAAGCATCTCGCTGTTTGCCATCCAAACCAAGATCGACTTCACCATGTGCTACGGTCTTATGTTCGCTGCCTCAATGGTGCTGCTCTTCATGGGCATTGCTTTCATCATTATTTATGCAGCAATTGAACCCGGACCGGATGGGAAAAACCGTTACGTAAGTAGGATATCATTATGCCTGTACTTGTCTACTTACTTTTATTAGTCTTGTGAACTACACACCTTAGCTGTTTACTAGTCTTGTAAACAGCACACCTAAACTGTTTACTAGTCTTGTAAACTGCACACCTTAGCTGTTTACTAGTCTTGTAAACCGCACACCTTAGCTACAAATAACCTTTTACGCCATTTTTCCGTGTGGATTTTCTAAGGTTGGTAAAAAGTTCAAGGGTACTCAAAGAGAGTTAGAGGTAGCTTAAAGGTAGTTATAGCTGTGTTTTAGTTAGTTATAGCTGTTTGTTAGTTGATTATAGCTGTTTGTTAGTTGGTTATAGCTGTGTGTTAGTTAGTTATAGCTGTGTGTTAGTTATAGCTGTGTGTTAGTTATAGCTGTGTGTTAGTTAGTTATAGCTGTGTGTTAGTTGGTTATAGCTGTGTGTTAGTTATAGCTGTGTGTTAGTTAGTTATAGCTGTGTGTTTGTTAGTTATAGCTGTGTGTTAGTTAGTTATAGCTGTGTGTTAGTTAGTTATAGCTGTGTGTTAGTTATAGCTGTGTGTTAGTTAGTTATAGCTGTGTGTTAGTTATAGCTGTGTGTTAGTTGGTTATAGCTGTGTGTTAGTTAGTTATAGCTGTGTGTTAGATAGTTATAGCTGTGTGTTAGTTAGTTATAGCTGTTTGTTAGTTATAGCTGTGTGTTAGTTATAGCTGTGTGTTAGTTAGTTATAGCTGTGTGTTAGTTAGTTATAGCTGTGTGTTAGTTAGTTATAGCTGTGTGTTAGTTAGTTATAGCTGTGTGTTAGTTGGTTATAGCTGTGTGTTAGTTAGTTATAGCTGTGTGTTAGTTAGTTATAGCTGTGTGTTAGTTAGTTATAGCTGTGTGTTAGTTAGTTATAGCTGTGTGCTAGTTATAGCTGTGTGTTAGTTGGTTATAGCTGTGTGTTAGTTATAGCTGTGTGTTAGTTAGTTATAGCTGTGTGTTAGTTAGTTATAGCTGTGTGTTAGTTAGTTATAGCTGTGTGTTAGTTAGTTATAGCTGTGTGTTAGTTAGTTATAGCTGTGTGTTAGTTAGTTATAGCTGTGTGTTAGTTAGTTATAGCTGTGTGTTAGTTATAGCTGTGTGTTAGTTGGTTATAGCTGTGTGTTAGTTAGTTATAGCTGTGTGTTAGTTAGTTATAGCTGTGTGTTAGTTAGTTATAGCTGTGTGTTAGTTAGTTATAGCTGTGTGTTAGTTAGTTATAGCTGTGTGTTAGTTAGTTATAGCTGTGTGTTAGTTAGTTATAGCTGTGTGTTAGTTAGTTATAGCTGTGTGTTAGTTATAGCTGTGTTTTAGTTGGTTATAGCTGTGTGTTAGTTATAGCTGTGTGTTAGTTATAGCTGTGTGTTAGTTATAGCTGTGTGTTAGTTATAGCTGTGTGTTAGTTATAGCTGTGTGTTAGTTAGTTTGTTATAGCTGTGTGTTAGTTAGTTATAGCTGTGTGTTAGTTATAGCTGTGTGTTAGTTAGTTATAGCTGTGTGTTAGTTAGTTATAGCTGTGTGTTAGTTATAGCTGTGTGTTAGTTAGTTATAGCTGTGTGTTAGTTAGTTATAGCTGTGTGTTAGTTATAGCTGTGGTAGAAATGACTCAAATGTCACATATAAAGCCTGGGGGTTCGTAAGACATGGATGGTGGCAATTAAGTAGTACACGGTGTGTATTGATCTGCAGTATCAATACCTAGCAGTTCCTCATTTCACTGTGCTGTGAATATTATATCTACTGGTATCCAAAGATCAATATTAGCTCTCAACATCCTATTGATCTTTCTCTAACAGCAACTGGGTAGGGGACTACTGGCTACAGCGCTACTCTCATCTTAGCCTCAGTGTTTTTGTTAGCTTTGCTTATTATTAGTTATCCATTAGCTCAGTCACTAAGTATTGTGTAATTGTGTAAATAAAAAAGTAATTTATTATATAAACTCATTTTGGTGTGCATTTTCTTGAATACATCGATATCCAATACTCTATACCCGCCACAATTGACACAATATATAAAACTTCCTCCCCCTCTGGATATAGCAGTTTTATCGGCTGCGATCTATTGTTTCTTATTGCTTTTATTATTTTAGAGTAAGGCCCATGTACATCTGCTGATTACCTCCCGATTTGCCTTGCCGATTGCGTGATTTTACAGCCTTGCAATAAATCGCCAAGCAATTGGTAGCGTGTTATTTGAGGTAATCGGCAGGTTTTGATCCACATCAAAAAATTGTTTGATAATTCGTGATTTGACCAATCATATCACTGCTAGCGGTTTTATTGTCTCCAATAAAACTATTTCTCATGCGCAAAAAAGAGTCGTTCATAAGCGTCCCGTATCTGTTGTTTAAAAGTATTTTATGGCTGACTATGATATCAAATACAGCAAGTTCAGCCGGTATTGAGTGAGAATGGCAAGTAGAGAAAATAATTAGTGAAACACCCTGTCGTCATTTCCTATCGGTAGAGGCAAATCGGTAGTTATTTGGTAGATGTGCATGTAGCGTTAGTGCCATATGTATATTTACAGCTACTTATTTAGCTCATAAATTACACAAACAGGAAGCTGGCTCAGTGACATATTTTAGAGCTTGCTGACTTAAATCCTGTCGGCAGTTGCATTGCTTTCATGTGAGCCCACTTTATCAAGTTTTATTATAATTGTCATCTACATCGCATTCTATAGCATTCTATAGCATTCCTTCATTGTACCTCCAATAGCTTTTATATATTATAATGGTAAATCTACAATATGGTGAATGCTCAACAACAGAGCTGTTGCAAATCACTAGTGATTCGAATACTTTGATTTGCAAATACTTTATTTGTGAATTGATTTGCGTTCTATTCAGCTTATTCCACAATATCAATTAATTGACGTAAACGCTAGTTGATTTAAAGTGATTTGATTTGAGTCCTAAGCAAATTTGATTTGAAAAAGGGGGATTTCAAGTCACTAATTTTTTATAGTTTTAACATTTTGTACAGTTACTAAAATAATGAGAATCAATGGAACCAACGATAGAGTATCATTGATGGAGCGGTGTCGCTTCCAACGATAGTATAGTATACTATCGTTGTCTCCAGACAAAACACATAAAAAGCGCTAATAATAACAGCTGTTCATTGGCCACTTAGACTTATGTGGTAAGGGGAAATGTTATACCACCCCCATTACTCAGATACTATGATTCACAGTCTACGCAAAACAACCAGCCCAGCGGAAGCAAAACACAATGATAATAATGATCACGAGTAAACCATTATTTCAATCAAAGCTGAATTGCAGAACTCGATTGCTGCACTATTGTGCTGACTTAATTTTATTGTATAAATGAATACTTGTTACAGAAGAAATGCAATCCAGTGATTCATTATTTTTGATTTCCGTCTACTAATTACTATTTTTTTTCAAAATATAATAACTTATAATAAATAATAATATTATTATTATTATAGATAAATAGGAAGTAGTAAGAATGAAATATTATAATTATTGTTATTGTTGATAATCATAATAATGGTATTAATTTAATTATTATTATCGTTATTGTAAAATATTTGTCATCGATTTAATTTCATAAAGTTATCATTGCAAACTAATAATAATATTAATCATTCTTATCACTGACAATATCAAGCTATTTATTATTATATTTTGTTCTATTATTGTCATCATTATCATAAATTACTATCTATTATCATTAATTATTCTTATTTATGAACATTAATTATTAATTATTATTGTTATTTATTATCATATGTTTTTATTTTTGTTCTTTATTATTATCATGTATTATTATTAATTATTGTCAATTATCATCAATTAAGCATTATTATTAATCTACTATTGTTAATTATTATTATCAATTGATTATTATTAGTTATTATTAATTATTGTTTTTATTAATATTATTAATATTCATTATCCATCCTTCTAACATCGTTGTCATTTCCTGTTTGGTTTTACCAATGTAACTGTTAGCAGTTTAGAATAATTTCTGTCGCTGAAAATTTGGTTAAGGTGAAGAATTGACCATTGTATCAATTTTAACTAATTCAAACTGAAGGTTTTTCATAACAGAAAGCCTTATGATGAAAAATTGTTTTTATTCTTTTTTAAATAATCAGGTTGCATGCTGTTTATTTTTTTGCATATTAATTATTATTTACAAGTTATTAATAGCAATAATGTAAATTATATTTTTAATTATGTTATTAAACCAGTTAAGTATTTTGACAAAAATAATTTTTCTGATTGGAGATCCAGAGTTTATCACTTGTTACCCCTAATTGCAGTGGGCCATTAGAATAAATGATGCACCAAACAATTGCGATACAATAGTTCATTTAGCCTGCAGCCCCAATATTTATGGTGAAAAACTTCTCTTCAGTATTACTGATTAGCATTTGTGTACCCATTTAAATTTACTTGTGCCCCCCTGTGTATGCTCTGAGCGGCAATTTCTTTATTAATTTTTTAGCTTTTACTGGAAATTTTATTTGAAAATTGTATTAAGCTCAAACTGGTGTGTAACAATCAGAAGCTTGCCATCATGGTGGGTAAAGCGTGCAAACAACTTTTGTAAACATTTGCGGATTTTATGTGCGAAAAGTTGTGTGCGAGTAACAAGGAAGACCATTCTATTACGGCCACATCAGCTGGATTAGAGAGATGCCACACGTTAATCGTGTTAACAAGAAATACCAGGACCATTGATACATTACCCTAATAATGCATTAATGACATGATATTTGTTGTTGCACACATCTAATAATAATGAAATGAACAATACTGTAATAACTATAATATCAGCTGACACTTTAATGGGTCATAGAACAAAAACATTACTGATCATGGTAAAATTAGTTCCTCGAAATGAAATCAGATAGTAAGCCATGACCGAGCCTTCTACAATAAATACATAAGCGTATGGTGACAAGCAGTAGAGTGCTCCTCCCAGAGCTGTTTGAGTAAATGCTTGAGGTGTTACACTAACTTATAAAAGAGGCTGTAAATTAGTTTGCACCATCAAGATTGTTCAGGTAACGCTGATTTTCCTGATTTGCAAATCAATTTCAAATCATTTCAAATACTTGAATTGATTTGAAAAGTTTACATCGGAATTGATTTGATTTGCACTGATCCAGTTCGGACTTGATTTGGTCTTTGAGCTTCATGATTTGTACTGATTTGCGAAAACGGTGGTTTGCAACACCCTCTGCTCAACAATGACCATCCCTCAACCAGGGGGATGGTCATTGTTGACACCACTGCAATCAGCTGAGGTGGTGTCATTAGACAAACTACTTGGCTAATTTATCTTTGCTAGAACTTAGTTTTTCTTGCATAAAGTCATAACTACCGGTCTTCATTTTAATTTTTTTTGGCTCTGAGTTTTTCAGTTTCTCTTATGCTGAAACGAATGTAATGAAGAATTGTTGCCATAGTTGCCCCAGTGTACGCCAATTGAAATGTTGAGATTTTTGCACAATGACATTCACAAAGGCTAAAGGGAGTTGTGTGCTCATTAAATGAGATGCTATTCTTTTTTCAGTTTTAAGTCAAGCTGATGACTATCCATTGATAGTTTTGTTCTATGATAGTTTGTATGTGAAAATGTATTGACTAATAGGGGGTGTTTGTTATGTTATGTATCATATATTGTACTGTATATAGTACTGTATACTGTACTGTATATTGTACTGTATATTGTACCATGTATTGTACTGTATTTTGTTCCATGTATTGTACTGTATTTTGTTCCATGTATTGTACTGTCTAGTGTACTGTATTTTGTACCATGTATTGTACTGTATACTGTACTGTATATTGTACTGTATATTGTACCATGTATTGTACTGTATTTTGTTCCATGTATTGTACTGTCTAGTGTACTGTATTTTGTACCATGTATTGTACTGTATAATGTACTATATATTGTACTGTATGATGTACTGTATATAATGTAGTACTCCATGTTGTACTATATACTGTACCGTGTATTGTACAGTACATTCTACTGTATATCGTACAGTATATCGTAGTATTGTATATTTTACTGTATTATGTTTGTATGTTGCAGTACTTGCAGTGTGTATACGGAGGTATAGCGGCCCTCATACTCTGTCTGGTATGTATAACCTACCCCCTTTCATCTATACTCCACAACTTCTGCCGTTCACTCTCACCTCTGCTACTCTATCACTGTAACTACTTTTGATTTTACTTTCAGTTTTTGGTCTTTGATACTCAGCGAATAGTTGGAGGGAAAAACCGAAAGAACCCAGTCAGCCCGGAAGAGCATATATTGGGTGCAATGGAGTTGTACCTGGATGTTGTCTACCTTTTCCTCATCATTCTAGCATGTTTTGGTGGCAGGGACTAGCGTCTGTAGAAAGCTCATAGAGCGGGTTTATAGAAATAAATAACTTTGTTTGAAAGAGATCATCGAAGGAGCAATTTATCTCTATACTTTCTGGTCTGTCTACTCGTGCACAATATATTATGTAACTGACGCTGGCGACTGTTACTTGACGTCACTTTCTCTGATATATATACAAGTCAATAACAATTCCTGTCGGACAATATGTTTTAGTATTGTAGTTTTTTCATTTATGCTGTGCCATGCTATTGCTATTTCACACTATCTCATGTTACATCTACAACCATATACGCACTGTGCACTTCTCATCAGGCTTGTTTTTTACCGTAAATGCTAGAAATTTAAATACGGCTTGTGGTACATGGCATGGTTGAATATATAAAAAAACTCTATTCAGTAAAAAAAGTCTTTGTTCCAACCAAACACTACAGTTATACCACAAATTTTAAGATCCAAATCTATGATAAGATGCTAATTTTTACGTAGTAAGATATAAGTCTGTCATAACCTAGTAGGAGTACAAGTGAACTGGTACACGCAGTAATAGAATTGTAAATGTGATTAGCATCAAACAATACGACATACAATACAACATATATATTGTATTGTTTGTCTCTCAACGGCTGAGAAGTTTATTCACAGCATTTTTTAGCAGTAAACATTAAACAACCACCCCTACAGACAGTTGCAGAATATTTCTTGTTTATTCGAAGTATATCATTCAAGTGGTATTTTGGAGTTGTGTACACATGAATGAATGTGAGATATTTTGAGATTCATAAACTATAATATAAGCATGCCAAAATACAATGAAATCTTCTGAATAAACATCTTTGAGGCACACGTTACAGCGTCAACTTCATTTGACCTTTCCATTACACCAAACTTGTACGAGTAACACGGCAATCAATGCTTCAGGTGAGTTTTCACTTGGACGAAGTCTATGAGGAAACTTGGAAGCATGCATAGTTTTATTCTGAAACAGTCGTACAGCGCAATAATATCGAATGGATTTTCTATGTTATAGGCAGGATATCCCATTTTTACTTGTGCAAATACATACATGGCCGGCATCGCCAATAAAAGTTGCTAATGTTCGCATTCAATGACCTAGAACTGAGTGAGTGACTGCTGTGTTTACATAGTAACAGACTTATAAATGCTAAACGATTACATAAACATCAATCATAGATAAGTAGATAATATCTACATGTCTATGCAGTGTGATACAATGCGCTGGGTGTTGTGAGTACATACTGCTAAGTATTAGAATACAAATCCTTTAGCTGGCTGAATGCTCCCTGGGGAAGCTACAGATAGCCCCGCTATTAAACTTTTTTAGCCAAGCGGAATGTAGCGTGTAGACTACAGCTGAGGTACTATTATAGCCACCATAGAAAAGGGAGCCAGCTTGTCAAGACAACATGGAGGTTGTGGAATGGGAGAAAGAAAAAGGCTTTGTAAAGCCTCTACTACCAAATGGAGAAGAGTACTGCTCAGCCATTAAATACGACGGTAGAATCCTTCCAACGTTTGAGGATGCATTTATTGACAGGATGACGGAGATGAAAGAGAAGTTTGTGTCTAAAGAGGGGGACATTCTCATATATGGTTATATGAAATCAGGTATGTGAGTATGAAATGAACTCTTCGTGATGGTGACTTTATTTATGTTTCTAGATACCGAGTGGCAATACTTTGCTAGATCTCGGCTACAAATTGTACCAAAATTTGAATATTGATGATTTTTTCACAGTGAAAGGGCCTTGATGTTGGTCTACCCAAAGTTACTTATATTAATGTAAATGTACAGTCCATTGCAGTTGTTACAATAATACTTAATGCAACCACTGCAACAAATTCTTTTATAGCAAGTAACAACCATACATATCCTGGAAGTACGCCTGCTTTTTTTGTTTTACTGGTCAGGGATTGCGCAGAAAAAGTTATTTTGTAGTGTAGAATTTTGCGCATATCACATAAAGCCGCACAGAAAAAAGCAGCCATTTTTAGCAGTAATATCAGCTTTTAGAATAACTATCGTAACACCAAAAAAATCAGGACCAAAGAGCAGTTTTCATGACTAGTAAATAACCCGCTATACATAGATGTACAACCAGATGCGTATAATACTTTCAGGTAGCCATTGGCTTTGGGAGATCATACGAATGATTAATGAAGATGATAGCTCCATCAGCGAGAACATTAGCAAGATGGACTCATTTATAGAATGTGTGCCACTGGCGACTCTAGAGGCACTTCCTACGCCTAGAATCTTCAGCACTCATCTCATGCCATCTGGTTTGCCTCCCACAATGCTTAGCAACTCAAAAATAATTGTACCCATTCGTAATCCGAAAGACACGGCTGTATCGCTGTACCACCACTTAGCCGCGGAGAAAAAAGGAACAAACTTGCGTTGTGATTGGGATACGTTCATCAAAGATGTCTGGTTTGATCAAAATTTAGGTGAGTGATGACAAAACAAGCTCAACATCTGGGTTGGTCTATAGAGTTGACATTTCGGCTTGATTTTCTCAGTCTTTAAAAGCAAAGTAGTAATTTTGTTATTGAATCTAATGGACAAGTGTAAAGCACAATTTGAACCACCGCCGTCAGCAATCTATCGTATGTGTGACTGGTATTGTAATCTTTTTTTGTTAAAAAATAATTATTTTTGACAGTTTTATGTTTTCAGTTTGGGTCTCAGTAAAAGACATTGAAGTATTGCTAGTTATAGCAGATAGGCCTACTCACACTTCCTCTAACTATTCAATCACTCAGATAACTTTTTTTGCTTCGACCTGCAAAACTTCACCCAGCCTTGTGAAAAATTATATTTTGTAGCATTTTACGCTCCCTGGGCCGAGTTTACTTCCTTCGTGTGGAAGCAGTGCAGAATGAGCGAGAATTATTACCCAATCATATATGAGCAGCTTCTTGAAGTAAGTAACTCTCAACCTCCCTAATTGTATCAGCTCTTTAGATAAAAAGTGAATCAAAACTTTACGTGTTGTGGAAACTTTTGAATACGCGTATCGAAGTAAAACTTTTTGATGATAACGGGTTTTTGTAGCCCAATCACAGCAATGTAATCATAAAAAACTACAGCAACAATGCCAAGTTGACCAAATCATCTTTGAGTTAGTTTGAAATCAGTACTTAGTTGTTGATAACATTCTAGATGCTTCACAACAGCAAAGAAACGATTCCATTTCTAAGAGTTTTCAATTTTTGGATTAAAACACCAAACACCTTTCAGATCCTCTTGTGTGAAAAACTATCGGCAAAACCAGATGTAAGGAAATTAAAGATCTAATATTAGAAAAAAATGTTTGTAGTCTGTTCAATTTTGTGAACTAAAAACTACATGTTTCTGTATTTTACTGCAGCAATATCAACCAGAAGCAATTGTATGGAGATGTCGAACAGTCATTTCATAAAAATATCCTAGCATAAAAGCAGTTTGCAGTGGGAGTTTAAAAGACTAAAAACTAAAAATACTGGAGTTGAAAGTGAAACTAGAGTGTGTATGACAAGTAGTTCAGTGATTGTAAAGGAGTGAAGAAGCTCTCGAGACACTAATAAATGTAATGGAAATGCGGTGAACAGCTGGTATTGATTAGTTATTGAAGATTCCACAACTTTCTAGATAACTAAAGCTGGTAGTCTAGCAATGACATAGCTACTGAATGTATAATCAATATTTGTGTTTTGTGCTGAAACTGCAGGGAATTATGATAGACAAGAGCTGTATCTCTTTTATGGATCTCTGAATTTAAAACGGCTCGACTCATTTCAATTAGTTGTCGATGAAACATATAAGCTGAGATATTGTCCCATCTTCTAAAGGGCAAACTTTTACATTTTTTCTACATACACAGCTCAACTTGTTAAAATGTGTACACTGCCAGGTGCTAACAGGCAAACGAAGACATTTGCAGTGAGCCTTGAAATGGATGTCTTTACCTGCTAATGTAATGCATGTGTTCAGCTGATGTCATAAATTAAAACATACCTTATGATGTTACTGAATGAACAGACCTCCGTTTGATTAAGAAATGTGTTTATGCATTCACTGGTTTTACAATCAACATACAGCATGGAGCTCGGAACACCTAAACATTACAAAAATTAAAAAGGCTGGTCAGTATGTAAGGTGAGTAAAGCTCAGTGTAGTAGACTACGATGACTCGGCAAACAGCCAACATAGAATATTTGGGATTGATAATTAGCAATCACTGATGCATAAGAAAAGTTTTTACCTGCGTTAGTAAACCTGCTATTACGAGTGTGCTTTAGGGAAAAGTTGTAGCTAATTATCATAGGTTCTTTTTAACCACACCCATGGTAAAAGCGAGCTCAGTTTACCATTGTTTAGAAAGGTCATATATAATAATATTTGCGACTGTTTTATACATTTCATTTACACTAGAGGGTCATTATATTATACAACATTTGATCACACGTTGGAACTGGGAGGGCAAAGTTGAAATATTTTAGATCGTTGAATACGAATCGATCACCACTCTCTTGTGTATGAGGTCAAGGTCACTTTTACATCTGAAGATTTTAACTAGCCTGCATACCTTTTGTGTCGCATCCATGGATGACATATAATAGGATTGCCAGTTCGTAATATAAATTTTGGCAGATGGGAATGTAGCGTCTGTCTATGGGAGTCATCGTGATTAGTGACCCCGACAAAGTTGCTAACCATGAGCAAAGATAACTTACATCGTTGCCATGTGGGTATAATTTTACACCGTTTCCAGTACGTATATTGCAGGTCGTCAAAATAGTGATGAGTTATATTTTTATTAGAAAAGACAGCCAAGCAGGCATAAAAATGCAGATAAACTTTCTGAATCTTCTGTGACAGCGGTAATATTACAATTTTGTTTAAATTTTAAAACTGCAATGCCTAGTGAGAAAAATTACACATGAAGGTGACGCTTACTAAAGCGTTTATCACTATTAATTTGTGGAAAACGCGATGAGAGTATACATCCAGTACAGACATCGCTAAATTTAGACACGTCTGAATCGATCATCTGGCAATCCAGTTATGCTTCATCCATGGTCAAGTCATCAAGTGAAAAATTACCATGGCTCCAGTGATCACCATCACCCAAAATTGACGCTTTTTCATGCTATTGTTTAATAGCTGCAAGTAGCGTATCAGGAAGCACCTTAAAATGAAATGGTTACTTTTGATTAAACCGATAGGAAATATGTTTTTGTTGTACAATATACTTATGCTTCATGTACATATAGCGATCGTGCTAGCGATTTTGCTTAGCGATTGGGGAAGTCCCTCCCCCAAATTGCGCAATTTTCCACTACTGGCAATTCTTCAGCGATTCCGGTCAAACTCGCTGTTACAGAGCATAGCCTTCAATTTATTACAAGATCGTTCATAGATCGGAGCGCTGAACATGACAATACATCATTGGAAACAAGGGTAAAGTTTTTCGCGTTGTGATTGGCTGATCAAAGAATCTGCTAGCGATTTTTTGATCTCGATCAAAACCTGAGGATAACCTCAAATAAAATGCTTGAGATTGCTTAGCGATTTTGTAGGAAACAGAAGTTGCAAAATCACGCAATCGCTAATGAAATCGCTTAGTAATCGCTATATGTACATGGGGTTTTGGTCGTGCAGCTAGATGTAGCTCTAGTATGATTTTCCCAATAAACATCTAAGGTTTGCACACATATATAATCGATCAAAGGCAACAGCGCTGTGTGTGTGTAGTGTCCACTGACAGCTGCCCACCTCCAGATACGTACTTGGTACAAGAAAGTAAAAAAGAAAAGCGGGGTTACTATACCATAACCATCGTAGCTATTTATAGCATAGCAATGGCATAACAGACCACTAACCACCTTGCTTGCTTGTAGGATCCTGTTGAGATGATACGAGATCTCGGAAAATTTTTGGGTAAAGAAAATTTGTCGGAGGAACGTTTGCTGGAAATAGCAACTGCAACAAGATTTAGCAATATGAAGGCTAAGAAAACTTCCTCAGAAAAAGGACTAGAGAAGACATTTCATGCCGGTTACACCATGTTTAGAAAAGGTAATACATATTCCTACGATATGAGAATACTCTTTGTTCATGACCAAAACTTTTAATATTGGCTGATGAGATTGTGCCATTCCCTTAGGAGTCAAAGGAGACTGGAAGGAACATTTTACGAAAGAGCAAAGTGAAGAATTTGACAGAAAGATGAGAGGATTGACCGAAACGGATGAAGATTTGCGCCAAGTGATGTTGTTTTATGAGGAAGGCTAGCCAGCAATGGGGAGTCATGACAGTGTATGAAGCGCAATGACATCCAAGGCACTCCAGCTAATAGGGAGAATAAATCATTTATTATCACCATTACCAGTGACTATAGGTATTTATTTAATGAATATGCCATTAGAGTAGTATAAATAATCTGTCATTATAACCATGTATTGTCACAAAATATATATATCGTACCAATGTCTAAATACATCGTCTAGCAACAGGTTGTATCGGTGGACAGGAAATGGTGATGAACTCAACAACTCCAACAAGATGTCAACAACGCCAACAAGACGATAAAAAGGAGATACCAGTGTAGAACCAATGAGAGTAACATAATATATAAAACTAGCTCTGGCTGTACAAACTTATCTCAAGCGATGTAACTTATACTACTAGCTGCCAGAAACATCAGTCATGTCAGCACCAAATATTTCGGCCATTGTAGGAACCTTACAGATTTTGGGTCCAATGTTCGTCCATATAAAACCTGTGTCCGGTTCAGACATGTGTAGACCAGGAATTTTGACTAGCTTGGGTTTGTAGTAGTTGGCAGGGGCGTGGCACACAAACTCCATATATTCTAGCTTTCTGGGCAACTCCTCGGCAGGTCCTGTAACACAGATCATTAGAGCTGAGTGTGGGGGAGATGAAACCTAGTAGAAGATTGACTAGCTGATGGCATATAACACTTGTTAGTGGAATTTATCATTCCATAGAGTGTGTGCAAATGTACATCCATAGTACAAGAGAGTCCAATTGTTTGACCATCTCACACTTATGAGACAACTAAAAAGTTAACTTTGTAGAGAAGATAACTCCGCCTCAATAATGTTTATCACAGTGATCAAAACACTTCCTAGAGTCACTGTACTTTTTAACAGTGACAAATTTTGTCAATCTACTGATTCATCAACCAGTTCAAACGGCAGACTAAAAGAACTCATTTTAAATACAAACCTAAACAATAGCCAATATATAATGCTAATAACAACAATAATAGTAATAATAATGCAGCACCACCAGGAATAAACCTGTACTACACACTGTATAGAGACATAAAATACTCAGTTAAAATTGGTGGGGCTGGTGAGTTTACTGAATAAATACAAAACTCTAAAGCGTTCATACACATGCAGCGAATCAACATACTGGGAACCTTCTTATAACAAACCTGAGTGGACCAAATGCATTTCCATATGTAAAAAGTTCACTATAAATGAACTATAGCATCGTGTAATTTACTGCTTCGAAACTCTGATGTTTAGTTTGTTATATGCAATAACTTGCTATAAGTGAAGCTGCTATAGGCAAGTTCCGCTGTATGTGTAACTGAGATCTGGCTGATATTCTATAGCTGTTATAATCATGACTTAAGGATTTGATGTTTTTATAAATTACTCTAGTAATTCTAACATACAATATTTTAGGATAAAAACAATCCTTAAACAGAGGTTAGAAAGTGAGTAGCACAAACAGGACACGTACCAAGAATATAGGAGGCGGGGTCAAACACTTCAGGGTCAGCAACAGTAGTTGGTATCAACCACGTTATGACAGCGCACTTCTCACAATACTGATCTTGTAGCAGTCCATGAATCTGTGCGTAGTATACATCCCCGCCGTGGTCGACTAGCGACACTATATCTCCTACTTGGTAGTAAAACCCCTGCACACAAAAAGTATCATGTATTGTACTTAGTGTAGCACTTGGATAGGCAGATTTTGCTGTTTGTGTTTGCATGTACCAAGCAGTTAAGCCTGGTTCACATACATATCGTAGATGCTTGCAAGTGATCGCGGATCCCTCGTGCGAGCATCTGCGATGTATGTGAACCTGGATTTCCTGTGGTTCGTACGACGTCGTAGAGGCTCATAGAAAAGTTCAGCTGAACAAACTTTCGTGCGACCGTCGTACGATAGAGAGTAAATTTTCTTACTTTTTTTTTTTTCAAAAACCACATTCAGGTCAAGGTTACTCATGTAAGAATGACTGCCATCAAAAGGTTATAATAAATAATAAAATTATTATTGTTTAATTATAAATATTGATTATTATTTATTATTAATTTTTTGAGTGAAATATTGTAATAGTTGATTTAAATGTATAAATATATATTTTTTCTTTAAAGTTTTATATAATAGCATAATTAGCATATTATAATAAATTGAGATTCAAAATTTTATATTAAGAGATGGTAAAAAAATGATAATGCACCATTGAACAACAGTTAAAAATTTAATTAAAAAATATAGAATAACATGTAATGATAATATCAGCAAAATGTAAAAATTTTTTTTCAACTGTTAAAAATGATAAATTATTTGGTGTAATTCATTTAGTATGTATATAGTCGTTGGTCAGTGAAGACGTGTTTCGAGGTTTTATTACCTCCCAGTCAAGAGAGTGATTATACCTCTTGCGATCGTGGGTCGCACGAGGGATCCGCGATCACTTGCGAGCATCTACGATGTACGTGAACCAGGCTTTAGTGTGTAACAATTAAATGTACATTGCTGAGCCATTTCTGTTATCATCATGTTACAGAACACTGCAGAATGCATACCTACCCCATAGAATACAGAATCTCTGGTAATAACAGTAGACACAGACGGGTGCGCCTTGAATGGAGCCTGAAATGATATCACATCATCAAATAAATGACACTTCAAAAACCTTTCATTCATATCAAAGATTTTATGAGCCGAAAGCAATTATTTGATTTGGGATATGAAAAGAAAATCTTAAGATTGCTTCCTTAGCAGAAGTAATTGTTTGGGAGTTGTTGGCTTATGCAATAAGGAGAGATAACTCTAAGCAAATAAGTTAAGATGTTTGCAGTCAACAAATGATCAAAAATAATTATTAAACAGAACATAGTTGATCAATCATTCATATTGATTTCTAAAAGCGACCAATCAAATCATGAACTGCGCCGAATGCTTTCTAATCCATTTACCTTTTTCTTAAATATTGAACGTCTATTCTTGCCTTTTGCCGAGTTCTTTTGCTGCTTTTGCTTGTAATGGGGTTTAATCCGATTGCTTTTCCTAACATTTGAATTACTGTTTGAGGCCTCCCTAGACCCGTATGGGTTGTTAAAGTTCAACAAGTCATTCTGTTTAGCAGCAACGATTGCTGTGCGAAGGCCATTATTTGAGCCACTTTGCATGGAATCTGAGTCACTGGTTATACTAGCGGTATCATCTTTCATAGAGTTGCCAGACAAATGATTTAGGTAGCATGAGTTACACATTATGATACCAAACTCGTCCTTCCTCCACATCGCTGTTTCATTAGTTTTACACGCTGAACATATAGGCTTTGCCTTCCAAGACATGATTGCCACAACCAGCACTGAAAATACACAATTGCTGGATCTATCATACAGAGCTAACCAAATAAATATGATATCGCTAGGAGTTCATGTTAATATGGTTACAAAACTATTATACCATTTTTATTAACAACTATTTACCTTAAATCTTGATCATTACTACTACTACCAGCTGAGGGGTAGCGCGAGTGCGAGAGGGTAGGACGCGCGCCGAGTGTACAAGTGCCAGGGGTAGGGCGCGCCGAGTGTGCAAGATTCATGTGATGACTGTAATTTTTATCACCAAGTGAATGAATTTATTTGTTTATCAGAACAACAGTAATTATTATTATCATCAATTATTACCATATTGCTTTTCGTTACATAGCATGCTATTATTGTCACAATTGTAACACTAATAATAATTATACAAATAAGAACGATTATTGTAATAACAAATAATCTTAATATTATTTACTATCATAATTACTTCTACTATCATCAGTTAATTGTTATCACAGTGAGCCAAGTATGATTAGTAACCAATTGGCGTTGCAATACAAAAATAATTTGCTATGATTAAATATAAACCTGTATTATAATTTCTTCCCTTAAATTTACGAATGACAATGTCAGTAGTTTGTTGTTAATCATACAGGGCTCACTCTGATTGTTATGACAAAATAAATTTGTTCATTAATGCATTTTGATAGCTACAGTTGTAAACTTTTGTTCGAAATTTAAAACTTTGATTTTTGCGTGGTTGCTCGGGAGTTTTCTCATTATTTCTCAGAGTATTTGGTCAAGAGGTGAGTAAAACTCAAAGGGGACCTTGACATATAGTGGTAGAGTTGTTCTAACGCTAGCATGTGCACAGCAGCAGAGACTTGTGGGTGGTAAAGGCCTCTCCACACACAGCATTTTACTGCCACGAATTTGGCACTTACAGAGGTTTTCCTTTTGCAGTCCGTTGCTGCATTCCACACACAACAGTTGAACACATGATAGTGCTCAGCAACACTTTATAGCGAACGCATGGGCCGTCACGGCTGAGAAGATCGAAGTAGGAAAAAATGGATACAAGTGATCTGTATTGACCAATCAACATCAGGGAATAATCAGTAATCGTGAGACTGGCCGGCTAAAATCAAACACGCTTGACTTTAGACGATAGCAGAAAACGAAGAAAAATTGATTCGTTGATGGTAAAAAAAGGAACCGTTTTCCGCGACAAAACCGCTTTGTGTGGAGAGGCTTTAAGTAGTACAACATAACAATGCTAAAGTTTCCTAGAGAAGGGTAGAAAACTATGACTGTTGTGTGTGTATTTGTTTGTTGGGCTAAGCAACTTGAAAAATAGTTTTAACAGTAAAAAAAAGATAATGTAGATGTCCTTGGACAATTGTTAAGTAGCAGCACAGTGCTGCATCACGAGCAATAATCATCAGAATTGAGTAAAATGACTATAATAAGCAATAATAATAGATAATTGTAATTATTATATAAAATTGTAAATGTATACGCACTATTAAGCTTATTACATAACAATAAAAGATATATATTAATAAGTATATTCGGCAATATGTCTTAATAGGTATTAATAATTATCGTAGAACAATAAGAGATACTAAATAAAACAACTACTACTTACCTATAATAATAAAATAATAATAACAGTAAAATATTAAAATTAAATTATTTAATATAAATATTCCTGTATTGACAACATGAATTTTTTAATAACCGATTTTGTTATGATTCGTCAATATCATCAATGGTTTATTTAAAAATGATTAACCGTATTTAATAAACTTGAATTTATCATTATTAGTTATTGAAAGAAAAGTTGATATTTGGCAGTCCAGTTGTCACTAAGGCTGGTACGATACAGCGATCCACGAGACGATCCCGATCCACCACTGACGATCCAGGCCAACGATACACTAAGCTTAATACAAACGATACTTTGTCATCCAAAAATTGCTAATGCTGTTGTTATTATTTAAATATTATTATTTTGCAACTTAATTATTTAAAATGAATTATTTTGTTTTCATTATAAAACTTAAATTAAATTTTAATATGCAGTTTTCACTTTCTATCTACTACTCTCCCACATGTTCGTGAAGCAATATTTGCAACAACAATATTATGAGAGGATAGGATAACTTCTATTTTATAGAGCATTTATAATGCGTTTGGATTTAAGTTGTCTGCTCTTGGTGGCGTTTACAATGCTGTCAAATCAAATAGTGCACGCGCGATCGTTAGTAAGTAGTAGTAGTGAAGAAGAATGTAGTTAGTAGGAAGATGATGGCTAGTGGTAGTAATGAGAGATCACAAGTGTGGTTGTACTTTTCGAAAAATACTAACAAGGAGGTTGTGTGCAACAAGTGCAGTATAGAGGTGAGAGTGAAAGATGGATCAACCACGAACCTGCACAAGCATCTCAAGCGACATCACTCAATTGAAGTAGCAACAACAACAAAGAAGAATACTTCAAAGAAAATGAAAGAAAGTGATGGTGATGGTGAGTCATTAGCTACCAAGAACAGCTCCAATCCACAGCAATCGCTCAAGGCAATGTGGACTAAATTAACTACAACAAGTCGTAGACATCAAGAAATATCCAAAGCAATTGCAAAGTACATTGCCTATGATATGAGACCGTTGAACAGTGTGAACGATAAAGGATTTTGCCAACTAATTGCTACATTGGAGCCCAGATTCAACATGGAAAGTAGAGGCTATGTAACGCGCACCTTGTTGCCCACGATGTACCAAGAGTTGAAAGTTGAAGTTCAAGATCAGCTTAAGAAGGCAACATTCATCAGCATGACTACTGATGGTTGGACTGGACGAAATACAAAAGCTTTCACCACAGTTACATCCCAATATATCAATGAAGATTGGGAGTTGTGTAACAACATACTAGCTACTCAAGAAACAACTGAAAGACACACTGCGGAGAACCTAGCTGCTGAATTCGATGCAGTTATAGAAGAATGGAACCTGAAAAAGGACTTAATTAGTGCAACAACAGACAACGCTAAGAACATTGTCCTGGCTATTGACAAGGTTGGTGTAGTTCATGTACGTTGCATGGCTCACACCCTGAATTTGGGATCACAAAAAGTTCTGAAAATATCTTCAGTATCCAGGGTGTGCAGTAAAATTCGAGCAGTGGTGAAGTTTTTCCGGCATAGTATAGTTGCAGCAAATCTCTTGAGGAAGGCTAAGACACAACTCGGGATTGATGACTTGAAGCCCATAATAGATGTCAGTACTAGGTGGAATTCGTCACTGGATATGATGGAGCGATATCTGACACTTCGACCTGCAATTGGTGTGGTTCTTGCCAAGCCTGAAATGCGGGGCCAGTGTGATAGTATAACAGATTGCGACCTTGATCTCATAGAGCAGCTAGTGAAGGTAAATAGTTTCATGTCCATTGGGCACAAATATGCATTTTTGCAATAGTTGGAGTTGAGTTCACATGACACAGTGTTGCGACATTAATGAAATGATCAGATTTCCATGCAGTACAAAGCTTAGTTGGAGATGAAATATGTCAACTGTATTCTAATATTAACATGGTGTGGTGTCTGTCATCATTATAGGTTCTGCAAATCATGAAGACGTCAACAAATATGCTCTCTTCCGGTTGTCAGCCAACAGCTTCTCTTATTCTCCCACTAAAAGCATCAATAATAAAACAGATGGATTCTGATGAGTATGGCTGCCCAGATGGTGATCACAATTCTGTTCAATGTCTTCCTATCGTGCTTGAAGCAAAGATGACAATCAAACATGATCTCGAGACCAGGTAGGCATAGACTGCTTTAGTTACCTTGTCACCATCACTTCTTAACATGCCCATCTATGGTGTGTAACTGGCATATGTATGCGTTATTAGCACTATTTTCAATATATTTGAATTGTTTTAGGTATACTGATGGCAAGACTGTTGCTTTCCTAGAGGAGTGTGCCTTCCTGGATCCCCGATTTAAATCACTGAGCTGGTTGCCAGAGTCCAAACAGCAGCAAGTACATTCCAGAATTCTTGCACTGATTGCAGAAGAGATGGACTGTCAGCTAGCACAAATTGAGATGGCGGAGTCCGGGGAGACTACAGCACAATCATCCGAAACTGATCCTGATATAGCTATAGCTGGATGAGGAGAAGCTTCTGATAATTCTGCTGAAAACCACCCTAGTTCCTCCAATGTGACATCAAATGTTGAGAGGTAAGCTAAATTTTAGACTGTTATGTTATATTCTATGCAGCAGATTAACAGTCAAACTTTTTATGGCACATTTATTAAACATCTGCCTTAAATGCTTTTCAATGTGCACAACAAGGAGTGTGTGCTCCTAAATTGGAGAAATATTGACAGGCAGAGCAATCAGATTAACAGGAAAACTGTAGCTATTAGTTCTGAATAAAGGTGTATTTCTCAGTTTGTTTGTAGCGGAGTTAATGTCTCAATCAGTAGCTAAACTCTGTTGCAATAATACGTTTTCGTTGCCGACTCTGACATCTAAATCTAAAATATCAAATATTTGTTTTGGAACCGAATAGCAGCTGCATTATCATACTGAACTTAAATCATTAAATCACACTGTACACTAGTGAAAAGCATATTGCTCTCGATTACAGTGGAAAAGAGAAGACTGCTATGGAACAGTTGTTTGGTGGCATGTTTAATGCTCAGCAAGATCAACCAGTTAACACCACTGTTGAAAAGATGGAGTTGGCCAAAGAACAGATGAAGCGCTACAATGGAGTGAAAGTTGATATCAATCAGGATCCATTCAAGTGGAGGAAACTTAACCAGCAACTTTATCCAAACATTGCTGTAGTAGCTCGTAAACGCCTTTGTGTAGCTGGTACATCAGTGCCAAGTGAAAGAGTTTTTTCAGCTGCAGGTTGTTTACTGAATGCCAAGCGGTCATGCTTATCTTCCAGAAATGTTGACATGCTCCTATTTCTTAACCACAATCTCAAATAAGTCTGCTGCTATGTTTTGTCTCAGCCATTCAATACTATTATTTGACATACATACATTTGTACCTGTTTTGTTGTTACTGCACTTCATTACATTCTCAACAATATTCATTTGGTTTGGTATTGTCAACAGATAAATAAAGTCAATGCTTCCAATTTTCTTTATTGCACCAAAATAGTTTTTTTCGATGGCACATCACTAACTAGTGAATTAGAATAGTTCCAACTTCGTAATTGCACGAAAGTATCGTCTGGATCGGATCGGAAAATCGGTCATTGGTTTAGAAATCGGATCGGATCGAACCTTTCAAAAAATTGTGGATCGTACCAGCCCTAGTTGTCACCAGTCGGTAACTAATTTGAATGGTTTATTATTATGCAGACTGAACAGTCTTACTACTCAGCCTATCCCCAGAGACATTGATGTTAACATTTCTCAAGCTGTGAAAACTTTCATGGGGAAGCATAGCTGAACTATAATATTCATCCATCCAAACTCATGCAGTTGGTTTTTAATATACATACTTGGTACTCGCAATCGTTTTATTTTTGAGCCAATATTCTAGTATCGATGCAAGTAAAGCTCTCTGGCTAGTGAACATTAACAAGCTCTTCGTTAGCTATGATTTTGCATTAAATGTTGTCTGGTTTTGTTCATTAATAAATATGGGCTTTATTAAACTTTGAATAATACATACTTAAAATGTTTGTTAATTTGACAACTATGGTGTAGATCAGCTATCTAGCACGCTGCATTCTTTGTACACTTATAGTCGTAGTTGAATTCACAAAATTGTATGATCAACTTACACCTTCGCCTGACACTTGCTGGGTTAAAATAGACTAGGCACTTGACGGCTATGCAAGTATTTTTGTATTGTTACCACCACTTGATTTCCATGCCATACTGAGTGGACTAGGCAATCTTTTGTCCTCACATGGCTGCCAATGTTCTCAAGCCAAAACATTATTTTCATTTAAACTTATGTTTGCTCTCATGTAAAATACCTCTGTTCACAACTCTAATTGTGAAATTGACTTGGGAACATTAGTTTTACCATATAAACGAAATAAAATTTTTGTGCCACATAAATCTGGAGATTATATCCCCCCTGAGGGCAGATGAAAAAGTTATCTCATACCATTATTTTTATAATTAACTGTGATAATTAAAAGATAATAATTAGTAATAATAACCATTATTATTATTACTATTAGTATATTAACTAACAATATGTATATTAATAACAAAAAAATGTCGTTTATCATAAATAATTGTAATGAAAGAAATAGTTATTGCTTATTCATTAACATAATTATCAATTATATAATAACTACCAACTACTATGAACGTAGACAGAAATGAACGTCGACAGGAATAAATGCATACATAGGTGGAATGAATGTCGACAGACCTGGAACAACTGTTATACGGAAGAAATCTTTGGAGATCTTTTTCGGAAATATCTACATTCGTTCTCCGCTATATGCATCATACCGACTTTCATTCCAGGAGTTGTCTATTTTGAGAACAACGGTAATTTTCTTTCATTTCTGGAACGAACATTGTACCTAGTTTATATGTCGCCAGGTAAGAATTTCGACACAAAGGAATAATCGTCAATTTGTTCCCTCTAGCACAGTTGAAATTCATTCCAGGAAATGTCTACGTTCATTCCAAATTCCACTATTATTCTTATTATACTTCATTTGTCAATTATTATTATAATTTACTAGGCTACCACAGGTGATTACCACCAGACCTTCCTATTGAAACTTGAACCAGAGTGAGAACGATCATTAGGGTATAAAAGACATCTTGAAAGTACCAAAATGGGAATAAAACTGTCACTAAATGCAAAACACAATTACCAACCATTTAACAAGGATGAAATCTAAATAATTTAACAGAAAAAGTAAGTACCACTAAGACTAGAGCCAGTTAAGTGCAACAGGAGATAGTAAAAATACATGCAGAAATAATGAGGGACAATTCATTGTTTATTTTTAACTACGACATGTTTTAAAGCCATGTCAATGTATCAGGTGAAAAAATGTATGTACATAAAGGAGGTAAATGTTAGCTTTCAACTGAAAGTTATTTTCAAATTTAAACAACCGGCCACAAAAAATTGCTGTAACAAAAGTATTCTGTACTGCTTCTTTGTATATACACTATGTATCTGAACAACTACTAAATAACAGTACCGTACCAATCCAATGCTAGTAGTATGCATTCACAACAACTACTTCATACAAAAATTTTAAACGAACTAGTTAATGCAGTATTATATAATGATTATAATAGTTACTTGATAGTACATAATAATTCATCACAAACAAACCAAAATTGTTTTTACAGTACTCTTTTGATAGGAAAAAACCAAGTGAAAAAGAGTGTCACTTCAGTGTGAGAATCGGCAAAATGAGGGGGTCTGCTAATGAGTGAGAGTTGTTGGCAAGTATGACATGAGTACTATTGGGAATTGGAACGAACGTAGACAGGAATGAATGCAGAGGCAGCTGAAATGAATGTAGACATATCCTAGATGAACATCGACAGACAAGGAATGAATGTCGACTATGCAACAAACAATAGAATTTCGACTTTCATTCCCGGATGTGTCTACTTTCGTCTTGGCGATAAATAAAATTTCAGTTCGACTTTCGCTCCAGGAGTTGTCTACTTTGGGAGCCAGGAATGAATGTCGACACTTCCTAGAATGAACGTCAACTTTTTCTTCTCTGTAACATGGTCGACTTTCATTCCGGGTCTGTCGACATTCATTCCAGGATGTGTCCAAGTTCGTTCCAGCTATGTCTGCATTCATTCCTGTCTACGTTAATTCCAAATTCCACACTACCATTATTACTATTATTTATCATCATGGTTTATGATTATCATTATTAGTCATAAATCTATCTAATATTCTACAAGTAAAATGTAGTTGAACAAGTATAAAAACTACTTCACTAGTCAAAATTTCATGTATAAATAAAAATGCTAAAAATGATACCATCTTCAGATAAAATATCTTACTACTACTGACTGACAGCTCAGTGAACTCTCAGTGAGTAATCTATTTTATCTGAAGATTGTATCATTATTTTTAAGATCTTTATTAAACATGAAATTTTGAGTAATAAAGTAGTTTTTTATACATTGTTCAACATTCTACTTGTACACAGAGCTCATTATTTTAAATCAGCAATGTCTGTGTGAGTTGAATTCACACATCACCTTGATTGATATATCTAATAATATTTTATTTATCTAGAAAAGTTATTGAATAGATTGTTTACAGAAAATTACTAACATTCTTTTAAAATTACTGCTATTATTATTATCTCTTTATTATTATAATAATAATAATCAATATATAAGTATTATTATTATTATTATTTGGCCTACTACTAACTATTGAACTTGAAGAATTTGATTATTTTTTGTTCTTACTTATTACTACTATTTAAAACAACTACTACTACAGTAGTAATAATCAATCATGATTAAATTAATAATAATTATTATTTTACAATATTATTTTATTATTATTATTCAACGTTTTGAATCTTACCTCGAATCTTACCTCGATGATTGTAGAACACTCTAATAAGAAGCCCTAGGGCATATAGGGGAGTGCCTCATATATTAATCATTTGTGAGCAAAAACCAGTGGTTTAGGCAGGGGTAACAGCATATAGCTATCGTTAGGGTTGAGTATTGGGTGGCCCAAGCCTCAGGTCTCTTACAGTCCTGGGCAAGAAACTGTTGTGGTACAGTTTGGAAGAAGCAAAAATTGCTGTTGGTTCTCCCCGCGTAGCAGCTCTTGTCACCATGGTGGCGTTGGCTCGGTTGTCGATGACCTCGTCGTACGCTGAGGATAGGGCCTCATGTCTTTCTTCATCAGAGAGGATTCTCATCAGCAAAGAGAGTCTGTGTTTTTTTCTCCTGTCTTTGAGGGGCTGGAGTTCTAGTTGGGAGCGGGCATCAGTTAAGCCGCGCCTTCCTTTTATGCCTTTGACAAAGCGTATAGCCTTGCTTTGTGTCAGCTCGATTTCTTCTGTTGTAGGGTTGTCAGCTGGGTCCCAGAGAGTGTCAGCATACTCTAAGACAGGCCTGCACAGACTGGTGTATGCCAGCAGTTTGGCTTTCTCTGGGGCATTGTGGAGAGCAAACTTTATACTTCCTAGGACTTTGTTGGCAGTATTCACTTTGGCTGTGATGTGTCTGTTGAATTTTAGGTCTGACTGAAATGTCACACCTAGGTATGTTGTTTCTGGGACAGACTTAAGTGGGACACCGCCCAGCGTGTAGGTGGGCGGCACTCTGCTGTTGTTGCCAAAGATTATGACTTCACATTTGGTTGTATTGAAGGGCATCTTCCATCTTTCAGACCAGTCATGAAGGGAGTCAATGTCGTCTTGGAACTTCTTTTCATCGTCGTCACTCCGGACAACAGAGTATAGCAGAGTGTCATCTGCGTACAGACTAACATTGCATGTCACTGATTCAGGTAGGTCATTAATGTAGATGAGAAAGAGTGTTGGCCCAAGGACTGAGCCTTGGGGAACACCAGATGTAACAGGCAGCTGAAACCATTAGTATTATTATTAATTAGTATAAAATAAATTATTACTAATAATAATGATAATCATCATTATTATTAGTAGTAACTACTACTAATAATTAATAATAATTAATATTAATAATCTAATGATCATCATTATTACTGTTAGTAGTAACTATTACAACAACTAATAATTAATAATAATTAATCAATGTGATTTATTATCAATCAACAATCATTATTATTAATAATTTATTATTTTACAGTTTCAAAACGCTGAATATAAAATAATTATTAATTGATGATTTAGATTATTATTCATTACCATTGTCGTTCGGTTGAGTTGATGGATCTGGTGTTGTTGTTGTAACAACGAACTACCGTTGTCAGCGTTTGTTGATAAATAAATATAAATAATAATTTATTATTAATAAACTGCCGGATAACTTCATACAATAGCATTTACATAGCCAGCATATCATAATAACCAATGTGTGAAGCAAACAATGCTTACCACAGTTTTTGGGACCCCTGTAGTAGATAAGAGAAAAAATTGGATCGACGAGAAACGCTTTATTCACTCAGCCACTTCCAAAATACTAATTGCTCAGCGCCAAAGTTGAAATTGCCTATGATCCAAATAAAGGCGAATGCCGTAGGAGGTAGGTGCAGAACTGCCTATTTTGCGGCGATGCCCATGTTATTCGCTCTCTAACAGGCGATCGCTCTATGTTCCGACGTGCCTAAGTTCCGACGGCTCTATGTTCCGACAACTTCGGCTCTATGTTCCGACGCCAAAAAAATCATAAAACAAAGCTTCTATGGAGCCTTATGGACTCTGGAGTGTAGTAGCTAAAAACCACATCAAGTAATCACGCCGAATCGGTACTATGCCGTAACTTACTGTACTATATATGCTTCCTGTTTTGGAATTATAATCATCATAACAACTTGATATTATTATTATAAATAATAATTATTTATAATTAATGATAATATTTTATACAACTACGGTCCTGTTGTCCTTATTTTTTAAAGATTATTGTTATGTGCTTGTTGTAGCATTAGTTGAATTTATAATTTATAGCTATAATAATATTTATTATAATAGTAGTAATGATGATGATGATCACAGTGACAACAATGATGATGAGATGATGATGATGATGATGGTGATCATGTTGATGTGTATTAATTATTATTATGAACTATAGCTATTATTATGTATCAAAATAGTTATAAAAATGATAATTTATATCCATCTATTAATATATTATTATATTTGTACATATGTGAGGGACGCCAGTACAATCTCATACTCTATGGATATTTCCTACTTAGTAAGATACGTTCTCACAATTACTGTCTAAGCCTGAGTCTCATTGTTCTATTCTTTTGTCCGACGAGTTAAGCTTTTATCTCCGAAATAACTCACTGTCTACATTTATGTCTACTCACTACACGCTGTCTATGTCTATGCAAGAGTCTATTGTTTACATGTACCTACGATACTATTTAGTGCGTTCTACCTTGTACCAAATAATTATTTACTACAATTTATTATATCTTTTTCCACGTTTTTAATTATTACAAAGTGGGTGTTGATGTAAGGGCAAGGCCTGGCTTGCACCAGTATTTTTACTCAGGCGTGGTTAATAATGTGTGCCCGCCTTCCCTGTATTTAACTTGATGTTCATGCAATAAAGTTCAGAGTTAGCCTGACTCTCAGAAGAATTTCTCTCTCTTGAAGCAAGTACTACTAGGAGCACCTAAAACTACCAGCGCTGGACAAGTCGACTATTAGCAAGCACGACGCTGAGGTGGAAAGTGAGAACGGTACGCCCTATCACTGTGTATACCCTTGCCTGAGGCAAGGATTACAACACAAGGCCTAGTGCACTAATAGTTCGACCTATCAAATTCGGATTCGGGGAATCCAACAAGCTAGCAAACCAATAATTGCAGGAAGTTATTGTCAATCTCGGCTGAGCCCAGAATTGGCTACTAACTGCAGCATAATTATTGCCCGAGCACAGTTCGAAACAAACTATAAACTAGACAAGTAATTCCTGAGGAATTAATGTCGGAGCACAGTTCGAAACAAACTATAAACTAGACAATAATTTACAATTATTGTCGAACCTTGTAAAGGTTCGGACACAGCCAATAATTACAGATAATTATTGCACGCACTCCACCACAGATTCGGCCACACGCAAAACTGCACAAGCCAATGTACGCACTGTGAACAATAATAGCATATTATTGAGCGCTGACTTAGGGTCGAACAGAGCATATCGGGAGAGTGTACAGGTGGCTACCACCCAGACACGAAATCCTGTACATTGGTAGCAGCAGTGGGATTGCAAGGCCCACAGAGAACTCTCAACCTCCCGAACCTAGGACCCAAGCAGCAAGATGACATACAGGCGAAGGGCAGTCAGCTCAGACAGAGAGGGCTCCTCCATGCAGATAATGGGGACGCTCACCGACATTCTAGAGAGAATGACCACGTCAACCTCAAAAAGCAAATTCAAGGCGCCACACTTCGATGGAGAGGGTGACGTACACTACTTCATACAGCGTTTCGAAGAGGTGGCCAGAATGAACCGCTGGACTCCCGAAGAAGCCACGGTCCACCTTCGCCATGCCCTAACAGGGAAGGCAGAACAATGTGGACGCGGCCCCACACAACCTGCCATTATAGAAGCATTAAGGGCCAGCTTCGGACTTACCAGGACGGAGGCCCAAGCCAAACTAATGGCGTATCGCAAACACCCAAGAGACACACTACGGGAGCACGCCGCCAGCGTAGAGAGACTAGTGGAAGCAGCCTACGAGGACTTACCACAAGAACACCGGACGGAGTTAACCCTCCAAACATTCCAAAGCACGCTGGGCCACGCATACCTGCAGCGACACCTGCTGGCCATCCGGCCCACCCACTTAGAGGAGGCCGTAAGAGCCGGCAATGACTATCTGCAAATCCAACACAATACACTCCCCCAATCTAACGTGCGGACCATTCATGAAGGTCCCCCCGATCAATCTACAGAACCGCCCACCGGCGAGGTCTCCTGCCGAGAGGTAGAGGACCCTCTGGCCAAGCTACTAAAGACGGTCGAGGCCCTCAGCAAAGAAGTGGCCGACCTACGGCAAAAGCCACAAGGAGGACTTCCCAAACGCTGCTGGGGCTGCCAGCGCACTGGACACCTCCGTAGCCAATGCAAAACTGCTCCGTGGACCGCACGACAGGGAAACGGGCTCGGCCCGCAGTAGTAGGGCCACCTACTAGCTGCACAAGGGCAAGACACCAACACAAGACACC
This sequence comes from Cryptosula pallasiana, assembly GCA_945261195.1. NCBI lineage: Eukaryota > Metazoa > Bryozoa > Gymnolaemata > Cheilostomatida > Cryptosulidae > Cryptosula > Cryptosula pallasiana. Next base: position 6,464,661 of record OX183141.1, on the reverse strand, counting down.
ATATACCAAATATCGTAGCCAGAAGACTACGCCACAGATAGGGCCACCCCAGATCACCCTAACAAACCGGTTCACCCCCCTGAGCGATGAAGAAGAGGAGGAGGAACCACCACTGTCAGAAGGCGAGGAAAACGAGACACCCCCCTTGAGCCAACCAGAAATGAGCCACCCTCGAACCATCCACCTCAACCAGATTGAAAGACCATACAAATCCAGCTACTACCTGCCTGGAAAGGTGGAAGGTCGAACGGTCTCCTACCTCGTCGATACCGGGTGCAATACTAATTTGTTAGCCAAACGAGTCTACGACCGACTTCCTGACCGCATCCAACAATGTCTACAGCAGTACGACTCCCACGGGCTGATGGCCGATGGGACACGATTACCATTCTATGGGCTGATTACACTCTCAGGGCGGATTCGGCACATCCGATATGAAGAAACCTTCGTCGTCAGCCAAATAAATGAGGACGTAATCCTAGGCATGCCGTTTTTAACAAGTCAAAGCTGCCACATGGGGTTCGACAAACCTATCCTCACGGTGCATGGAAGAGAACTCACTTGTACGGACCGACATGGACGGGACCTGGTGTCCAAGGTGCAAGTACAACGAGAGACCTACTTGCCACCCCAAACCGAAACCACCCTCCTATGCCACCTCACCAGTAAAGAACCATGTCGGCAAGGGATCATAGAAAGCATCGAGGCGGACCCCTCCTAGCCACCAGCGTAAACACCCCCGATGACCAAGGGCGAGTCTTAGTGAGGTGCCTCAACCCCTCCTCCGAGAAAATCCGCCTACCGGCCGGAGAGATAGTCGGGACCTTCACTGGAGTGGACCCCGAAGAAGTTCAGTCTACCTCAGACACCCCAGTTACTCCAGCACGAGGGAGCCCGGACCTGCCTCCCCACTTACAAGAGTTGTATTCCCAGGCAAGACAGGGATGCAAAACCACTCAGGAAGAACGGCAACTCCACGAGTTATTAACCCGATACCAGACGGTATTTAGCAAAGATGATGGCGATCTAGGACGCACTCCCTGGGCTGAGCACTCCATCCCGGTGGCCCCAGGCACGAGACCCATACGTTGCCCCCCGCACAGACTAGGAGCAGAGAAGGAGGCGGAGGCCGAGCGCCAGGTCAAGGAGCTTTTAGCTAAGGATCTGATCGAGCCAGCGGATAGTGCTTGGAGTTCGCCGGTCGTCCTGGTAAGAAAAAAGGATTCGTCATGGAGATTTTGCGTAGACTATCGTAAACTCAATGATGTCACCCGCCAAGACGCATACCCTATCCCCAGGATAGACGACTCACTAGATGCCCTAGCCGGTAGCCGCTACTTCTCCACCCTAGACCTTACCAGTGGATACTGGCAGGTGCCACTCGATGAAGACGCACAGCAGAAGTCCGCCTTTATCACCAGAAGCGGGCTGTGGAGGTGGAAAGTCCTTCCCTTCGGACTTACCTCCGCACCCGCCACCTTCCAACGCCTAATGGAGCGAGTGCTAAAAGGACTACATTGGAAGACACTCCTACTATACCTAGACGATGTGATCATAATAGCACCCGACTTTCAAACGCACATACACCGACTGGGAGAAGTGTTAGAACGACTCCAACAAGCCGACCTGAAGGTCAAGCCCTCAAAATGCGAGTTGCTGAGCCAGAGAGTACGCTACTTGGGCCACGTAGTAAGTGCCGAAGGTGTAGCTACGGACCCCGGAAAAGTGGAAGCCGTACAAAGGTGGGAGGACCCCAAGGACGTGAAAGCCCTCCAAGCGTTCCTCGGTACTGCCGGATATTATCGCCAGTACATCCCTGAGTACGCCACCATAGCCAAGCCACTGACCGTACTAACCGGCAAAGGAGCAAGCTGGAGATGGGGTGAAGAGGAGCACCAAGCTTTCCACAATCTTAAGACAAGGTTGAGCCAAGCCCCCATATTGGGCTACCCTGACCCCTCAACGACTTATATATTGGACACGGACGCCAGCGCCGTGGGGCTGGGTGCAGTACTCTCCCAAGAGCAAGAAGGCCAGGAACGAGTGATTGCCTACTATAGCAAGACCTTGGCGCCAGCGGAACGGAATTACTGCGTGACCCGGAGAGAACTCCTCGCAGTGGTAAAGGCCGTAAAGCATTTCCGGCCCTACCTATACGGCAGGAAGTTTCGACTCAGAACGGACCACGCATCCCTCCGTTGGTTATGCCGGCGAAAGGAACCCTCCCATCAGATTGCACGCTGGTTAGAAATACTGGCTGAGTTCACCTACCAGCTCGAGCACCGGGCAGGCCCCAACCACGCCAACGCAGACGGGCTCAGCAGGCAAGATCAGTGCATGGACTGCAAGCAATGCAACACCATAGAACGGCGCGATGGGGGACCCACCCATGCCGACCTAGTCGGCGAAGGGAAACCACCTCTGGTCCGTCTGACCGTTACGGACCCCGCTCGCAGCACCCAGGAGCTAGCGCGAGCACAACAGGAAGGTGGCCACCCCGTGGCCCGCCTATACCAAGCAATCAAGACCCAGGAGCCCATCTCACGACAAGAGTTGGAAGAAGGCAGTACCGAACTACGAGTTCTGCACGATCGGAGGGAGCGCCTGCGTATAAGGCCCGACGGAGTGCTCACCATCCACTTGGAACACCAAGGGAGAACCAAGCACTGTACCGTCTGCCCCCCTTCATGGCGTGAGAACACCGTATGGGAAGCCCACAAACTGGCCCACGCTGGCATCAACAGGACTAGGAACCGCGTGATGCTCGACTGGTACTGGCCAGGCATGTCCGCCATGGTACGCCGCCTCGTAAGAAGCTGCGAAGTATGCCAAGTGGCCAAGAAGAGCCGACACCCTGGTGCCCCAGAAGGCCAGCGACTCTATGCGGGGAGACCTTTCCAAAAACTGGCTGTAGATCTGGTCGGCCCCCTGCCCCCCACTCGTCGAAAGAACCGATGGATCCTCGTCCTCACGGATCACTTCACCCGTTGGCAGGACGCCATCGCCATACCAGATGCCACGGCACCCACCGTGGCCACCACCCTGGATGAGAGAGTGTTTAGCTATTGGGGGTTACCCGAACAACTCCACACAGACCAGGGCGCACAGTTCGAGTCAACCTTGTTGGAAGAACTGTGTACCCTGTGGAGCATAAGGAAGACACACACTACACCGTACCACCCCCAGGGGAACGGAATGGTAGAGCGCCAAAATAGAACGCTGGGCGACGCACTACGATCCTTGATACTCACCAGGGGACAAGATGAATGGGACAGCTTGCTGCCCCAGATCATGAGGGCATGCCGAGCAACCCCCAACTCTACCACTGGGGAGACACCCAACCTATTGATGATGGGAAGAGAGGTACGACTCCCCGACCAGCTCTCGGGACACGCCCCCACACTAGACAGAGCCACAGTCACCGACCACACCCTACGCACACAAGAGAACCTGGCGATAGCCCACGAGTATGTGCGAGATGCACAACGCCAAGTACGCCAAGAAGAGGGAGACGAGCCCCTGAGGTTCGCGGAGGGCGACCTAGTCGTCATAGAGAATAAACGCCGCACCAAGGGAAGCAACCCTAAACTCCAACCGAGCTATGTCGGGCCGTACACCATCACACAGGCGTACCCCAACCACACCTACCGCCTAGAAAAGGACGGACAGGGGTTTGTACAAAACAGCCGGCGACTAAAACATTACAGATCGTGTCAAGAAACGATCGGTAGGGCACCTCCAAGCAGGGAACATGCCGTCCGGCCAAATATGAGAGGAGCCTACCTAAGACGCCCAGTGACAAGAGATAGCGCAGGAGTAGAAGAAATAACCCCCGACCCCCCGAGGAGGGTCGAAGAAGAACCTAGAGAGGTACAACCACCCCCACCACCTGCACCTATAGAAGAGCAAACAACTGGTACACCCACACCAGCTACACCCGAACACGGAAATCAGGTACCACCAGAGAATCGACCCCTAGTACCAAACCCAAGTAGACCAGGACTGGACAACAACGAGTGGCCACCCCTACCACCCAGACCAGAAACCACCACTACACACGACAGGCCTAGGAGAGAGCCAAAAAGGCCAGCTAAATTTACTGACTATCAATGTTACAGAACACGAGAAGTGAAAGAAGGGGACAGAAATGGCGAAGAAAGAACGAAAATAGAAGAAATAACTTACCCGCCATGGCAGAACGAAGTAGAAACGAAGAGAATAATAAATTCACGAAGAATAGACAACTCCGAAACGGGAATACCAAAAGAAATACTTACCCGAAGCGAGGAGACAACTCCCAGGAAAAGGGCTGCCTCTGAAAACGCCCCCTCACCGGAACAACACACCCACCGGAACACGTGGCCAACTAAAACAATAGGAAGGGCGGCACCTACAACTCAAGAAGGTATGCCTAACCAGGCACTCTGTGCAAATAAAAGTACCAGACCAATGGAAAATGCCACACACTACCGAAAGCAGTGCTTACAAAACATCACCAGAATATTAGCAGAAATGGAGAACGACGGCGCAATATCCACAGAAGAAGACCCGACCTTTGCCGAAGCACTACTAGCAGGAACACACACCAGTCGGACAAGAAAGAGAACAACTTCAGCACCTACAAAGGTAAACAATATTACATTAGCCGACGACGGTGCTGCCAGATGTCGAGTTCGAACACCAACCACAACAACAACTCCTCTACCCATATCACACACGAGAGAGACCTGGAAATCGGACGAGACATCACAAGCCATCAAAAAAGCCATCTACCAAGTGCAAGGAGACACATGGGGTTGCAAGGTGTGTAGCCTCCAGCTGAACAAGAAAAGAATAATGTATCACGTACATCAGCATTACACCTACTTTTTCTGTGCCTGTGGCAAGAAAAGCAGCTCGCGTGACACGATACTGAAACACATCAGGACCCAAGGAGGAGAAGCTGCACATGGTGGAGAGGCTCGACCCCTGTACGAAGTAGATGAGCCATCCTACCCCGAATTCTGTAGGACCATGAAGTGGAAGAAACCAGCACCTTTCGGCACACCAACTCCAATTAAAGAAATGGAGAAGCTGCCAATACAAAAGAGACTTGGTGATAAAACTAACGATACCCCTGCCAAAATAGCCAGGATCGACATAGCCGATCACTACGCTGACAAGAAAGCACCACGGATGCCAATGGGAGGAAAAGAGGCAGCATACCGACGCCACCTTGCTCAGCAAGAAAATATACCCCGAACACCAAGCACCGAAAGGGAAAGAAGGAGACATAGAGAAAGGATAGATGAAGGAAGGAGAGAGGATAAATACAGACGCATCCAACGCCTAGAGGAAGAGTTATACCAGGCCACCCGTGAGGCATACAAACAATTACAACGAGTGGAAGAGATAAAGACGGCTATCCAGAAAGAACGAGGACAATATTAAGAGACATATTGGGCAAGTGGACATTACATCTTTCTTACACACTATTGCGTCCCTTTTTTATTTTTATTGACCTTATAGTTGTCAATGGAGGGGAGTGTGTGAGGGACGCCAGTACAATCTCATACTCTATGGATATTTCCTACTTAGTAAGATACGTTCTCACAATTACTGTCTAAGCCTGAGTCTCATTGTTCTATTCTTTTGTCCGACGAGTTAAGCTTTTATCTCCGAAATAACTCACTGTCTACATTTATGTCTACTCACTACACGCTGTCTATGTCTATGCAAGAGTCTATTGTTTACATGTACCTACGATACTATTTAGTGCGTTCTACCTTGTACCAAATAATTATTTACTACAATTTATTATATCTTTTTCCACGTTTTTAATTATTACAAAGTGGGTGTTGATGTAAGGGCAAGGCCTGGCTTGCACCAGTATTTTTACTCAGGCGTGGTTAATAATGTGTGCCCGCCTTCCCTGTATTTAACTTGATGTTCATGCAATAAAGTTCAGAGTTAGCCTGACTCTCAGAAGAATTTCTCTCTCTTGAAGCAAGCACTACTAGGAGCACCTAAAACTACCAGCGCTGGACAAGTCGACTATTAGCAAGCACGACGCTGAGGTGGAAAGTGAGAACGGTACGCCCTATCACTGTGTATACCCTTGCCTGAGGCAAGGATTACAACACAAGGCCTAGTGCACTAATAGTTCGACCTATCAAATTCGGATTCGGGGAATCCAACAAGCTAGCAAACCAATAATTGCAGGAAGTTATTGTCAATCTCGGCTGAGCCCAGAATTGGCTACTAACTGCAGCATAATTATTGCCCGAGCACAGTTCGAAACAAACTATAAACTAGACAAGTAATTCCTGAGGAATTAATGTCGGAGCACAGTTCGAAACAAACTATAAACTAGACAATAATTTACAATTATTGTCGAACCTTGTAAAGGTTCGGACACAGCCAATAATTACAGATAATTATTGCACGCACTCCACCACAGATTCGGCCACACGCAAAACTGCACAAGCCAATGTACGCACTGTGAACAATAATAGCATATTATTGAGCGCTGACTTAGGGTCGAACAGAGCATATCGGGAGAGTGTACAGGTGGCTACCACCCAGACACGAAATCCTGTACACATATATGTTTGTTGATTGTTGATGAAAATACATTTTACATGGAATACAAATCTCATGGAGTGCTCCATGGATTGGATAATAATAATAATGATGTAGTACTGGGGCACACTGATCACTGCAAATACTTGGGAGTGATACTACAGTCAGATCTAAAGTTCACCAATCATATAGCTGACAATATCTGCAATGTCAGAAAACACATTGGAATGATTAGGAGAGCTCGCTACTGGGCACCCGAGAAAGCTAAGTTGGTCGAATACAAATCTCTCTGCTGCCCTCACCTAAAATATACCACTTGGGCGGGGAATCCTTCAACAAGTAGACACATCGAGGCACTGGAGATGGTGCAAAACCAAGGTGTTAGAATGATCAGTGATTTAAATGGAAGGAGAGGTGTCACAGAGGCTAAAGAGAAACTCCAATCGCTGGACATCTGTCACGAAAGAACTCTTATTAAATCTTCTGTTGAAAATACGTTGAGAGGAAGAAGCCCATCCTGCTCTCTGCGCATCCTATGATGTGATCATGAACAAACCAGAGGCGGCAGTGCAAACTAGATTACAGTCTAGGGACGAACCGCAATCTATCGAAACAAGCGGTAACTGTTTTTATAACAAATTTTTCTACCCCTTACGGTACGGGACCTAAAGAAGAGTGACTAGAAACAGAGGGCAAACAAAGCTGATGCTGAGCTGACCTACTGGATGGGTCTTTGTACCCGCTTTGTACCAAAATGTCCTACCCATTGGATGGTATTCTGGAACAATGTCCTATGTTACAATTTGTCCAAAAATTGAGGCGCGCCCCCTTCGCCCTCCTAGGCGGTCTTGCGTGACGTTTTCCTTGATGTAAGTTGATGTAGCAATTATTATTAAAATATATCATAATAATCAATGACTATCATCATTATTATCAATGAGTTTTTTTATTAATTAAAAATAATTGAAAACATGTATACTTATTATTATGACAGCATCAATTATTGTTATTGTAATAACAATAATTATTAAAGAAATGCATAACACAAAAACAATAGAAATATGATTAATACATAAAATCTAATAATAAGATGATGAATAACTAATTAGCTATTATTAAATAAATGTTTATTTATTATCATCATCTATCACCATCACCATTAATCGGCATACATGAATAATGTATTTTTTGTTGTCTTGCTGTCGTAATCTTGGAACGAGCCGTGAAACAGTAGTTAGTAAGTTATCAGGAATGAATGTCGACTGTTCGCTCTACAGCATAGCCAACATTGATTCATTTCAAGTCTTTAGACATACATTCCAGTAGGTGTCTATGCTCATTTCATCCTACGTCTGCATTTATCGATCCTGTCCGTCCATATGGTGGGTTAGGACGTTTGTGTTTTAAATTGTTTGAATGCTTTTGAACAAGCCTGAATTTTTGCAAATCTTCTGAACACTTTGTGAACTCATTCATACGCTTTGAAAATCTGAGCCAATTTACTGGTCCACTCTATCGATCATAGATTTCCAATCGACTTGCGACTGATATTTTTTTTTTACTAAAAATTTAACAGTAGAATTTAGAATTGGACAAAAAGATAGTTTCTACGAACAAACCAAATAAATCAAGTTCTTTTGATTAAAACCGTTTTTTATGATTTAAATTGGTTTTTATGGTTTAAATGGTTTGAGCGCAGTCAATGCTACATTTGGTGTGTGGAACGGCTAAAGAGATGGAAGTTTATAAGTAGCAATTAGCTTGTAGCTTGTTAGAGATGTTTAATGCTTATTTCCAAACAAGACTGGTGTTTGGTACAGCATTTCAATAATATTTAAATATATTACTGATTGTACAACAGAACTACATAAAATAGAATACATGCACATGCAAACTGTAACAACTGCATGGTATCACCATAGCAGGACTATATTTAACAATCGATTATATGTTTACAAAAATATGTATAATCGATATTTGAATATAGTCTTTAAAGTTAATTTTTGACAAATAATGTATTTTTGACAAACGGTTGTCTCCATATCTATGGAACCATGTCTATGTTGGATAACATGTATAGAGGCTATAGATAAAATCATTGCAATCATTTTTGGTTTGAAAGCCATGTGCTTTGCAAATCTTTAAAGTAGTTCAGATCATTTTAAACTGATCATTTTAAATAGTTCATATTAGGGCTGTCAAAGATTAAGAACTTTTAATCTTAATCTCTTCCATTAATCTTAAATTAATCTTATTTTTTAATGTTATGTACTCATGATATATATATATATGCAATGATGGGGCAGTAAAGTCATCATCCATCTACCTGCATGCTTGTAGAATGAAATTAGCAAACCTCAATTTGGATTTGCCAGTCCAGGAACCAATAACAAGTAAAATATCACAATAGTGTAATATCACAATGATAAACAAATATGTATGTATGTATTTATGTATTTAACTGTGAACAAAACTTTTTTTGAATGCAGAACTGGAAGGGAAGGAAACAAACTAAAACTAGTTGCTATTTAAAATTTTGATATTTACAGTACATGTTCAGGTAGGTACAAAGTGTAGGCACACATGATTGAAAGAAAATAAGATTGTCGGATACACAAATTAACGGAAACTTGAATATCGAATGTGAACAAAGAATATACTTTTATCTTTGGCATGTATTAATATAACATAGAAAAGTATTATTTTTTATTTTCTCACAAACTGCTACTCTCCAAAACCTCTATGGGGAAAAAGAGAAAACCCTTGGATATACCAGGATAGATAATAAAAACATCACAATTGAACATGCTTTAGGTATTTTTGAGAACCTGATTAATTGATCGTGATATATTTTGGCGGTGTAGCTCAATAGTTTATAGATAAATAAATAGCTTTGATAGAATACTAAATAACTAAAACCGCGAAATCTAGTAACAAATAATTGTTTATTGTTATTACTCAATATCATTGTTATAATTAATAGATACTACACGAAAAAAATGATATGCCCGGTAAGTTTCAATTTTTAAATAATAATTATAATATGTTATCAATTAATTGTATTGTTTGTGCTGAATAATAACAACAATAACAATAAGACAACAGTTTAATCAAAAAATATAATTGTTTATTATTAGAATGAATAAAGACAGTAATATGAAAATTGTTTTAAAGTATAAACCATATTACATCGTATTACATGTTATTATTATATAAGATATTTTGTTAACTATTATTATTGGTCACTTTTACATATCGATTATAGTTTTTTTATTATTATTATTATTACCAACAATCATCATTTTTTAGGAAGCTTGAAATATTGTTTATTTATTACATTCCAGGTGTTTTATAAGCATTTCTGAGCAGAAAACTTTCTATTGGATGGAAGGTAATGAGATTTATCATAGCAAAATGTGTACCAGAGTAATGATGACAATCTGGATGCCTAAAATAAAACAGATCCCAAAACTAATCTAGTTTAGAGTCATAACAACATTCAAGGTCTCTCCATTGCACTCCAATCGACAGAAAAATAATAGCCTGAGAACTAGTGATAGTTAACTCGTTTTGCAACAACACTCACCGACAAACGTCTTGATTCACATCAAGTTAAATTGACTTGTTCAAAGTGACAAGATGGACATTTTCATGATTTTTCTTCAGGATAGCATGATTGAAATTTGGTGACAAAGGTAAGGTTATGTGACGAAACACACAAAAAGGCATTTCCCTCTTCATGTAGACAAACTGATAGATGTGTTCAGCATAATAAACAGTATTGTAGTGACGTAACTGGGGTTTCTTTTTATCAGATTAACTGAGTCATAAAAAGTTAATCTTTTTGATCTTAAAAATCAGTTAATCTGGTTAATCTTTAAAATAACTCGATTAATTGACAGCCTTAGTTCATATTATTTCGAAAGCGTTCTTAGGGTTTGTACTTTTCTAAATCATCTGAGTCATTTCTAAACCGTCTAGATCATTTGCAAAACAGCTGTAGGCTTTGTAAAATTTAATGGTTGTTGGACAGGAAATGCAGTTTTGTTGCATGATATTCTGCAACCGTTTATGCCGGTAATTTATTTATTATAATCACCAAGCCCGTTTTTAGGTACAGTTTCCTATGCTATTTTGCTTCATTTACTCAATTATTTTTCCATGTAAAAGACACTTTGTAAACCATTTGAACTATTCTAAAGCCGTTTATATTTTTTGTAAACGAAACCATCTAATGTTATGAGCTACCATGTTTCCACGCTCATTACTGTCTACATTCATTCCAATATTCTAAATATCGTATTGCTTGCTTTTGTTGATTTTGTAATCATATCATTGTCTCAGAGTTCAGATAAGATCAATGTAATGTGAACATCGATGGGGTATGTGCTGGTAAGAGTAAAGGAGCAAGGAGTAGCTAAAGTTTTCAGGACCAAATGATTTGAGCAACATAGTTATCTTCCCAGAAAAGGACAACTCTGCTAAAATGGTTGCTTCCATCGTAATTATAACATATAGGCGTTTTAGTGGAAAGTCTTAAAAATTATCAACAACTCTTGGGTAGTAAAATGTTTATTTCTTTTTTATATCGCAAAAAATATGCAGTTGGAATCTGAGATGAGTGTTTCAACTTTCCTTTTATAATTTTTTTTTATATGTTTCAACGACAACTGCAGCTATCTATTGTAATAAAACCTACCCAACATTATATATGTATGTTTGATAGCTCTACCGAACTTCCCGAGCTCTTTTCAGGACCAAATGACATTTGAGAAAGATTATCGCAGTCCCCTTGATGACTAACTCATTCTAAAACCCATTGTGTTTGTTCCCACGTATTTGCATACTCCTTTGTATGCCTTAGTGGAAATATCCCCTATCCTATTATGTAAGATTACTGATTGATTTTCTAAATATCATGTTTTTACTGTTAATAATGAATGCTAGCAATTCTGAGTGAGCCCAAACCTTGTTTCCTTCATTAGATGAACCAAAAATTGTTTGCTTTTCATTTTTGTATCACCTTATATTCTGTTGTTTTTCATTGTTTATTGCTTTGCCTCAGGAATATAGCAACGCTGTTCATTTATTTCAGGTGATCTGTCAACCATCTGATGAAGGTGTTGGTAGTTAAATGAATTACAATGCAGAAAATGGGATTCTCTCCCAATCAGATTTTGGCTTTCAAACTTTGCTTCACTGATTTGAGAAGCTCACAGCCTCTCTTATATGGTGCGTAACTCTTGGTTGTTCAAAAACTACCCTCTGCAATTATATCATTTTGAATAATTTTGGGATAGTTTTTATTATTTTAATATTTTCTATGGTGGCTCAGAACAACGAAGCTTTTGCTTTCAACGGTTTCGTACCAGTTTGTATATAACCCAAATATTTTTATATTGAGAATAACTGGATTAATACAGTGAATAGCCTGATGAAATGCATCTCAAAACAAGCGAAGTGAATGAAATAAATACTGACCTTGATGTTTGCCAAATTTCGTACAATAAAACTGTATTTCCTGTGTAACAACGGTGAAAGTTTTTCGAACCGTGTTTACAAATTTTGTTTGTCCGTTAGTTGTATCATGTGATAGTTGGCTAAGAAAGCTGGTTTAACAAAAATCATAGTTACAAGGAGGACAGCGGCAATAAGCATATTTGGGAACTGTTCAAGGTTGAACTGGTGCAAAAATGCACGCGTACATTTTACAAATGCATTCATTGCTGAACGTCCGGCACAGCCTTTTTGTAAAATATTACTATTATTAGTAGTAATAGCGTTCTGCTATTCTGTTGGGAGATATGTACCTTTATGCAATTTCATGAGGATTAATTCCATACACAACTCACTCGCCAGAGTTGTCTTTCCTTAGTGTCAGAAAGGTTAACCAAATTACTAAAAACTATCATAATTCAGAAACCGGTTTATATTTATTTTTTATTGTCTTTGAAAATGATGATTCATTTACATTTTATGTTGTTGCCTGATTTTCCCAGTCAAATAACGTATAATTCAGGTTTGAAAATTGTTGTTGTTGTTGATTACAATGACGAAGCCGAAATTGCAAATCTAACATTTTTTGGTCTCAAATGTATTCTTATTTATGATATCTCAAATTTGTATATATTTTTTAATATTATCAAATTTTTTCAACTGTGACATTGCTTTAGTTCGTGAGATATTGGCCATGCAATAGATCACGTGGGCCCCATTGTGTGTATGGACACATTATGGTCAACAGTTATAAATATCTTATGATTGTTGTTATGATAGTAGTAAGAAATGGTAACGGTCTCACAAGTAGGTACATCGCATTCATACTAGAATGTGTTTGCATTTTTCTCATTCAACATTAATCCAGCCAGGGACGCTCTCAATCCTTTTCGTTTATTTCTGCAATTTCAGCTAATTTATTTATCACTTATGATTAAAATATTTGTGCATTGAATTTTAATTTGAACATCTTCCAATTTCTAAACAAGCCTAATAGGTTGTATCAGTGATTGTGCTGTGCAAATGTTTACTTTTTTCAGCAGCTGTATGATGTATTAATATGTATTTGCAGACGAGAGACCTTGCAGCCACAACTAGTGGTGTAAAAGCTCTTACTTGACAATGTGCTACAGCCGAAAGGATGCCTATGACAAATATCACCGTTATTCACCATTTTTTTCCTCCAGATTGAACTCAAGCTGATGAGTGGTTCAAAAATGATAGACTTTCTCACATGCTATTGACAAACTGTAGGAAATTTGTCCTTTCATATATCGAAGCAAGTTATAGTTACTGTCTCTGTGCAGCCAAGGAGTTTGATCAGTTCTAAACAAACTCCTTGGTTCAGCCTTCACATTCATCTTTCAATCATCAGCTTTATTTGTAACACATTCTAGAAGTGTTATAGCTAATACTATTTACTATTTATATTCATTTTGTTCCAAATGCTGTCGTTTGAGGCTTTCAGATACATTTTTTATATTTGTTATCTGCATTGAATCATTGAGTACACAACAGCTCATTGCATTGACAGCACCATCCAACATAGTGTATTGTTTTACTGGGTGACAAGTATGAGTAACACCTTCACAGGTATTATTGGCAGTTTTTTTATTTCATCATGAGGAAGCAAATTATACAAGATCTGAAATAAAAAGTCTTGGTTTTTAAAGTTGTTTCTTTTCATGGAATGATATATATGGTGGTTTAATTATATCAAGAGCTAGCAGTACCGCTAGCACTATTTGTATACATGTGTATATCGTGTCATGCAATTAAACCTTACTATATGTAGCAGTTTATTTATTTCCACTGATATAAAAACCATTGAACCAAAAACTTAGCACAATGATGCCAGGTAGACAAAAATGAAGTTGTCCCCACAAAAAAATAGGAAATGCGGCGGAGTAATGTTGACAATAGCATGAGTCAAGGTTCGTACCTACGAGTAAAACAGGTCTAGTGAAATGTCTCTGAGAAAATACATAAAACATGGAGTTGTCTGCACATAGATATAATTGTAACATCAAACATTGTAATGCCTCGTGTACATATAGCGATGATGGTAGCGATTTTCCTTAGCGATAGGGGGATCCCTTCCAAATTTGCTCAACGTTTTACTAATATCCATTCTTCAGCGATTCTGCTCCAACTCGCTGTTACAAAGCATAGCCTGCAACTTATTATTTGATCATTGATAAATCGGAGCAACGCAGAGGACTAGACACTATAGCAAACAAGGATAAAACATTTGTGCGTTGTGATTGGCTGAAAAATGAATCGGCTAGCAACTTTTTGATCTCGACCAAAATCTGGCAATAACCTCAAATAAAATGCTAGCAATTACTTGGCGATTTCTCCGTATACAGAAGTTGCAAAATTTAGCAATCACTTAGTGATCACTATATGTACATGCGGTTTTAATACAGACATAAATAGCCTAGACCATGCATCATTCATGATGTGTGAAATGACTCGTCGATTTGCTCAAAAAAGATGAATAATCAGAATATACGTTTATTCTGTTCCATAAAAGATACACCTTGGTTGCAATAAGTAAAAAATAAAGACAGCTAGCAATTTCGTAAGTCGTATTAGAAACATTTTCTTGTATGTTTGATTATGCGTAAAGAAAGCATTGAGAAGAAATTTTCCGTTGCATCTTCCTATTATTTACATTTTTCGCTATACTTAAGATCAACCATGAACACTGTACACCCTTTCATGATGCCAGGGCATGTATGAAGATGAGCTCTTACGTATCTTTATATATTATCGATGCTTACATATTTCACTGTATAAACATCAAACAGGCTGAGTATCCTCAGCAGGCTGTACAGTAACATGGTTGTAGAGAGCCACAGCAATGGCAGGACAGAAGCAATCACCTCCACCCTCTACTATTGTAGCAGCCATTGTGTACTGATTCCATGGGAGAAATCTCCTCATGATCTTTTCTCCTGTCTTAACATTCAGTGTTTCTCCTCTGAACATCATATAGTCATTATTTGGTGTGATAAATAGGAGAAGGGAAGTGGCAATGATCAATTGGTTCATGAATGCATGTGTTCAACACTACAATGCCTACCGTTATCTTTGGTAGGGACCTACAGCATATTATTTTGAAACTGTGCATAAAAATTGTTGTTATGATGATCCTTAGAGGTTCTGCGTCACAAATATTTGACCGAATTTAGATTCATTTATCTATTTCAAGCAGTTTTATGCCAAAATCTTTTTTGCAGATTGGTGCTCCTTTTAGTCCTATCATTAGTATAAACGCAATTGGTGTCGACTTGCATGCAACTTTTGTATTAGGCCATAAAGCGGAGTTGCGAAAATTTGGCCCTTTTGCATAGAAGAGGTCATCCCAGTCATTGTGCACATACTTTCAAGAGCGTAAAAACTAGATTTTTTTTGACGCGGTTTAGCTGCGGCAAAATATTAAATTTACTTTTGTTCAATCTGGTATTATGTACACATTAGCGTCAACGTGATATATTGCCTTGCTAATATCTCTAAAACCAAAGCAATATTGCAATTAAAATTATTATTATGCACGAAAAACTATTTATCATGCGTTACACGGACCCATGTTGTGTGAGTATTTGAATGCATAACTCTTGTATACCAAAACCTATTTCATTATAATTATGTAACCATCCCTGTAACTATTTTTGTAAACAAGCCCTTGACTTACGCAGCTTTTCATGTGCTCACAGCAATTATATTTGTCACATTATGGTGTGTTACATAACTTCTTGTGTATATAAGCAGTTTTGCATCTCCTCCCTATTCAAAGTAGTAGGAGAGATGCAGCCAGAGGTTTAAAACAATAAACTCTAGAAGAAACTTCTCTCTCGCAGACTTCTTTATCGGACAATAAGCAACAGGGGACTTTACGAGCATATATTTTGGCCTACAAGTGAGAGGCAGTTGGCCTTCAGCCGACCTACAGCAAAATCCTAAATCCGGCTCAGCTGACCAGCTATCAGACTTGGCAGCAATGTTAACTCCTTTGTATTGTCTGTAGCCAGCCAGATGTTGGGTGACAGCTGGTAGGGAGGAATCCTACAGTGTAAAGTCAGACTAACTGAGGGCAATGAAGGTGATTGGCCACTACCAAAATAATTTCAAGCTACCCAGACATAATCCTGCACATTATTTTCAAATAAAAAAATATAAAATGATTAAAATTAACATAATTGAATCAACTTTGCATTTTTCGACCGTCATTGTTGAAATCAACAGCAGTAAAATTTTAAAAATTCAAGTTACACCCCAGTGAACTGAAAAAAATTCAAGAAATGTAAGATAAATAGTGAATTGGAAAAACACAAAAAAAAAATAAATATGAGCTAGTTTATGATTATTTTTAGTAATTTAGTTGAGACTAATTAGCGCTCTGATACACAAGAGAAAATACAAATCTGGTTGATGAACTGTGTGTCGTGGGTGACAGTGCACCTTTAACAAATAAATCATAAATGATTTGAGTAAGGTATTGCTTGTCCGTTTATGGGGTAGATAGATGCCATAAATTTCACACAATCTCATTTCTGTTTTAGTGGCTTTATTGATATATTTATGTTGTGTAAGCTTACATACATTACAGAATAAGTGTAATAGTATTACTTCGTGCTGGTTATTTGCAGAAATATACAAAGTAACCTAGTACACTTGGCAAAGACTTTTTGTGCTCATTACTACTAATGTGTGCCAAAATTGCACTTACGCAATCTCACACCATTATTATTGGGCCAGATGCTTGCAACCTGGCACTTCCTTATGTCATACTAGTTCCCTTTCATAATTTTGTTCAAAAGGTTACTGTCTTTTTTGGATGATGAACACCAATTTCATGCTGGGCAATCTTGCGCATAAGGATTGAAAGCTACATTTATGAACACTGCTTGGACCTTTCTTAAATATTAATTAAAACTTGGTGTTCGTAGATAGTGTCTTCGTAAGGATTTTGCTTGTGATTTTACTAACTATTTATATTTGTTACTCTGCCCATATCATATGCAGCTTAATGTACTTATCAACATCCTGACTTGTTTGCCATATAGTTTTACTGATATTATTAAAATGCAATGCACCGGTGAAGGTAAAAAACATTTACTCATTATTGGTGAGCCTGTCTGCTAGTTGCATAGTCAAATGGTTTGCGATATTACAATACACCAACGACTCTAACCAAGTAACTATGTATGTATGTTTGAAGACATCAGTGACAGTACTAGCAAGAAGAATATCAAAAAATCCACATACATACACATATACCTTATGTGGTAAAATTGATTGTTTTACAGGTTAAAAACCCAGGCCTTAACTGAAAATTATTTTCCACACAAAATCATGGTTTTGTTTAAAGTTATGATATCCATCAAATGACGTATAGCCATTGAGTTCTTGTATAAAATTAGAAAAAGAATAAGTTTTAGATAAACATCTTCAGACTGTAGCCAGATGAATGTGATAAGTTAGCAGTTGTCTTTTCTGTTTGGTAAGTAAAGATGACTTATTGTGTAGGCAACTCCAAATTGCACAGTGTATTTTGTACTTGAACAACTCTTTTAGTGTCTTGCGAAAGTTGTAACCAGACCAATTACAAATAATTTGCTTTGTGTGAACCATGTGTCATACATGTGTAAGAGACCGATTTTGAGTGTGTTTCATGTATATGCGCATATATGAGTGTATAATTGAATGGAGAAATAAATCCACACATAACTTATATAGATGGATTGATACAAGCAGCACTGCATTTTTAGAATCTTGCCAAGTTATTTTATGGCTTGCAATTCTCCTGTCAAAGTAATTTCTTTTGTACAGAATCACATGGGATACAGGCAGCCATCTTTTACCGACCGAGTACCAGCATACCGCCATAGCAAGGGTCACTACCGGCCTAGCAAAGGTTAATACTGGCCCTGCAGGTTGTTCTACCAGCACAGCACCTTGTGTAGGGCTGGAGGTAGCATTTCAGCGCACTCTGACCGGTAATTCAGTGGCAAGGGTGGTTTTTACCAGTGGTATTCACCAAAATCTACAACAATGTGTACATATATGTATATAGTATACATATACAGTATATTTATGGATATTGTATATGGATATGTGCAGATTTAATTTCAATTATGAACAACACTCTATTCCATCAAAATTGGATAATATCCATTTAATCACGTTAATTAATTTTTAACAACGATACAAGTCAAATACATTCATGCTTGATGAGTTTCTTGCTAAATATTTTTGTTCAGATATCAGTAATTGTTCTTTGTGGTTTTCAACCAGGTCATTAATTATTTCTTTGCAACTCTCAAACAATGTATGAAAGTAAAAGTATTGTGTATTCATCACCATACCACCTTTTTATGGCTACAAACTAATACTGTGGTAAATTCGGACAATGTTACAAGACCTCGCCCTCATCCTATTACTAGAAACTCCGACCCACTATTACCCAAGAGATACGCCCACCTGCAGATGCTCCCCACCCCCAGTAGTGGATATATCAACCCCTACAAGGTGATTGCTATGAGAAATTCTACACTTTGGCACCCTCCACACGACCAACTTCTTCCTAAAAACCCTCTTTACCTGTCTAGCAAGTTTGTGATTTCTCCCTTAAACCAAACACGCTTCAAGTCCCTCTCCTGTAAAGGTGACCCATAATCGGTTGATTCTACAAAATGTGAGTTGTCTTCTCACTTTCAGGGTTTTTAAAGTTAACCTTAAACCCAGATCTTGTCTCACAAATTTGAGTAAAATCTGAAATTTCACAGATGGCTCCAAGCTGAAACCAGAAAACGTATTTACCCTATGGATCTGGAGAGAATACCAAAAAAAGAGGATAACTCTCCAAGAACCATGGAGAAAACAGAAAGAATGGTACCAAAATGTAAAAAAAACAGCTTGGTTCAAGTTTCAACTGAGAAATGGCATAGTGAACTTTTATGTATTTTTGTGCCATTTTAGGCCAACACGAGTCACACTTTAGGTTTGTGTCCCTCATGGGAACTAAAAACTCCCTATAAACACAATTTCTCTCTCCCGCACCAGTTTGTAAGCAATCATGAAAATAAACCGTAAAACTTTATCTCCCTCATGCTATTTATATTTGTGACAAATAACTTGAAGTGCTTCAGAATTTCTTACTCCAACTTTAAACTAAGTATTTTAAATAACTCAGCATATTCCATAGTATTTTACCAATAAGTTAAAAACTCCTGAGTGACTTTACACTCTAACCTTCATAGGTTAGACTTACATACAACTTGGTGAACTATTGTGAACTAGTTTCATCCTTGTGAGAGCTTTGTCCGAATGTAAAAGACTATAGCTAATTATTTTACCTTCAATTTTGATCACTATATTTTGACTTATGATAGAATCAAAAACTTTTTTGCCTCTCGCCAATGTTATGGTAAACTCCAAAATGTACCCTCCCTCATCAATTTTTTTTGTTGTGTAATAAAAACAAAATAAAATCCCTCCCTGCCTCATTATATTGCAGGTTTGGGTGTGACACAAACCTAAAGTGTGACTTGTAATGGCCTTATCATTCAAGTTATAAGACTGCAAAATATCCAGTTGTTTGTCTAGCTGGTAATCATTGTTGACAGTGATTAGTTTGATACTGTAGTGTTGGAACAAACAGAGTCAGCAGAGACTCTGTGGGAGAACGCATTTATTGATAGAGACTCTGTCAGAAGCAAAGTGACTGCTAGAAACATCAGAGTGGTTCCATATTAATGCAGGATGAGACTCAGATGTTGAACATAATGGCTTTTATAGTGAACTGGAGCTTTAGTTCCCAAGTTTGAGACATAGCAACCTGAGGTTTCTGTTTACTTGTGTAGTAGCCTGTGCCCCCTCAGTGCTTCACTAGTACTGATAGCACACCATTCAGCCTCACAACATTTCGTCTAGCAATTACACAATGCCACAACTATACGTATATTCTTCAAACTGAATAGTCTGAATGTCAATTTCAATTTAGCAATTGATTACAAATCCTTAATGAGAATGTTTATAGAGCAGAGCAGTTCAAGTACTAGTGTTACAACTATTGGTGGGCAACAATATTAAAATGAACAATATCGTCTGTACAGCAAAATATATTACTTGTAGCAACAGGCTGCATAAATCACCAAGTGTTGTTATACTTAATCTTCGAAACTTGAAATTGATCTGTTACATTTAGCTGCTAGACACATAAGTATGTATATGCATGTGGTGATTGCTGTAGAAACGATCCAAAAGTTTCATCTCATCAATAGATTTATGGAATAAACCAAAAAATTTAGCTAAGACCATAGAAATTAAATTATGCTACTTTGGGTTGAAACATGTCTAACAACTTGCTGTTTGTGATATGACGAAACACAAGCTGGCATTTCTAACAGCACATGAAATGCTCATTGGGATTGCTTGCATTAGCTGCCATCCAAGAAATAGCAAAAGGAGAACATAGTTCTGAGACTTGCTGCTGTAGCTGATGAGCACCCCTGCTCATGAAATTTGTTGTCTGCTCTAACTGATGTTACATAGAAAACTCTCACTGACAGTACTGTTACTTAGCATGTTGTAGATGATGTTCATCAAGAGTATGTTCTGCTGTATTTAATATACGTATATCAGTGAACTGTTTCTGACAGCATGTGCTCGGACTTTCATAGTGTAAAAAAATTTCAGTGGAAAGAGCAAAGGTATGGGATATTTCTTGTATTTAAATTTTCTGATGATAAAGAAAAGGGGAGATGTCAGACTAAATTACGATACAAAAATGGATCGACGTCTTATCAAATAATACATTGACGCTACTCGGACAAAAGTGACGCTTTGAGTAATCACATATAACATATTATCTTTGTGTTGTATGTTATATATTATAATACAGATAGCTATGTGGTTGTATGCTATAACATACAACGTAGGGATATAACATGCATGTAATATACAAAGAACAGGTATTATATATAACATATAGCAGTCAATTATTCGTACAAAAAACATACTCAAGTCAAACTAGGTACAAAATTTGAACCAAAAAAGTCTATTTTGATGTAAATCACACAGGTATTAATCATTATTTGTTTTAAATTCCAAAAAAACTGGTTCCCATGACTTACACCACCAGGGATATTAACACATGTATTATGATATGGCTTTGTCTATTCTGTTTACTAAAGCAGATAAGAATCACAGGTTACTAAAGTCTTTATAGTTTTTTGCCGTGTTGGATGCACCATTCTTCTATTCTTAGCCTGCTGTTTTCATCACATTTAAGATAATTCCCGGTGCCTTACATCAAATCAGCTCAGCTTGCCATTTGTTCATCAATCGAATAATCTTCTACTACTTGAATTCAGCGATCTACAGATACATAACAGCAGCATTTAAAAGCAATTCTTTTGTAACGACTCAACAAATTTTCGAACAGACATAAAATAATTCATAGCATCTGACAATTTTGAATCCAACAACAGTCACACAAAGTGCACAGTTATGTTCATGGTATAGCAACCTTCATTGTTTATTCGCAACGCTGTCCTGAACATTAGCTGACCTGAACATTAGCTGACCTCTTATATTCCTTTTTTGTTGTTACATACTCACCTAACACTAGCTGGCTTTCTTAAACCACATCCAGCTTAAGACTGTGACTATCATCGACACATTCTATGGTCTTGTTTCTCCTTTAACGAATATGGACTAGGTCAATGTCTTGGGCGCTGAATGGGAAAACTTGTTGCTTTCTGGACACTATAGAAGATTTCTAGAGGTCAGCCTATTTGTTCTACGTCCATTCTGCCATCATCTACAACATAACATCAAAATACAAATTTTTGCTCAGTCTTTTTAAAATCTATGGGGCACGTGTGGTCTAGTGGTTAAAGTGCATGCACTTCAATCCTGGATCTGGGGTTCGATTCCCAGCACGGTTATCTGTGAGCAAGATATTTGGCTTCCTATGCTCTGCCTGGCCGGATATGGGCATAAAAATAACGTGGTCCCTAGTTTGATTGCACTCTCCATAATAACTATGGAGTCATGCTAGTAAAAGATCCCCCTCTGCCTTTTCGGAAGAGTAGCCGGTAACGGCGGGCATGGGTATAGGGTGTTTGCTTTGATAGCTATTTTCATGTACTGAAACCTCTAAAGGTCGCCTCTATTAGAGGATGTACCGCTGGTTCAAATAAAGTATATATATATATATCTATGACTGGCATTGGCAACACCTTTCGTGTTTTATGCGTCTGACTTGAAGTTGTTAGAGATTAATGGAAATTGATAAATAACCTATATATTTAAATGTTAAAAAATGCCTGTTTGTGTATATATATGTAGATTTTCCACTAGAATAGACGTCTAAACCGCAACATAGAGAAATAAATACTGCTGAAAACACATTCTATTGAACAAATTTGGTGTATGGCGTTTAAGTTAGACATTTTTTCTCAAACCGAAAATAATTGCAGATTTAATAATTTTTTTAATAATGTAGGTGGACAAAAATCACAAAAAGTTAATAAGCTAAAAAGCCAATATCAAATGCTTTGTGTGTTGGTCGGCGCAAACCACTTTTTCCAGCTCATCAGCTCATTATCTGTTCATCCGCATCTTTTGTTTGTCCAAATTCACCAGCAAGCAAAATTCATAGGATATGATGAAATGCAAGTTTCAAAACTAACTGCTTCAGTTAGTTCGTGAAAATAATTACTTATTGTTTCAATCGTTAATTATATACATTTTATGTAGCCTATTGTTCCATTTATCAGTACAATTATCATATTCAGTTATGGTTTCGGATTATGTCACTAAAAAAAAATAGATTTATTAACTATAGGAGCAAATCACACTAGTTACTATAATAATCACAATTTTACAGTCGGAGAAAGTAATAGATGATGATGATATCATTATTTATTTATGTGTATAAAATCTGAGGTTTACATTTAACTTACTACGTTTTATGACCGACTCATCAAATCCTAGCTCCATCCATGCAAGTAAAAATGTACATGGTCCTGTATCGGTGTGGGTAAGCACAGGGTGAGTAAGCAGGGCTTGGCACTTTTGACAGTGTATCTACAACAACAGCTTACTGTTAGCTCCATTTGTATAAGTCGTATGGTATATCTTTGCCCACTCTCGCTTCATTCACTATCCTTTTACCATCCCATGAATGTTGGGGATAGAAAGGTTAAGTAGTGAATTTCTTTTTGATTACATGTTGATCGGTTTCATTTGCTGCAGAGTTTTAGAATCAGTTGTTAATCTGTGTTTCTATAAATGTATTTAGTAGACTGGCCAGTTGCTAGCTCTAGACTAAACTTATGTGTTTGCGTATCCGGTAGATATACATCATTAGAAAAACAGGAGGAAATTTACTTAATACTATTTTATCGGCAGAGAGGGGAAACTTCTGTTAAATCAATTTGTATTATCCAATATATAAAAATTATTATTTGTGTTTTCTGCGACAACTCTTGAAAGGAAGCATTTTCATAAAAGCAACAGGGAAAAATATAAATGAAAGATTCTGATCATACCATTATTATTACATTGAATTAATGAGGGTTGGAATTTTGTACATAAAACATAAATACCTTATTATTATTCATTTTAACTTAGAAAGTTTAATAAACCAAATATTTACTACTATTAATTATTTCAATTGTAATCGTTATTGCAGTGTGGCCTGATGACGAAGTGGGCGAGAAATCAAAGTAAGGTCAAGGACATCCTGAATAGAAAGCGAGGGGATTAAAGCAAAGACGAATAGCTAGAGTGAGGAGGTAAAAGTGGACAAAGAGCAAGGAGGTAACAAAAATACACAAACAGTAAGTACCCATACACTACATGGTGAGTTAAGAGGATAGTGCATGTTATTTATTAATTCAGCTAAGAATTGTTAGAATGGTTAAAGATATTGTAATTAATTAATTATACTCGTAAGAACATGGAGAGTAAATTTGGAAATTCAGTACAGACACCAAACCTCACTTTAAAACAGGTGCTGAATTGGAAGGATGGAAACTTTTCAATTAACGACTTGAGATAGCGTTGTTAGGCTCAAGCCTTATGAAAATGTCATTGGAAAGCAAGACAAGAAGCAAAGACTATCCAAACAGGGTTGCAACATTGAGAGTTATCTCTCTTTGAACTTTCTACATCCAACCGGAAATGGCTATTAGTCATGGTATATAATATAATTAATTTGAGCGGACTCATACAAAAAAATTTCCTGATAGCCGCCACAATGACAAGCACATCCTATAATGACATGTCCCTAAAAGAACCTGAGACTATTTTGTAGGCATGAAATTTACCTGCAAAAAGCGGGATTTATGAGAAGGGAAGCGGTGTGGCTTGTTATTTATCATAGTTATCATAGTCGTTATAGCCATTATTATATTTAATTCATATAGTTATTATTATAACTATTTTTTAAAGTTATCATAATTATCAATAATTATACTGTTAATGATTGTTATTGTACTATTATTATACTGCAAGGAGCCATTGAAACAGTTTTTAGATCGCGTAGACAGGGCAGGAACGACATGTAGACTTGGAGGACGGACAAATGAAATGATTGCTCAGGTTGTAATTAAAGAAATGACCAAAGATAAACTGAGAAATGAGATCCTTCATGATAAGTATATGGACTTCGAGAAAGTCAAAATGATGTGAAATAAATATGAATCGGCAATGGCGGTATCTAAGATTCTGAAAAGTAAGAAGGAGAAATGTTAGAGAAGATAGAAGTGAAGAGGAAAGAGATAGAGAAGAGAGTGTCAGAGGCCGGACAGAGAAGAGTTAGACAGAAGGAGGAAAAAAAGGGAGAAACGTTTGAGAGGATTAGGAGTGAAGAGAGGTGAGTTAAAGAAGAGAGGGTGTCAGAGGCAAGGCAGAGGAGAGATAGACGAGAGGAAAAGATGAGGAGAAATGTAAAAGAAATGCACGAAGAGATGAAATAGATCAGGAAGCGATATACTGAGAAGTTAAAGCATCAATTAGAAAATGATGACAGGGAATATTGATAAAGAGCCTAAGTCATCCATAGCGAAAGAAACAGTGGTTTGGAAAACGATAGAAGAAGTGAGGTATGAGCGCGAGGGAGAGCTGCTGCCACTGACAAAGAGATAGATGGAGGGCAGGAGAAGAGAGAGAAGAGACACTCGGATGGAGTTTGCTTTCGAAGCAAGGGACTATCATCTACTCGCACCATGCTGAGGGGAACAACAGATCTGAGGAAAGTAAGTTAGACAGGGCCTAAGAAAGAAATGAGACAGGGCTTAAGGAAGAATTTAATTAAAGCTAGGAGAGACGGGACGGACAAGAGCAGCGACATCTCAGATTGAGGAGAGAAGTGGTGTAGCCCATTGTTAAATAAATGGGTAAGAGATTGAAGAAGGTCAAGAAAATCCTGGATCGAAAGCAAGAGGATCGAAGCAAAGACAAGATAGCAAGAGTGAGGAGGTAAAAAGTGAAAGTGGACATAGATAGAGCAAGGAAGTAGTAACAGGATAACACAAACAATGAGTAGCCATACATCATACACTACAAACAACAATGATAATAATAATATTATTAAATAATATTATTTTTTACTAAAATACAATTATTAATAGTAATAAATATAATAATAATAATTATTAATATTAACTAATTATTATTATTATTACTACTATTTATTGGTAACTAATAATAATAATTTAAATAATAAAAAATACTAATAATTATAATAATTTAATTAAATTATATGTATATATATATATATTATTTATTAATTGATAATAATAAATAATCATCGATCATCATCATCATCAGATCATCATCATCATGACCATCAAAATCATCACCACTACTTATTACCAGCTACTACCACTATTATTGCCAATGCTTGTGTTTAATTATAAGCTTGGGTATGACAAGTGATAAAACCCAAGGTTGAAAAGTAATACAGAAAAATTTATCACTTAAATTCTAATGTATGTTGTTTTGCTAATAGTTTTAAAATGATAAAAAATGTCATAGTAGGGTGAATAACAACTGGAAACAACAATAACAGGTAATTTTCGGCATAACAAAAATTCGACATGGGTGTTCCCTATAGGACTTCTATATGCAAGCAACGATCATATAAGATTGTTGAGGCATGTTGTTGCTCTATAGCAGGCTCTTTTTATTAATTTTTTGGCGACGGAACATAGAGCCGAAACTGTCGGAACATAGAGCCGTCGGAACTTAGGCACGTCGGAACATAGAGCTTGACCCCTCTAACATACAAGGACAGACAATCACCAACGCGGCTCCATAAATGAAATCTTTCATCCATGCGTGGCTCATTAAGATTTCTATCAGGAGCGGCTCTCAAGAGGCGGGGTTTACAATGGTGGAGAGCCACCCTGGCTAAAAGATTTCACATTGCAGGACGCAAAGCCAGGGCTCTCTAAGAAGGGTTAACTAGTATATTTGGCTAAATTGCAAGTGCCCGGAGGATTTTCTATCTACCTGATGAATGAAAACCTAGATAGAATTTTTATATTTCACACCCGAGTCAACGATAGTATACTTATTACTTAGACTATCGTTGACTATACTACACCAATCTTCACATGAGTGGTCTATGTTCGACTTCATTATTATATTTTAAGGTCAATATTTCAGGAACGACTGAAGTGCCAAGAAAACAATACAAATCACAAGGACCAGGTGATGCTATCAAACCGAGCACCAGCCTCAACAAACAAGCCCATAATAGTTCGACATGCATAATATCAAGGACTTCTTGAGAACAACCAAAACCTAGAACGACTGGAGTGATAAAACTTCAGCAGTGCAGCTTATCTTATATAGAATACCTTCAGGAAGAGCAGGCAAAGAAACCAGAGCAAACGCTAATTGTATTATTATTATTTCAATAACTACATTACATACAGTTTTTATGTACATTTACAATTAAAAAGAATAACAGAAATTGAAGAGAAAAGTCAGATGGAATATCAATGAAAAGAAAAATAAGGAAGTGAGGCAGGATCAGATATTGGTAGAATGCACTCAGTAGTACGGGTTGCTTTGGGGTCCGTTGCCAAAACCATGATATGAATCTGAAACAAAACAAACAACAAATCGAAAATGATAAAACAAAACAATCATTCAGTAATGAAGGGTACACAAGTTTCAGAAGAAAAAAATAACAAAATGAGCCCTCGGGTCAGCCACCTCCTGTTAACCTCAGAAACAACTTACCACGGTTTGATCCGTTGATGTTACCTCCGCCTCCCATCCCACCTCTGTAGGAAGCACCACCAACTGAAGCTCTAAAAGGACCACCAATCGCTGGTCCATTTCTGATGCCACCTTCTCCTAGATCACCTCGGATACCACCATCAGAGAGCCCACCTCGGATACCACCATCGCCTGGCCCACCTCTAAAGCCACCATCACTGGGTCCACTCCTAAAACCACCATCTCCAGGTCCGCCTCTAAAACCCCCATCTCCGGGTCCACCTCTAAAGCCACCATCACTGGGCCCACCTCTAAAACCACTGTCTCCAGGACCACCTCTATAACCACCATCTCCTGGACCAGCTCTAAATCCATCATCTGCAAGACCAGATCTGAATCCATCATCTATAGGACCACTTCTAAAATTATCTCCTCCTAGACCACCCCTGATTCCGTTACCTCCAAGCCCACTGCCAATTCCGTCTCCTAAACCACTTCCACCTATTCCTTCAACATATCTGCAATAACAAACAGAAACATGAATTTACCAGTGCAGTGATATGACAATCAAGCTGATAAAAAGCACAGTTTCTATACCTCAACTAATGACAATTTATATTGAAAATAAACAGGTACCTGCTTGAGACAGGAGCAGATCGAGGTGGAGATGGGTAGCTACTCCTAAAACTACCACCTCCCCCACCATGGCTGCGACCAACTCCATGAGAACTAGAGTTAAGGAACAACTCGATGTAGCGATGTTCTACAACAATACCAGCAGAGATACAACATAGGCAGACAGTCGAGCTCAGAGATGACAACACGATGACGAATGACACACTAGTACCAGATGAAGTGATAGTCGCACTCACCCATATGAGATTTGTCTTTTTTCATGGCTTCACAAGCCTCATCGTGAGTTTCAAAGTCTACATCAGCTTCTCCAGATTTTCTGCCGTCAGAATTTACACCAATTGCTACATCGACCGGGCGTAGAGGAGCAAAGAACCTAACCACATCCTAACCAGAAAATAAA